>VXAC01007320.1:50807-68960 GCA_013399225.1 Rhipidura dahli | reverse complement strand
TTTCTAATATTAACATTAAAATAAAGCCAAGAAGGGCCTGGATCACTTATGGTATTGAAATGCACTAGAGAACCTTTCAGTTGGAGGCTACTCACTGAAATCTAACTTGAGTCAGAGAAAGCTAAAAATTTCTTTTCAGTGATGCACATAAAAGGGGCTTAGTGTCCCAAAAAAATCAAGTCTGACGCATGAAAGTTCATAGAAATTCTGAAAATTACTTCAAAGATTACAGAATTAGGTCCTTACTTCCAACATTCCATATAGCATCTGGACAGACTACTAAGGTTGAAATTAGTTTGCTGTCTTCACCAGATGAGTGCAGACATAGTCACAGGTCTGCTGAGCTTCTCAAGTACCCTGGTGATATTTCACAGCCTTCACCAATGATGATAAGAAACATAAGACTTCTGTGTGAAAAAGATTTTAAAAATTACTTTTCACCATTAGAAAGTACAATCAAAAGAGTTATGGAAGAGCTGGATAAATTACAAAGTAAATGACAGTGTTCTTTTTCCCGTGAATCATGGTTTACTCTGTGGAACTTGAACACAAAGCGGGTTGAAAGCACAAAGAAAAATGCAAATTCAAATTCACTCATCTATTCATTAGTAACCTGAGCACAACTACAGTTTCAGTATATCCAAAACAGCTTAATGCCAGAAGTTGGAGGAGTATTCTTCAGATCTCTACTACAAGTCTTTTGAAGTATAGGGTCATAGAATAGAATTTCAGGTTTATGACTCGCAGCTCTTGTAACTGTGCTAGCACAAGTGAGGGCAGATTTGTGGAGGCTGGTGGGCCTGCAGTACTAGGGACGAAGAGTGGGAAGATCCTCCCCAAGCCAGGGAGACAAAAAGGCTTCCCCCAGGCTGCTCTGTTTGGGTATGTTAATGTACCCCAGTTCTGCTTCCCCGGCTGGCCCGTTGGCCCCCCTGCCCCTTTGTACCTTATATGTCCCTGCCCTAGAAGGTTCTCCACTCCCTGTTCCCCCATTAGTCCCTGCCCCATCTCCACTCCCTCAGAGCTCCCTATGGGCTCCCATTCCCTAGTCCTGCCTGTGTACCGCCCCCATGCCCTCAGATCATTGGTCTCTGATGCTCCCTCTGCTCCTGTGTATGAACCTGGACCCTCCAATGTTGTGTGTCTTCCTCCCTGGAGCCTTTCACAAGCGTGGCTGCATTAAACTCCTCCCATGGAACCCCCTACACAGACCCTTCCCGGCTCTTTGTCGTTGACCCATTTTAAGGAGCTATCTGTGTGTGTACATGTGTGTGAGTGTGTGCTGGTCCTGCTGAGTGGCTTCAACTTGGAGATGCCTTTGGAAGGTTGCGGCACCTCACCATCCAGCACCGCAAGCCGCCGCAATGCGTACTCTCACCTTTAATCTCCCTTTCATGCCTGTGGTTAGCCTGGCTTCCACATCACTATGAAATTACTGAACTCTCCATTATACGAAAAACTAAGGCAGGAAAATGTGAGGAAAGGATGTGCAAGGTAAGGAGGTCAATCTTCATAGCTGAGAAACCTGTATCTTTTGAAACTGTCTCTACAAAAAGAAAAAGGAAAAAAGAAATACCCAGACTATCAATCAAACAAACAAACAAAAAATAACCCCAAAAACGGTTATAGGGTATTACTCATCTCATCCAAATCAAATATGTAAAACTGATGAGAGGAATCATGACCTGAAAGGAAATACTTTTCTCATTGTTTATAATATTAGCTTGATTTAACTAGCAAAGCCAGAATTGGTTCAGATGGGAGCATTTTAAGATGCCCAGGACATTTTCATTAAGATAAACACACATGATACAATACATGCAGAATATTCATGACCTTTGGCATGAGTGATGTAGATAAGACAAACATCTCAAATACAACAATGTAAGGATAACTGAATTGAGCTTAGAACATCCAAATAGACCAGTTAGAGTGATATCCTGACACCTGAATGTAGGCATATTTATTTGTATTATGCTGTACCAGACCTGGTGCTCAGCTTTGATACCAGAGTGCATGTGTCTCCGTAACTTCTGTGCCCTACCTGGGCAGCCTGTGTAGGCCTTCAATATCCTAGAAGACCTCCAATGGCACTAAGTTCCTGTGCTTAGGCAACTGAATCTTGCCCAGAACATCAACATTCATATTGGAAATGGCTAAAGTTCGATTAAGTGAATCCAAGCACTAATGGTTAAGGACAGGAGAAATAACCCCATGTTTTGAGTCACTGATCATGGATCTCTTACATCAGTCTCCAAGGTTTTACAAAGATAATGCATGTAGCACTGCTGTCTAGTAGGACAAAATCTTTTCAATGGAATCCTATTCCATTAACATCAACAGCAAGTCTCCCTTAGGTTTCAGTAGGTTGTGCTTTCTCTAGTTTTCAGACCAGACACAAGGGAACAAGCAAAGCACCTCAAATACAGCTTTTCCTCTCCTCACACCTTTTTTGGGGGGAAAAACCCCTAATATTGTTAGATAAGATGGTCACTCATTCACTTTTTACTTGTAAATTACTATTACTTCTAATTATAATAATTATTTCTATTTATTTGTAAATAGAAACACTTTGAACATTTTGTGAGAATTTAATTGAAATTATTCAAAATGGTCAGATAACAGGGACACATGGAAATTTAAACACCCTATAAAATGATATATTCATTCCATGAATTGTTTTAGTAAAGTTCTCTTTTTTGACAACAATTCTTTCAGAAATAGCGTAGTTGATGGTTAAATCGTTGTTAGGTCTTTTATGCACGTAAAGATGAAGACTGCAGCTATACTTGCCTCTTGGCTTAAGAGAAAAGCCCCTTCCCCCCCCCCCCCACATCTCTGAGAGTAAATCACAGTATTGCCCTTTGTGTATCATTTAATGCTGAAAATTTCCTTTATTTTGCTTGTACATAGTATAATGCAACAATTATGTGACACATTAAAAAAAAAAAATTATGACAATGCTTGCACTGTATCCAAATGTGAAGAGATCTGCAGTCATTTCAAATGGGAAACCTGCTATTAGCTCACACAATGGATTCCCCAGCTGAAAAGAAGACATAAATTGGAGTGAATCAAGCATTCACCGCCAGCAGATCTGCTGCTTGTGCTCACTGATGAGATGTAAATGTGCTTAGCAAGAGTACAGCATCAGAAGAGGACCATGAAATTATAATATAGTGACTGTAATGAGAATGGGTTAATTTGTAGCATTTCTTATTCTAATTATGGTATTTGACACATGGGAACAAAACCATTTTCAGCCATTTTCCTTTCTTGTTACTATCCCTTATTACAAGAATGAGAAACAAGAGCAATCTGCATGTTTTTCTACTCCGTGAAATAACATAGCAAGCTGCACTGTTTTGACCCTTTCAATATTCTGCATAGGCAATTTGAGAGAAGACAGTCCAGTTATGGTCTCAGCAAAGAGCATTTAATGAATCCAGGAAAAGTATAATTTGTATGGAAATAGCCTGAATTATTTTTTTAAGTGCACAAGAATGTAAGGGGGCAAAAAAAAAACAACACAGCAACAAAACCCAAAACCTAGAAAATAGAAACAGCACAGCATTTCTCTATCTCTAGCAAAACAATTTAATGAGAATTAAAATGTGTATGAACTTACCATATTCTCAGAGTGATGGGATGTTAGTTTCATCTTGCAATGTATAAATTATCTATGTAGACATATTCTCTTTGTAGGAGAGATGTCCAGCTGGTGAAAAATATCCCCTTCCACACAATTCAGATATTAATCCATTATTTTGACAGAAAATAAGTATATAGAGGTCAAGATACTTGCCACTAAAACTAAATGGATGCATTTTCACGACTATTTTGTAACAATGGGTACAAAATTATATCCACAAAATACACAGAAACACGGAATTTATATTTCTGTGAACAAACTCAAATTCTGATAAAACAAAGATGAATGAAATAACTTTTTTTGACAAAAAGAGTTTGACAAGCTTATAGGAGATTAGGTCATTTTGTGTAAAAAAAATCCTCTTTTAGTTTACCTACCTGCTTGGTAACAGTTATTTGAGGGTTATTGTATTTATGTGCAGATATGCACATTTTGGACAAATGCAAATTAGCTCCGCTTTTGTGAGTTGCTTCTGGTACTGAGTATCCTGACTTGCCTTTATAATATAAATATAGAAAAGACTGTTGTCCTTAAAACTCACAAGTCTGACCGTGTGAGATGGGTGAGAATAAGTAAAAAGGAAAAGGAAAAATTATAGCAAAAGGCAACAAAGTCCAAAGGTTTTCCTACCGAACTGCCTTCAATCAAGATGATGAGGACCCTTGTACTTTGAAGACTCCATCTAATATGAGAGGGGAAAGTGAAATCAGATTTTTATAGGAGATTTGTAGAATTTATTATAACTTCATTTGAGCAGTGAAATCATTCAGGCTATTTTTAGGTTCAGACTTGGCACATTGAAACAGCTGAAATGAAGGAATATGTTCACGAAGGTGATTCAAAAGTTGTCAGTAGCGTGGTTCTCACCAGGGAGTTACAACTCTCATGCTTCTTCAGTCTGTATTTGAATCACGATGGAGTTTAGATAAAACATTATGCATCTAACTGCTAAAGATTGATCTAAAGACACCTAAACACTTCTGTTTAGGATAGAAGAAGCTCTGTGATACAGAATGGCAGTATAAATCAATTCTAAGATTCTAAAGCAATAATCCAGAGCCCAGGGACCAGACAACTTAATCTTTGTTTGAAAGAAAGATCCCAAATTGCCGCAAGTCTGAACTTGGAATTCAGAGATTCTGAATCTCATTTACAAATGTTCACATCCTATTAATTTTCCACAAGTAATTACAGAACCCTGAGTTTCTTGGATCAAAATGCTAATATATTTTGCAAATGAAATAAATTTAATTTACCTAGTAGAAAATTCATAAAATTCATAAACCTATTAGAAAGAAGGAGAAAAGATGTCATTAAACCTGTAGACCTACCTGGAAAAGGACACAGAAATACCCTGACTTCAGGGTATCACAGCTAAATTCATCAGATTGGCAGAACACCTTATACCCACACTGATAATAGAGAGATTAATTTCTCTGTGAGTTCTCAGTAAAGGAGGTAGCACAGAAATACCTAAGAATGAATGACTGCAGTAAAATAATTATCTGCTGAGAAAAAAAACATTATAAAACATAAATGCATACACAGTAGGCACATCCATATGCACACGTGCATGTGTACATTCACACCATTATATGAATACCAGAATCCTTACATACATTTCAGTTACTTTTCACTGGGTGTTTCTTACAAATGACACAAAACAAAACAAATAAGATATTTTTGCCTTACTTAGCTTTCCTAAATATATTTAGCTATTTGAGATGCTTGCCTGGCCTCTATCTGTCACTTGCCAAGGGAAGAGGTCTCCTGTAGGTCCTATGACTTGGATGTTAACCCAGATGTTTTTAATATACTAAAATACCTCACATCATAATAGACTCCTGGTTTTTGGCAAACAGCATGCCAGTTTCTGGGATCAGAATTTGCTGCATATCTCTGCAGCTGTAACTACAGCAGTCATTTTGGCAGGCTTCAGGTACCAAAACGTAAGACAGACAAGGCATCATGCCCAAACTCTAGCGGCTGATCTCCAAAAGGCTGCATATCTTCCATAAGTTCTGCCTCTAACCTGCCAACTCCATTTAGGTGTATTGGCATCTGAGGTAGCAGAATATACCCATGTTTATGTAGCTGAATCCTGCCCTGAGTCTCTATTAATTATAATAGGAGCACAGACATCTAGTTCACATGCACATAATGAGGAGAAAACTTCACTCATTTCCTCTACTACTTCTTATTAATAGTAATGGTTTGAAGACAGAAAGATGATAATGCCGAGATTTTTTTTTCATATATTCTTTCTTGTCTTTCTTTTAACCCACTTTTATTTAGTTGTATTTAAATTAAAGTTGAAGTGAACTTAATACTATTTCTGGTGTCAGTAGGTCAGATCAGGATCTATTTCCATTTATTCCTATTCTTCTCTTCACTCCACCATTTCTACTTTAACCCCTTTGTTCACAAATTGTAATAAAATATGTGAGAAATACAATGAAATGGAGCATTATTTTCATATTTGTAGAAGTTTGTACAAATATAATTTCATGTCTTTATTATTAAGTGGATATGTCATATTCAATGCAAAATAGCCTATCATTCATCTTTGTGAATACTTTTTGAATTCAAAAGGGAGTATGGCTTTTATAGAGTGTATATAAACTAAAGTAAAACATAAATCTATTAAAACACTATTTAAACAGTTTATAATAATAATAATAATATTAAAACCCTCAAAAAATATAATACCATTAAAAGAGAGTTCAAATTTTGTGAATTTTGTTTTATCATCTTCAGCATAAAAAACCACCTTACAGCGAAATTTTCTACTGTTAGTGATTTCTTCAGAGTGCACTCAGGGTATATCTTCTTTGCTCTGCTTCCATGAATACTAAAGATGAAAACAAAACTCTAAAAGCATATTTGATCTTCAGACCATCTGGTCAGTTCAGCTTCCCATTGTGTCCTCTTTATCTGTAATGATTTTATAGTGGCTTACTGTTTAATTTATAGTCCTTTCTTTTGCAGCTTTGAACTGTTCTCTCTTTAACAGTCACATGGATACCCACGTTGATGCTTTTTTTACCTCCTCACTTTGTTCCTTGGCAAGGAATTCAGCCTTGTATTCTATGTTTGAAACTAAGTATGGAATTGCATTTTCATTATAGAACATTTTCCTAAAAAGGAGGAAAAAAAAATGACTGAAAAGACTTTCACAATATAAAGCAAATTTTTCATTAGAATATGAATCATAACAGTTACCTTTCAAATACAGAATGACAGCAGAGAAACAGTAAATGTTTATGACACCTCCTCTCTATTCACATGCATTCTTAGAAGACGGTTCCCTGTTTTCACCATTGGTTTCAGCTGGTCTTACAAGTCCAGGAGTTGTAGCAAGATCAGTACAGGTCTTTCCAGTCTTAGGAAGACTGCCTGTTACAGCAGAGACTTCTTTGTGAACTTCCAGCCCCTTTCACTGCTGTTTGAGTCTCACTGCTGTGCTCTAGACTTGCTTCTCATTTTTCACTCAAAAACCCTCCTACTGTCATTGAAGCTTTTCCCTTTCAAGCATTCTCAGCAGTCCTGAAAGGAACTGCCAGTTTCATTGTAAGAGATATTCACACAACCTAGTAATATGTTTTCTTAAACCTCCACATCATATATATGAGGAACAAACACATACTGCCCATCATGATGTAGTCACATGCCTCTTGTTCACTAGCTGTAATCCATCCTGAAAAATAAAAGAAACCCAGACACTAAGGCCTCGTATTAAGATCACTGGCAACATCCAACTGGTGCTACATTCTTCTAAAGCATTATTGTCCTGAGCTGGCCAAAAGAGAAGGGACCAGAAGGCAGCCATGAGTTGAGTAGCAATGAAGTGGAACAGAGGTGCAGTGCTGTCTTGCGTTTCACACTCAAAACAGACTCTGTGTCATTAATACAGGACATACAACTAGGCAGGAGATAATACGAAAATATAGAGGATAGTGTGGAGACAGTACAGACCAGGGAAGAGCCTGATTTAGACTTGGATACTAATCTTCAGAGAAAAATTCCAAGTAGGGGATCTCTGGTATGTTATCTTCATCCTTTGGGGGAAATCTACAGCTCTCCACTTAACACAAGGGAAAGTGAAGAAGCTTAAGAAGAGTGACAAAGCTCAACTAAAATATGTGGATCCCCTCCACTGGGGCCTTGTGAATTCAAAGAACTAAAACCTCTTACATTTAAACCAGATTCAATCCTTGTTTTCAATCCTTTGAAAGAAAAGAAGATTATTATCTCTACATTTTCAGTAGCTTGGTTAGAGGATCATAACTACAAACATGTAGGATCACAGAGAAGCATTATCTGGCAGCAGAACCCCAACAATCTGATCAGAGAAAGAAGTCCTAGCCCCACTCCTCCCAGAGCTGCCATGGAAAAACACCAGCCCCATGGGCACCAGGTGAGCCACATCAAGATCTGTCAATGGGAAATGCTCTTTACGTTACCTCACAGAAGCGTGTCACTGCCTAGGGATATGGGCCTTATTATGGGATGCTGGGGAAGATTACAGGAATTGCAGGATGTTTAGGAGAAGACCCAAAGGTGCAATAAGAGATTGTCATGTTGTCTGGCCATGGTCTAGGAGTGATCAGTGTAGTCTGTCCTGTCTTCTTACCAAATTTCATGTCTAACTATTTTCCTGGGTGAGGACTCCCTGATTTTGTGTGCATGTGTGTGCATGGATACCTGAATGGCAGCAACTGCTGCGGGACCACAGGTCATAAGGGACAAGATGTCTAAGTGTCAGCACCTGGGGTGCCTGCATATTGTTTGATGTATATGTACACACATATATGTATGTGTCAGTGTGATGGCTTGCAAATATCATGGTGGAGTATCCCATGAATAGGATAAGAGGCTTGGCAGCCAGGTACCAAAGCAGACAGAAGCATGAGCCAGATACTGGAAGGACCAGAAAGTCTGAAAATTGACAACTGGCGAGACCAGAGGTGTTCAAATCATCTACTAGAGTGACCATGAGGTCTAAGGCTTGACTTAGTGACATATTTACACATATATGGCTATACTGGAGACAAGAGGGTTCCAAGGATCTACTGGATAGGTGGAGTACTAAAGGTCATTTACTGGAGGGACTGGATCAACAGTGAGTGTGGGTTCATGAATGTGTTTGTGTGTGTGCACACAAATGTATGTGTGAAGGATTCTGAACTGCGAGGAATTGAAAGGGCATTGCTGGCTTTGGGAGTGCCAGCAAATTGGGGAATAAGGGTTCTGTGGACAATTCTTGGCCTTAGTGCATAAGTCCATGCTGCTGGGAGGATCAGCTTTGTATATCTGTGCACTATTTTCCACTAACAGACCTTTACTCTGAACTGGCAGAAAGGGGGACAAAATTAGGCAACTGTTTGTGCTATTTGTGTTTGCATCTTTCTGTCTGTCCTGTTCTGTATGGCTTTCAGTGTGTACTGCCAGTGCTTCTGTGTGTGCCTTTGGGGAATGCATGCTCAGCCTTGCCACTGGCTGTGCTTGGGAGCAGAGAGCTGTAGCACCTTTCCCTCTATCCTGCTACCAGATTCAGCAAAACTTTAACAGCAGTGTCATAGAATCATTTAGGTTGGAGAAGACCTTTAAGGTCACTGAGACCACTAACACTTTCACCCTTTATAAGTTTGACTTTGTAAACTCATCATTGTTAAAGTTATTTTTAATTTTATGCATTTTTGGAGTGGATATTTTATATTAATAGGCTATATCTGGCTTTTATATTGCTATAGTTCTTGGCTCTTACATGTCAACAGTAAAAGCTACTCATAATTTCAACTAAAGGACAGAAAATCATACGAAAAACTATGTGGCTAGTGTGAGAAAATGATAAAAGCTTTGGTAGTTGTCTCGGTGTCATTCACAGTTCTGTCGGGAAGTTGCTATAGCTCAATTAAAATTTATATGTATATATATGTATATTTATCTATATGTGTGTATATTGGGACAGTGATCCCTGAAGTAAAGCAAATTTATTTATCATCCAGAGGAAGAATTGCATATCTGTGTGTAAAAAGGACTATTTCAGATGATGGTTACAAAAATGTACTCCTGGAGGATTATTCATCAAGAAGTTATTTTTTATACACTCAGTACATAAAATCTGCAAGCCTTAGATAAAATTGTCAGAATAATTAGGTTCTTTTTACCTCATCAGTGAAGAAATGTAGTGATTCCAAAGTAATATTTCTGGAGAAGGCACCAAAGGGGCTGAGGCTGATTCACAGTACTTAATAAGATAGCACACACCCCACCCAAGCAAGCAAAAGCTAATCATAAAAATAACTTCAATGGGTAATTTCTGTGCTTCAGAATACAGATGAATACTAGACGGAGACTGAATACATGCTTTTTGGCTTCAGACAGAATTAAAATCTTGCTCTTGGCTGGGCAGTACTGTCCCTGATTAGCAGGTGAAAATAAGTATTCAGATGTGACAGACAATTTATGGCGTCCATCTTGACTTCTGATGCTACTTTGGTAAATCTCCTTGTTTACAAACGGCTTCAGTTGTTAGAGTTTTTAAGTTAGTTATTCAGGGAATAATTGTTAAATAAGCCATGAGACCTAACAGCAATATTTTCACACCTAACTATCAACAAGGGAAAGGAGAGAGACTTGTCAAACTGACAAATATGCATCCACTCTGAATCAAATGTTGGAAAAATAGCTTGGCATAAATGTTTTTCAGTCTGCTTGCAAGCGAAGCAGACAACTGAATACAGCAAAATTAATTTGTTTATGTATATGGGCAATCTCACAGGTTTCCCTATGAGGAAACGTTTCCCTATGTAGAAGATTCTCTATACGTAAATATTACTTCTATGCAGTAATTTTATTAAGAGGTAGCAATAGTGTTGTAAATCCCTCTTGTAACACAAGCAGCAGAGTCAGGTTAAATCCAGCTCTACTGCCATAATAACTTGTGCAAAACATATGTGCTTTCATATAATCATGGATTCATTTAGGCTGGGAAAGACCTTAAAGATCATCAGTTCCAACCATTGACTGAACACTGCCAAATCACCACTAAACAATGTCACTCAGATCCATATCTACACATTTTTAAGTAATTCCAGACATACTTAACCACTTCCTTGGGCAGCTTGTTCCAGTGATTGACACTCTTGCTGAAGAAATTTCACTCAATATTGACTCTAAACTGCCCCTCACCAAACCTGACACCATTTCCTGTTGCTTGCTATTTGGGACAAGAGGCCAATCCCTACCTTACTACAACCTCCTTTCAGGCAGTTGTAGAGACCCATAAAGTCCACCCTTGAAACTCCTGTTCTCCAGACTGAGCATTCCCAGCTCCCTCAGACCCTCCTCATAAGCCTTGTGCTCCAGACCCTTCACCAGCTTTGTTGCCCTTCTCTGGACACGCTCCAGCACTTTGATGTCTTTCTTGTTGTGAGGTGCCCCACATCTGTAGCCTCAGCTGAGCCTAGTACACGCACTGAACATGATTTGCAAGAGCAGAAGTCGCAGCTATTTTCAAATTCAGTTGTGGAACTACAGGGTAGCCAGACTGAACTTCAGGCTCAAATCAGACACGAAAAAAACCCACCAAAAGCTGCTTTTCAAAGGTTAATCTATAGCATCATATGGAGTTGAATGGATTCCACTCTGGCGGTTCTTGGATTGAGAAATGGAAGTTCCTTTCACATGACCTCCCCATGTTCACAGCTGTAATACAGTTGAAAATTTCTGTTGTGCTGTGTTTTGGCTCTGTGCAACTGCCTGACCTTTTCCTTGGCCAGGCAGTCCTGCTGTTCAGCCAACACATGAAGCCCTTTGCCTGTCCCAGGCTGGCAACATTTATTTGATCGTATTAAGCTCTGATCTGTGTCTTAAAGCAATTAGCACAACTTTGGTTGGAAAACCTCCATTTTCATTTCATTAAAAAACTCAAGAAACTAGGAGCTGAAAGGAAATAAAAAAATAAAAAACATAAAGGGAATTTTCGACTCTGTTGACTTTGCAGCAAACCTGTAGAAAGCCAAATGCTTCATCCAGCCTTAATAATGAGGCTTAGACTGGCTCTAATAGCAGTCTTTGTACCACCTATTGCAAAAGCTTCATTTATGTTCCATGTAAAAAGTCCAATGAAGCATAGAAAACATGTAATTTGTGTAGAGAATGAGAGTTATGCAATTTTTGCTGGCATAAACAATGCAATAACTGCTCAGAAATAGCCTTTTGCATTCATGAATGGGGTCCATTATCTGCTCTGTCTCTCTTTTTTGCTCGTTCCGAGTTGGGGCATAGTAATAAAAGAAAGGCATCCTCTTTGCCTCAGAGCTCTAGTTTTCAAACAGCAAGTGGATAACAATATATGACAGCTCATTTTTGTCTTCTGATTAAGGAGCAGCCATGTTTTACAGACACTCACTGAGTTGCCAGCCAATTAAACATTTCAATACATTTATATGTATTTAATTGGACTACCTTTGCAAATAGGGCTTTTCTGGAGTTATCAAGTAGCTTAGACACTGTAAGGCAGTAGATAAGAATTACTGAGCTATTACTATTGTTATTATTATTACTCTCATCACTACTATTAGAGGGGAGAGTCAGAGTAAATGCATAGTGGAGTGTTTTCAAGGTACTTTTCTGGCAGAATGTGTGTCTTATTTAATCACGTATCTGTAAATAAAGAGCTATTAATTATGTCCTTAATAATTTTCTCAGTGTTTTTGTTGGTTTCATTTTTGGGGAGAAGAATTTACACAAAGGGTACTGGCAGGGTTGCTAAGGGCCCAGCAGATGACATAATATATTTGGATTTTCAGAAAACCTTTTGTAATATTCCACATGACATATTCCTGCTTAAACTCCAGGATGATGTAAGGATTCAGGGCAGGACATGGGCAGAGAGATGGAGAAGATTGAAAAATAGCAAAACAGTGACTATAGATAGTTCCTATGAAAGAAGCTGTGTCAAACCAGAGAAAGTGTTTTTTTCAGGTCCAGAGGGGCTAGTGCTGCGTGTTATGTGCTTTAATTTAGAAAGATGATCTACAGACACAAGGAACAACTGCAGTACCGTAGCATTTTCTGAGGACAAAAAAATGAAAGATGATGAATGAAGGCCATGCTGACAGCTAAACTTAAAAGGGTACTATATTTGATTTGTAAATAGGTTGTCACAGAGGGAATTATATGTAATATTGACAAATACAAAGTAATAAAACTTTAGTGCTGCAAACCCCACTATATTCTAATGTAGAACTAATGGGATTAAACTCTAAGGAAATCTGAAAAAATGAAACCAAACCAACCAAGCAAAAAACTCCCCAACACTTTTCAGTATAAACAGGAGTATTTCATGTTACCCTTTCTAAGAGCATATATTTAGTCTTTTTATTGCAGTAATAACAATACTAATACTTGGCACATCTAAATGGATTTCATCAAATAAATTAACCTTCACAAATACTGCTTGAAGATATTGGTCATTATAGGAATTCTGTCAGCAAGGTATGCGGCAGTAGCAACTATGGTAACCTCTGTGGCAAAACACCTGAAGGAGATAAGGAGGGGGTTCCTGGGAGTCAAGGAACCCCCCAAAAAAGAGCAAATAGACCTGTCAGGACCTGGCAGCTCTCATGAGCAACCACAGGCAAATGGGGTGTGCAAGACATGCCATGGCTTTTTCTGTGGCACTTTGTGAAGCAGTTTGTGTGGTAGAGCATAGCCATCCCTCCAGGCAACAAAGGTTTCAACAGTCAAAAGCCATTGCTAGAAGGTGTGTTGTCACACAGAAGGTGGATGGAGTATTCTATAAGAATCTGCCTGATGTTTCACAATCACTAGACTTGCTCTTGTGGAAAACTTGTCTGATGTCTGCTGGAAACTCAACACAGTGGAGAGGAGGCAGTGCAGGAGGTCCTGTCAGTGTGTGGAAGAGAACTCCCTGACACAGCTGGTAGGTGAGCCTACCAGGAGTGGTACCCCATGAGACCTGCTGTTTACAAATAGAGAAGGGTGGCCAGTGGGAGGTATGGTGGTCAGAGGCCACTGTGGACACAGTGACCTTGACATGACTGGTGAAGTAAGGAAGGAGGTCAACAAAACCTCTAGCTTGGACTTCCAGAGGGTGGATTTTGGCCAGTTCATTTGGCCAGGACATTGATGCAGTGAGTCCCCTGGGAAAGAGTCCTTAATAACAAAGGGGTCAAGGAATGCTAGACATACTTTAAGAATTAAATCTTTAAGTCACAGAAGCAGGCCATCCCCATGTGCCAAAAGGTGAGCTGGCAGAAAAGAAGACTGTCCTGGCTAAATAGGGAGCTTTCGCTTGAACTCAGAGAAAAAAAGAGAGAGTTTAAGACCTTTGGAAGAAGAGGCAGGCAACTCAGGAAGGGTACAAGAATGTCGTTAAGTCATAGAAAAAATTAGAAAGATGAAAGGTCAGATAGAACTCATCCTGGACACTTCTGTGAAAAATACTAAGTGTTCTTATAAATATATTAATGATTAAAGGAGGGCCAAGGAAAATCTGCATCCTTTATTGGATGTGAGGAAGGGGAAACATTGTCGCCAAGGATGAGGAAAAGACTGAGGTACTTAATGCCTTCTTTGCCTCAGCCTTTAGCAGAAAGACCAGATAACTTCAGAGCAACCAGCCCCCTGAGGTGGTAGACAGAAATGGGGACCAGAATAAGCTCCCTGCAATCCAGATTAGTGACCTGCTCTGTAATTACACACGCACAAGTCTATGGAGCCCAGATGGGATTTGCCCAAGAGTACTGAAAGAGCTAATAGAAGAGCTTGCCAAGCCTGTCCCTCATTTATCATCAGTCCTGGTTAACTGGGGAGGTCCCAGATGACTGCGTGTTGGCCAGTGTGACACCCATCTACCAGAAGGGTTGGAAGGAGGATTTGGGGAACTACAGGCCTGTCAGCCTGACCTTGTTGCTGGATGAGGTTATGGTACAGATTATATTGAGTGCACACAGCACTTACAGGACAACCAGGGGATCAGGTCCAGCCAGCATGGGTTTAGGAAAGGCAGGTCCTGCTTAACCAACCTGATCTCTTCTTATGACCAATTGCTCTGCCTAGTGGATGAGGGAAGGCTGTGGATGTAGTTTACCTGGACTTCAGGAAAGCAGTCTCTCCCAAAACATTCTCCTGAAGATGCCAGCAACCCAGGGCTTGGACAGGTGCAATCTTCTCTGGATGAAGAGCTGGCTGAATGGGTGTGCCCAGGGAGTGGTAGTGAATGGTGCTGTGTCCAGTTGGCATCTGGTCACTAGAGATGTTCCCCAGGGCTCAGTGCTGGGTTCTCTCCTGTTTAACACTTTTATTGAAGACCTGGATGAGGGAGTTGATGGAGTCGCCATCCCTGGGAGCGTTCCAGAATTGACTGGCACTTAGCGCTGTGGTTTAGTTCACAGGGTGGTGTTTGGTCAAAGGTTGGACTTGTTGATTTTGGATTTCTTTTCCAACCTTATTATTTCTCTGATTCATACTTCCAAGGTCACCTATTCCTTGAAAGATAGAAGGAAGGAGTTGTTATGGGGAACAACATTTTCAGTGGAGGTCATTATTTTGGGATCTCATGGATAAATTCATATCACCTTTGTAAATGTTGCTCCTTTCACCATTTCTGTTTGACAATCACATTTGGGGTAAACACCACCTCTTCACTGATTATTGACAGGATCAATAATAAACAGTTTCATTGTGATATTTATTTTTTCTCTTCTTCATTAAACAATCTATTTTCCTTTCATTTAAAGGGGAACACTGAGCAAAGTATGAGAGGAATTTTCTGTACAAGACCTTGCTATTGATAATGCTGTGTGACATCAAAAAACTCCTCATGACATCACGTGGCACAAATATGCTGCTTTGAAAACAGGAAAACTTCCAGATTTATATTTCAAATAAGTGATATTGACAGAGGGGGCAGGAAATATTTGCAACATCTAATACTAAGTCTCTCAATTCAGTTTCTAAACTTTTATTTAGTCAATAGAGAGATTCAGACTCTTTTTAGGTGGTGCGAATTGCACTGTGAAACAACCTGCATTGTTGAGTCAGGGACCTACAATAGATGTTTCAAGTTTAACACTGTAAATGTACAGTACAGGACATCTGACAGCATAAATTTCAATATTTATATATGATTTGTCTTTTCTATAGGATTTCTAATGATTTCCAAGTACTACAGTATTCCTGTGGTTCAGGAACAGAAATCACAAGCCTATTCCCAATACTCTTTGTATAAATTCTGAGCTTTTTAAAATTTTTTACTTCCTGAAGGGAACAGCTTTGCTGTCTTAGGAAGCCTGACAACAAAATATGTCAGAAACATGAATATACAGATATACTGTCCTAATCTAGTTCGAGTCACATACTTTAAGATCCTGCTAATGTCTCTGTTAGATGGATATTAAGTAGTAGTATGCTGCTTAATTTTTAAAATATGTTTCATTCTGTCATACTTAGGTTTTAAATAAAGGCATTTGTGCTTTGTAATGGCTGGCTCCTCCCTGAAAAACTGATGTCTGCAGAGCCACAGAGACCAACCTAAACTCAGGAACGTAAAAGATTACAGTAAATATAGGAACTATAGGCTCTAAAGGATACTGACTAAACACTGCTTTCCAACAAAAGTGATGCTATGACCTAGACCCTCCCAAAAGGAAACATAAGGAGGTGTGGAACCCAAATATGATGGTGCTGAGGCATTTAAGAAAGTGTCAGCGTATTATTAGCCTGTGGTCTGTGACAATGTAATCGTCACTGATGACTCATTCCAAAGGGAGAGAATTGATCCACAGGCAGGGTAATAATGGCAAGCTTGGTCTAGTCCTTTTAACCTCTGAACTAGCTCTCCCATCTAACATAAACTCAGTCAAAAACATCCACAACTCAGGAAATAAAAAATTTGAAGAATTTTATGAATTACACTTTTTTTTTAAGCAAATTCATGGACACGCACACACACATACACACACACCCACACACTCACACACACCCCTTCAGGAAGATTTAGGAAATAGGAACAGCAGAATTCTCTGAAGTTTGAGGCTACTTCTTCATAATTATCTTCATATTTTGCTTTTCAAACCAGAGAGGAATGCAGGACTGCACCTAACTGAAAAAGACACGGGGAGAAACAGAAGAATGACAGTCCACATTTCCTATGGTTCCATTTACATCAGCTGTTATTTGAAGATTTCTGTGTAGTGGAAGCTTGCAGTGTCGAGATCTCAGCATCCACGCTGTATTTGTTTCAGGAGATTGTCTTCAGAATGGCTCTAGTTTGTTCCATGAACTGAAGAGTACAAAGGTGGGTGTACCTTCCAATTTAATTTCATCATTCATGTTCTGTAGATTGCTCAAGTATGGGATCCAAGCTACATTCTGAACACAACACCAGTGTTCCACTTCAGCAATTAATCTGTAAGTCAAATCAAAACTTTGATGGCAATCTATAATCCTTAGAGAATATCCCTTATTACAGGCCTTAGGAGCAGTGAAAAATGATATGTCTCTTCAGGTTCAAAGTTTTCCCATTTAATTTTGACCTTCGAAATTATAATTGTTTTCATGTTTTCTTTGGTGATTCTCATAAGAGACATAGAAGATAAAAACTCTCGAATCCAGAATATTTCAAGATTCAGACACAAGATTTTATTTGTACTTTCGGGGTTTTTTACCTAATTTAATTTTGTTTTAACTTTTCATCTCAGGGCAAAAATTATTTCTTGTTTTCACAATAATTTGTTTCTTGTTTCAGTGCCTGTCAGTGGGCAGAGAACTATTTCCTATGCAGCTGTGATTAGGAGTTTGCTTGTCATTATACTGTGGCACACTGGCATTACAACACTGTGCTGGTTAAGTTCCTCTCCCCAGGCTAGTATGTAATTTACATACAGAGGAGACAGCAGCCTAAGATTCAGTTACCTGAACAGGTGACTCTTTTAGCTACCTGGGTGCCAGCTACTGCCTCTGAATGCTGCTGCCCTCCCACATGTAGGAAGTCCCTTATCATTTTCAGTCATGTCATGTGTTGAGTACCCTATGGCACCTATATTGCCGTTAATCACAAGTAATGATGTCCATATAGGCAGCTAAAAGCTGTCTCAGCACTAAAGAGAAGTGGCATGTAAATCACAAACTCCTTAAAATGTATCCACAGATTTCCCAATCCTGCACAAGCTTCTTGGCATGTTATTGGCTGACATTTGGCCAATATCTCTCTAGAGAAAATTAGCTGGTGGGAGTGGTAGTGGTTGCGAGAGAATTTAAGATGTAATATATGTTTGTAATGCACTGAATGCTGACGTACAGCATTGTCTTTCCTGTATGGAAATTAGCCAGAGAAATTGTTGTTGTCTTTTATGGACAACCACTTGGAAAAAAAAAAAGAAACAGAAAAAGAAATAGAAAAATAAATAGAAAAAAGAGAGAGAGGAGAGGAGAGGAGAGGAGAGGAGAGGAGAGGAGAGGAGAAGAGA
>VXAC01007320.1:7385-50568 GCA_013399225.1 Rhipidura dahli | reverse complement strand
AAAAAAAAAAAAAAAATAAACCTGGAAAAAGCAGAACATCAGCTCAGGGTATATCTATTAAGATCAGTAATGTTTTTTTTATGAACTAACACACTCAGGAAAATACCTGCTCTGATATGTGTGACAACACTGCTAACAACAGTAGCCATCATACTGGAATACAGCATTTGTTTTATCCATTTTCCTGATAGTGTGGTGGCAGGGGGGGAGGGGGCAGGGGGGGCTCTGCATAGTTGGGGATAGCTGTTTTGATTTGTGTGGGAAGAAACAAGATCATTGCCACACAGATCATGATTTGGGTATGTCACTGGCACAACAGACTCAACTTGGGGGAATTAAATTTTTGTCAAATTAATTAAAAAAAAAAACAGGAAAAACCTCCTTTCCCCCCTTCCACCTCCCACCCCTTCAGGAATAATGGGTAAACAAAAATTTAGGTAAAACACCTCTCTTTCATCTTTCACAAGCTTAGATTTACTTCTTATGCTTTGCATCCCCCGTCCTGCTATCCACTCTCCTTGTTATCACACAGGCTTTCTCAGTCCCTTTGGTGAAGTGATGGGAGGTGCAGGATGCTGGGGCCAGGATACAACAGTTTCTTTCTGCCATGGTTTGTTCTCATTCCTTTGCCTTCTGCTGCTCCTTCCTTCTTGTTTCCTGCACACCAGTGTGAGTCCTCCACGGGCTGCAGACCTTCTGGAGAAGTACCTGCTGTGGCATGGGTTATCCACAGGTCACAGGGCTTGTTCTGGGTCTTACCTGCTCAGCCATGGAGCACCCCCCACTGCTTTGGCCTTTTTGTTCCTTTTTTATTCTCAGGATTTTGCCCTTTCTTAACTTTCTGCTGTGAGCTTTGCTGTCAGGCTCAGCTGTGGCCAGTGGTGGGTCTGTTGCAGAGCTGGTTGGAACTGTCTGAGACTGGCTGTGTCTATCACAAGGCAGCTGCTGGTCTTGTTTCATAAAGGCTGCTCCTGCAGCACCTTCCCTGCTGTCTAAACCTTGCCATTTATAACAAATACATGATATTGCTAGCTTACAATGACTTTTGAGACCAAACATCCTACACCAAAGTGGAAAATATTTCATTAGGAGGCTGTTAATTCTATGATCTTAACTACTGATGAAACCAGCTAACACATTAACATAGAATGGAGACAGCCTTAAAGGAGGGGTGTATTAAATGGAGGCAAACATCAGTGCAGGACTTACAAAGGTTAGAGCTAATGTTTCCAGAGCCTTTGAAGAGCAGCAATGCCTGTTGAAATGAACGTGCCATCTGGAGTTCAGCCAATGTCAAATTGCTTCATTATAACAGCATGGTGGATCAAAGTGCTGAGTGCTTACCCCCTCACACTGAACAAATTACAAGTGAACAGGCTTTCATACAGGTACACTGACACTGGAGGGATGGAAACACTTAACCCTTCTGGTTACTGGGTCATGAACTACTCTTGCAAATTTGCCAAGAAAGAACATTTTTAAAGGATCAATTTTTAAGACATAATTTATTTTTTCTACTGAAATCACAGACAGTCTGTCTTGATGCTTCTCTGCAATTAAAAAGATTATTTCTAACTTTTCAATGTTCCATCTCTCTGCAAACCAGCCTCAGTCATTCTCAAAGCAGTGGCTTGTTCTTACCAAAGTTACATAAGAAAAATTTATGAACTTCCATTGTATCAAAATCATGCAATTTGCTTTCTGACAGCTAGAATCCATCCTTCTGTCTTGAAATGTATTTATAATATTTTTTTTCAAGCATGCTGCCAATCTCATATACATCTGTCTCAGTTTTAAAGCATTCTTTAGGGTACCTAAAAGATTTTTTTTCTCTCCAAAAAAAGCAGAAATCTAGGCAGGCTACTTGGTTGGTTGGGTCTATCAATTCTGCTTTGAAGTTTGACCTATACTGTATTTTCCTCTGTTGTTGCCAGCTAGGTTGCTCAGGAATTATGTACCCAAAAATACAGAACTTGCACTGCTCAAATTTAAACTTGTCTTTAGATATAATAATAGTCACTCAAAGAAAAGGGATCCTCCCTTTCCCTTAGAAGATGGCAGGTAAAACTGAGAATCAAAGGGGGCATTGCTTCTTGCTAGAAACAATCAAAAATTGTCAATCTAAGCAAGAGAGGCTCAGGGTTAAAGAACTCCTACTGATGGAGAAAACAACACTTAAGCCTTGTCCTTCTCCAGGTTCCCTGGAAACACATACACACATTTGAAAAGTGGTGAAAAAGCTGAAACATTTGATTTGGGGCATAGGGAACTATCTGTATTTCTTGACTCAGCTCCCTAATCTTGACTTACCACCCTAATTTCATTCTTGGCTGAATGGGCAAGGTTAATCCATTTTAAAGTGGGACTGGAATACAACTTTTTAGGTCTCAAAGTATATGTTGTAGTTGTCTCAATACCAGTTACTTATGGTACATTTTTAGCTAACAGAGACAATTAACAATAGTAGTCAAAATGATTTAATAGGCACTTTAAGGGTGAAATTATTTCCATCCTAAATTCGATGTCCCCAAATCAGTGAGATTGCTGAGGGCTTAAAAGATGTTGAGCCCATTTGCAATAAGAGGGGTCTTCCAAGAGATTTTCGGTTTAGTTTTCTATGTTTAGGTGGGATGAACTGTATCTGATGCGAAACTGAACAAATTAGGGGTTGATAGCTATTAACCTAAGCTAAGGTTAATACTAGGCTAAGGTGAACATCTTCAATCAAAAAAGGAAAATAGAACTCTTATAGGGTCATGGGTTGTTTGACTGAATGTAGGAAAAAGGAAACATTTTCCTTCTCTCCTTGTGTTTTATTCATGTTATCCCTTCTTCTATATCCTAAGGACTTGGTCTCTGAAAATCAGACACACCAGACTTGATTTAGTCATTACTGTAGTTGTCTCACTGGTCAGTCTTTACTTGTTGGAACCCTGAGTTCTGAGAATTTCAATCTTTCAGTGCTGACAGGTAATGATTCTCAAAAGCACACTGCATTTGACCTGAGGCTTTGGGAAAGGATTCCCTTTTTATTCTGTATAATTAAAGAGATATTATGTCACTGGGTGAAATACATAGAGTTGTAGAAAATTAGGTTTATATGATTTAGTAACAAGGTGGAGGATTTTGGGTGTGGGTTTTTTCTTTTTTTATTTGGTTTGTTTTTAATTTGTGGGGTTTTTTTTTTAAACATTTAGGAATGAGACTACCTTTTATTGGTTAAATTGATATTTTTCTTCTTTTTTACTGCGATCTCTAGGTAGTATTTGGGGCTTATGGGTTTTGTTTTTTCTATTTTTTAACTAACTGCAACTTAGGGGTAACTCATTAAATAACGATTAGTATCATCTTGCAACTGATAACAAATACATTTGAGCTTAGAATTCATACATAGCTAAAAATACAATTTTATTTTACCATCAGGTTGTATTACAGTGTTTTAAGTGACTATTTGTTATAAAGCATCATATAAATATTTAATCAGAAAGACCTATTTTAGATATTAGGTATTTCAGATATTTTTCTGAAACCCTGTCATGAAACTGGACTTTCATGACATAGAGAAGACTATTGCAAAACTATAAAATCAGCAAGTGTACACATGTATTGTGTCTTGATAACAACTCTTCAAGGTTTGAAGGGCATCCAACAAATGATGGAAATATCCACAACTGAAAATGAAAAATGATCGCAGAATAAAACTGATGATAGGATAAACTTAATATTTAGAAAGCTTACTAAAAATACACATTTGAAAAGGATACTTCTTTTTCTTGAGTTTATGCATCTTGTGCCCACTCCAGTTCATACCAATTGGAGAAAGGTAACAGTGTCAAAAGGTAAACCGTATCTACTATGGGCAGATATATATAGATTTTTATGCTTTATATGTGATTTGTTTACTGTCTTATATGTGATGGGCTGTGTTCCAATGAATTTAAGCTATTATTCACTGAGTTCAAGTTATGTTACTGGGGTAATTCTCAGATTTTGCAGTTTTATCACTTATTGTGCCTACTAAGTCAATTCTGGCAATATACTGCTAAAGCATTACAGTTAATCAACTAGCCAATGTTGCTTAAATGAGACTCATCCCATTAATTTCAGGATTATTATAGTGGTTTATGTTGGCCATAGACATCAAAACTTATATGAGCAATGCCCAAATCATTAGTCTTTTCATGTATTTTCCCAAGGCAGACCTCCTGTCATTATAGGTGCATGGGATTATGATGTTTGTCTATAAATTATAGTTCTTTATAGAACTGTTTGTGCTTTCCCTTAAACCTGTCATGCAACACATGAATAAATTTAATGGCTGACTGCACAAAGTGTAAGAATCTGTCATTAACATATTTGTAATATAATTTAAAAGACATATTAAAAAAAAAAGAGCAAATTATGTTAGAAATTAAGAAGTAAAAAGCCCCAATAAACTTGAAAAAGGGGAATGAAGATATGTGAGTGACATCCATGTAAAAAAGGTGTTTAGTTATAGTGTGGAAAAAGAGTTCCATGCTTCTGGTTTCACTACAAGATTTTTCTTACTTTTCATACAAATGAAAGGCAGTTTTTAGACTTGGAAACTTGCCATTTCATATATATATATATATAAAAGAAAAAAGAAAAAGCATCTTTGCTGTGAAGTAGAAAAAATTCACAATAAATCAAATTCACAAGTACTTGCTAAGCAAAAACTGGTATTTTTTCAAAGCAAAAAGGGCTGAATTGATTTTGTGGTATCAAAATAAGCTATCTACGCTTCCATACCTCAGCAAAGAAATAAACTAAAATTACATTTTTACTGCTACAAGCTTGTAGCTTATATTTTTCATGTATGTTCCCTGGCTTAAGTTATAAGTGAGTAGTTGTTATAAGTACTTCTGAATATAAAAAGTGTTCACGGAGGCAGGAATGATAAGTAGGTAATTTGCTTTTCATATATTTACACGTAGGGGTCCTACTTATACAGAATTTTCAGCTTTATTTAGTTTATCAAACAAAATTGACTGTGATGGATGAAACAACCTTTATATTCCATGTAGCTGCATATTTCACTAATAATGGTACTTTTCCTTTGAATCATCTGCACACCAGAAATCTGACCATGCACAACTGAAATCAGCAGGAAACGCACTGTTGACGTCTGTTAAAATAAAACACAACAGGACCCTGAAGCTGCCTTCCAGTTGCTAAAGTGTTTTTCACCACAGCTTCTTTCCTAGTCCCTTCTCTGTACAGATACATTTATATGACATAATACAGTGTCATGTAGAAAGAACCATATTGATGCAGAATAATTGATGAACAGGTATATTAGCCTGGAATTGTGCCACACCTCATGTCAGTAGCACTTCTGGCACCTCCACTACATTGCTGTGCTGCAGAGCATCAGGCAGACATGCAATTTGTGAGCCAATCCTCTCTGCCTACCTAACATTTTCCCAGTGTTTGCAGTACTATTGAATAGTCATGCTTTCTTTTATTATTCCCAAAACATATTATCACACTGTTCTGTTAATTCTCAGCAGTCGTTGCTGTTACTCAACTCCAACACTGTCACATTAACTACTTATGTGATTTTCATTTGTGGTTTAAATACTTTTCCAGATAATGAGTTGAACTGATGAACCAGGCTACAAGTACTAATTTATTCCTTAAAACAATTCCTGTAATATCTAGTTTGGAAAAAATACTCTTGCTTTGGAAAAAAAAAGAAAAACCTATGTAAACCAATAACCATAGTACCTTTTCCAATATTTTATTTGCTCAATTTTCCATACTCGTTACAATTTTTTACGTAAACCAGTGTGAAATAATTTTTTAAACTTGTAAGGCTTACAACCAGACACAAATCCACTTCTTTTTTCTTTTTAACACAAGGGCTCAGGACTGAATTCAGCAAGGTTTTGGGGGGTCCAGACTGATCCTTCCTCTGTCAGAAGGATGAGGCAACAATGTTAACTTCTCTGCCTGGTTTTATTCTGCCTTCTGAAGAATGCAGCACTCTAAAATAATGAAAATGTAAGCTGCATGTAACTGAACTCCTAAACCATCCCTCTTTTAGAACCCTATAAATCATGTTTATATATCGATGTATTTAAATGACAGTAAACTTCCCCTATGCATGCTAGAAACAAGTGGGTACTGCCATTGATTATGTAAGGAGCTGTGGATATTTCTTTCTTACCTAAACTTTTATCTGAGTTGCTCAAAGTTAGTTAGCTTCTCAAAGTTAAGTATGAAGAAAAAACATTTTAGTATTTTCATTTAATATGAAAGGCTAGCAGAAATTTCACGCAATGAAACTTCACTGAAAGGAAGTGGCAAATCCTGCACCTAGGGAGCTTTCATCCCAAAGGATGGGTTCATGCTGGTGAAAAGGAGGTGAAACAAAGACTCTTTTCCATTGATGCCCAGTGACAGAACCAGTGGTATAAACTGCAACACAGGATGTTCCTCTTGAACATCAGGAAAGATTTTTACTCCGAGAGCAACTGATCCCTGGCACAAATTGCTCAGGGAGGTTGTGGAGTCTCCATCTCTACAGATATCCAGAAACTCTCTGGATACAGTCCTGGGCAGCCTGCTGTAGGTGGCCCTAATGAAGCAGGAGGGCTGGACCAGAGGACATTGAGAAGTCCCTTCCAACCCCAAGCATTCTGTAGTTCTGTGAACTAAAAGTATTGATTAGCTTTTCTAAATTTCTACCAAGCTGGCGATCGAGGCCTGCAGAAACCTAAAGCTTCTTCCTGTTCACATTTTTACACCTTCAGTTTCAACAGTGTCCTACTTAGAGCTTTAATGCTGACATGATTTCAAATCTAAATTCTTCTCTGAATTGCAATGGATTAGAGCCAATGGAAGTGAGGCATTTTATATGTACCATGTAGTTCAGTGGTTATAGAATTATAGAATCATTTCGGTTGGGGAAAAACTTCAAGATCATAGAGTGAAAGTGTTAACCTGTCACTGCTAAGTCTACCCCTAAAACACTAAACCTTGCCCCTAAGTTTACATACTTCCAGCGATGATGACTCAAGCTCTCCCTGGTCAGCCTGTTCCAAGGCCTGACAACCCTTTTGATGAAGAAATTATTCCTAATATCCTACCTCTCCACAACTTCCTTTCAGGTAGTTGTAGAGAAGGACAATATTTTCCAGGCTAAACAGCCCCAGCTCCCTCAGCTGCACCTCATAGCCTTGTGCTCCAGACCCTTCACCAGCTTCGTTGCCCTTCTCTGGACATTCTCCAGCCCCTCAATGTCCTTGAATTGAGGGGCCCAGAACTGAATACAACACTGAAGGTGTGGCCTCACCAGTGCCAAGTACAGGGAGATGGTCACTGCTCTGATCCTGCTGGCCACACTATTGTTGATACAGGCCAGGCTGCCATTGGCCTTCTTGGCACACGCAGGCTCATGGTCAGCTGCGTGTCAACCAAGCCTCCAGGTCCTTTTCTCCTGGCCCTCTTTCCAGCCACTCTTCCCCCAGCCCCCAAAACAACAGGGGGCTGTTTTGACCCAGCACCTGGCCTTGCTGAGGCCTCAGTCCATTGATCCAGCCTGTCCAGATCCTTCTGCAGAGCCTTCCTGCCCTCCAGCAGATCAACATTCCCACACAACTTGCTGTCATCTGCAAACTGACTGAAGATACATTTGATCACTTTGTCCAAATAATTAATAAAGATATTAAATAGAACATGTAACTTGAAGACTGCAGTACTACTCTTATATCTACTCTTTTTTATGGTATTTAAGCTTTACCTTAACTCCTTAGCTTTCCTGGAATTGTACTTGGAGGCACTGTCCATACTTCTATATTCGTATCTGAGTCCATATCCATCCATGTATGAAACCCACTCTGAATCCACTGTCAGAAAAGTTCAACATTCAGTATCCTTGCTGGATTTAGATCCTGATTTTTTAAATAATTTATTTTAGAATTTGTGTCTCCATTATAGCTTCATATTAGTTCAAGAATTTTGTGGGTTTGATGTTGAAATCATAAGGCTACTCTCCACACTCTAAAGATGAGACTGACATAGTGTGCACTTATCCCCCAGTTCATGCATCATCATTCATCAAACACACATTCTGTTATATAATAATTATTTTGAATAAAGCAAAAATGGGACAGGGAGAAAATAATTTACACCCCCTCCCCCCCCAAAAAAAAACACCTAAAAAACCAACCAAAAAAACCAACCCAAAACTAAAAACTCACCAACATGCTTTTCTGCACAATATTTTTCCCATGCCTCTTTGGCTAGCTCCCTTCCTTTAATATTACAGCTGATGTCTGTCAAACAAATTAATAGTCATGGCAATATATGTGCAAGATAAGTCACTCCAATTCAGATAATAAGCTTAGGTACCACACACCTGGCATTTTTTGATCTTTTAGGTATATTCTTTTAGGATCCTTTAGGTTGAGTAATTCAGGAACAATCTGCCTTTAATAACAATATTCCCCACAGTATACTTAAATAACGTTAAAGGCACAGCACAAACTGACAAAAGCGAGGCAATTTAAAGTTATGATGGATACTGCCTTTCACTTAGACTATTGTGCACAGTTACAGGTATTGCAGAACAAATCATTCAGTGACCTGAGAGTCTCTCTGTAATGGTTAAGTATAATGAAACAAGTCAAGCCTGGAGTATTATCCTTCACACTGATTTTTCCCTTGCTTTTGTCAGTGTCTGTGATAATTTGGCTTTTAGCCCTTTAATTTCCTCCATTTACAAAACGCTCCCCATGGAAGTAGTTGCCTGCCATGGGGATATGCAATCTGAGACTTCTTAAAATATGTGCTGTTTAATTATATATCAAGGTACCAGTAGAGCAGCAATTATTATTTTATATTTCAATGACTCTTACGCTCTACACCATTTTCTACTATGACTTTCTCTCCCGGATAACCACATTGTTGAGAAAGCAGAAATGAGATTTTCCATATGTTTGAAGTTACCCAGTTAGTAATCCTACAGTATCACTTGTCATAATCAATAATGTTAACCAGAATGTAAGTTAATTTCGTGAAATAAATGTCCAGTTACATTGATGAGATTGGCTGTTGACACTGATTGGCAGACAGAAGTGAGTCTTTCTGGCAGAATAGAAATGTAATAGTTATTGAAAAATGTTAGCAATAAAAAGCTACTGTTCTTCTTTAAAATTTAATAAATAAAAAGAAATCTATGTCTAAAATTGTTCTATCTTGTTTAGGTACCAAGGGGCTTTGAATGGAAACAAGATAGAAGGAGTGTCTTGCTTACTTGGAAGAGGGAAAAAAATGGACAAAAAATCCCCATGATTTTTCCTCCTCTAATATATGCACTTTTTGCTCTATCCATCTCCTGTGACACCAGTTGCACTCGGTGCATATTGTATATGCAGTGTACATGAATATTGAGAAGAAACAGGTAAGAGAATGTATTAAGTGTTGTCACTTAGTTATGGTAGGAGACAATCAGTTAACAGATTTGCAGAGACAGGAGTATCTTCTCGGGAGAATCAACGAGTTTAAGAGGAGCTGGGATGACACATGGTTGCTGTTAGTCTCAGCAGGAGTGACAGCAGAGGGGGAGGAGGGCTGTCTGTGTGTACAGCAGGTAGAGCTTGGGGCAACGTGCCTGTTGTTTTCCTGTGCAAGACGTTGATAGCCAGACTACAAGGAAAAAAAGAGAGACCATTGCATAAAGTAGTTTTGTTTTCTAATTTCATTTGAATGGCTGTGTAGCACCATGAAAATGTAAAAAAAAATAATTAGGGGAAACACTAAGAGCTGTTTGCTTGCAGTGATCTAAAAGAAAAGATCCTTTGCCGGACCTCATAATTAACAGACCTTTTTCTCTATGTAAGGCCCTTGTAACTCTTCTTTCCCTGGCTACATGCCCTAACTGAGACCAGACCTACTTAATTTGTTTGAGATAATTGAAATTATTTGTTTATTGACTCCCTTTATAGCCTGCCCTACCAAATTCTTCTGTTTCTTTTCTTTGATATATGTAAAATAGAAGCACCTTCATGATGTCTAGACACTTGCCTGTAGCCCTTGCTTTGCAAAACATAGCCCGTAAGTTGTGACATCTTCATGATCATCCTGTCCTTCTTCACCCCTTGGAGAGGAAACAGAAACAAAAACAAAACAAGGAAACCTGAACACTTACACAGCATTGGTAGGACGCTGTAATTTTTTTCATGATCACTGTTTAGTGGCTTCAACAAAGTTTGAGAGCTTTTAGCAACCATCTATCCCTGTTAGAAACAGTAGAGCTCTCCAGAACAAGATTTTTAAAACCCAGTTTTTCTCATTTAAATGTTCCTGCTCCAGGGATTGCTGTTCCAGTTGTGATAATTTCTTTAATATGTGGATGGAGTCTTGCAGCTTTATTCCCTGCAATGCAGATAACTATTCAGATTCTGTTGCTGGTTGCATTAACTCAGATATATTTCAATCTTTTCTTCTAGGGCTCCTAAGTTAGAATATTAAAAAAAAAAGGAGAGGAACAGAAACTCTTGAAGGTATTTCAACATTTAGATGCCCTGAATTGTGTTGCTGGAAAAAATTGCTCAGTTCAAATAGTTTAAACTAAATTAAGATCAAAGCAGTTTAGTGATTTATTAATGACATGTAATTATCCAGAAATCAGTGAGCTATATATTCACGATCAATATCAGTAATACAACAATTAAACCACAATGCTAGACACTTACAAAATGCTAATAAGCTCCTACAAGTTTCTAAACACCCTTATGTAACTAAACCTTCCAAAATTTTTGTGCCCTCCTACAGTTTCCCTACACTGCAGCCAGAGGTCACTGGCATCCCTCTCCGGCAGTGCAGGTTTCCCAGCTGCTCACCTCCTGTGAGAGATGTGAGCCCTCCAGCTCTGTGCGACTAAGCCCTCGGCAAGGTCCCCTGTACCTAGAAGTGATGTGGCCCTGAATGCTGGTCACATGTGACATCTCACTGTGGGTACAGGCCCTTCCCCAGCACCTCTTTGGGGATCTGGGCTGCCCTGTCTGGGCTGGAGGTAGGCCCTTAATGTAAGCATTTTACATGCAAACACCTTCCAGACCATTTTGGCTATGTTCAATCTCCATAAACACCATGTGCACTCACATTTTTATTTTTAAGTTATCCCGGCTATCTGCCGAGGGAGTGTGCAGGCACCCTCACAAAATGCCTGCTGAAAGCTCCCATCTCTCTCACTATTAGTGTTTGAGAAAGTGGAGCCACTGGCCTTCACCTGTTTTAGGAATCTCAGTTATTTTTGCTACAGTGAATGTTGACCAATGTGCCTAATCATAGACCAGGGCTGTCACTCTCAGTAAGTTCAGCTGGAAAGGTGCCTACTTATTTCAGGATCAAAATTGATTCATGAGAAATAAACTAACATTTTTACTCTAAAAGTCTGATTTGCACAGCTGATAGTCCACTATAGTTTTAACATCACTATGCTATAAGAAATCAATTTGAAACAGTTTTCAGTATTTTCTTTGTAGCTGAAGCACCAAAATTTTAATCCTGGCTGTGACCCTGATTCAAAGCTTTCTAACTTTTGAATTTATTGGCAATGTCTGCCGAAAATGGAGACGCTCCTCTGCAGAAAAACATACTGTTGTTTTTGCTACTACTGTCAGTCAAAGCAGGGCAAAGACAGTGAGTATGAAGTTGCTCATTGCTGTGAAGTAATTGGCAACTTCTCTCACATACCTGTTCATATCAATAGTGTTTTTTCTTAGGAACATTTCAAAAAGTTTGCTCTTTATCTACAGAACTCCACAAACTTTTATTATATAAATAAAAACTGTAAAGTTCATTAAAATATCACTTGGAAATATCTTCACAATTTCTCAATCCTAACCTCAGTTTTCACATCTCCAGTTTCACAGGTAAACATTTAATCCCTATGCAGGACACATCAAAAGATCTTTGAACTTAACAAGAGTTGTTAATAACATTTAGAACACCCTAAGATCCTTCTTGGAGTGTCAATATCTGATTTGTCATCCATTCTCAAAAAGACTAATGCCTTAAATTCTTCCCTCAATCCATTTCTTAATTGTTATACAGCTGGAAATGTATGGCAATACAACATAATTAAGAAATGAAGGGTAAGAAGACATTTGTTTATATCATATTTAGTGGAGCGGCATTTTTAACTATATGATTAATTGAAATTTAGCCTATTCATTAAAGATTTCGTTTAGTATGTAAAAATAAGCATAGTTTTAGGCATAGGTCTCAGTGTTTGTTAATATCACAATCATAAAGACTAACTCTTGAAATGTATTCTGCTAAACTATTTTAATGATTAGTTCAATGGGAAGAAAAATGGGTACTTTATAGTGGTTGTCACTGTCACTGCTAGAAATGATTGGTCTTAAAAATATTGAAAAGCCAGCTGAAAGTACTGTTATGCAAAAGCATACAATGTGAAGGCTAACATGAAGATTGTACATGAGTAATGGTGCTTTGCCATTAAAGTTGTCTGTTTAAAATACATGCGAGATAATACTGGTTTCCTTGGAATTCAGATATCCCTCTCAAACACCAATATTAAATAACTGGCTTACACAACTTTTTCTCTTCTTAATTATTTTAGCAGCACTAATATGTGTCCTCCTGTCTATACCCTATTTTTAATAATCATTTCTCTCACCCAAAACCAGTTTCCAATGCAAGTGGATTCCTGTATAAAATTATACCCTTGTGCACACACTGCTACTTTATGTTCTCATAGGCATTTTGCCATTTCTCATATTAACAGGCAAGTTCAGCTATATCCTATAATATCCTTTCCAGTGCCACTGTTTATTAAAGAAAAACAAGAACAACATAGTGTAATGTAAATATGCTGTTTGTCTTAGGAACAGCAGAAACTCTGATCCTTATTTCAATGTTAATATTTTAATTAATAAAAAAATTTAAAAGTGGGAAAAAAAAGGAGAGGTTACAATCCACAGAAAGCCCTGTAGACACTCCCACAGTTGTAATACTGACCTGATACTGTNATATAATTTTTATAATAAATGTTTCAGAAGCTCTCATTTTTGAACCAGAAGAAAAGAGCCTGTTGAATAATGTTTTCATAACTAATTAAATGGATGAGGATAAAGCGCTGAAGTTACAGAGACATCTTAAAAGGGTAAGGTCTACTAGTTCATCCTCCTCCTGGTACAACATTATTTCAAATTATGTTGTTCGGTCTTTTTTTAAATGATTTAAGCAATAAAAGCTTCCCTATTACACTTTTGACACAGCGTTGTAACTGAGAAACTCTTGCATGGTTTTCAGAAAATGGAACTATATTCTTTTTCCTTAATACTCTTTATACTATAAAAATGCCCTTTTCTTGTACTCATTGAAGCAGTGATTTGTATACTGTTATCCTACCTTTAATGAACAATTTTTTCTCACTTTTTTTTCTGATTCTCCTAGTTATTCTTAATATTTACAGTTCCATGACTGTCAGTTCTCTATCTCTATGTCTCCAATACCTCTGCTAATATATAAAAGATATAAACAACAGTGATAGTGTTTTTCTTCCTCACAATATTAAACTACTTTTTCTATTAAATGAGTCCTCCCTTTCAACATTATTATCAGTTTTAGGACTTCCTATCTGCCTTTTTGTTTGCAGTTTGAACCATTATACCTGAAAGTCAAAATGTTTTTCTGTAGTGTGTACTCATAAGCTCTTCCTAAGGCTTTCTCTCTATTTTTCTGTACATGTGGAAAAAGAGAAAAAGAACTGTTGGGCCTGACTTTTGGAATGTGACTAAACCAAGAATTAAAATAATTTGTGACATTGTAGGCTGTTCTTTAATCAGAGATTTGTAGTTACCTGCAAACTGATGTAGGCCTTTGAAATTTATATATGCATATATGTGTGTGTGCATATATATATATGCATAGCTATGATTCTGTCATCACACATATTCATGAGCTCAATTCGATTAAGAAAGTAGTGGGAAATTGGATGAGTCTACATGCTAAGTTTTGTGCCTTTTGGATAATTAAAAAAATCCTATTTTTATTAAGCAACTAAATCTAAATAAAAAAACCCAAAGAACAACAACAAAGAAAAGCCTAAATTCAAGAACTGAATTTAGAAACAAAGAAAAAAGTCATTAGAGGACACACTAAAAATACTACAGAGATGGAAGGACCTCTTTTTTACTCTCTAGCTCATTAATTCATTTACTCTCCTCAGAGAATAGAATTACAAATCTATATTTTTACCTACTCTGTAACATAGGCTGAAGTTTAACTTCCCTTTTAAATAAGGTCTTTTGATTCACATCACCATATGTTCAGAAAAGTAATATGTGGATGCTATATTCTTCTTCCCAGTCTATGCAGGTATTTAGCCACCGGCTATCAAACCACTCTCTTTTTCAGTCACTCATATTTAAAATGTGTTTGTTGGGCAAAAACAATTTGGTAAGCCCAAATTAAAGAGTCTTGGAGGACAGAGTTGCAGAATGCAGAATGATCTAAGTTTATTTTTTGAATCTCATCTGAAAAATGTAAACATCTTATTCTTAAACTATTAGTATTTTTTAATATTCTAAGATTCTTTTTCTTTGTTTTCCCTTCTTTTTTTTTTTTTTTTTTAATTTTTCCATTTGATTTGGTGTTAAGAACTAACTAATCATTCTGATTTTTGTTGCATCTTAATTGCAAGCTAAGTGGGCTTTGATCTCCAGTAACTTTTGTAGCTGCTTTAGCAGACAAAGCCTCAAGGATGGGTAAACAGACAAATCAAGCGCAGAAAAGAGAACATTGGGATTGGCAAGATTGTGTTGCCTTTGACAATACTAAGACAGCTACATCACTAGAGTGGCTGGAAGGCAGCCCAGTGGAAAGGACCTCAGGATACTGGCAGACAGTCAGCTGAACATGAGCCAGTGTGTGCCTGCGTGGCCAAGAAGCCCAATGGCAGCCTGGCCTGCATCAGCAATAGCGTGGCCAGCAGGACCAGGGCAGCGATTGAACTCTTGGACTTGGCACTGGTGAGGGCACACCTCAAACCCTGCGCTCAGTTCTTGGGCCCTCACTACAAGGAGGGCATTCAGGTGCTGGCGTGAGTCTAGAGAGGCACAACAAAGCTCGTGAAAGGTCCAAGAGTGAGTCTCAGGAGGACCAGCTGAGGCAGCTAGGGTGGTTAAGCCTGGAGAAAGGGAGGATCAGGAAAGACCTTATTGCTCTCTACAGCCATCCTGGTTGTAGCCAGGTGGAAGTTGGCCTCTTCTTTCAGTGAGAGGCTGTGCATGCTGGGTAAGGGTTTGCAAATAGGCTCTGATTTGCATAACTGTTAACTTTTTTGAGGAATCTCATATGAACCCCATATAGTCTCATGCAAAATAAGAAAATTTTAATATGAGTGATGAAAATAATCCAAACTACCCTTGTAAAATAGTGGTGTTTCTCTGATCTGTGTTTAACCAGAAGGTCAAGGAATGAATGTGTCTCGCTCTGGAAAATGGTCCTGGGATGAAATGACTCATTATAGATCATCAAGACTACACCAAACAATTACCCAGCATGGGCCAATACAGAGCCAAGAAAGCTCATATTCTGAAGTTAGCATGGGTGATTAAGTCATCTAGAATGGCCAGCTGTCCAGATTTGCTGTGGGTGTCAGGGCTACGGCAGATACCCAGCAGCTCTTTCTCAAAAATGGCTGGTTTTTTTATCTCCTGGATAAAGCACATATGGATGCAGGATGAAAGCACATAAACACTGAGCTCAGAGAAGGACTGTCTTACAACTAAGAAGGCTTCTTCACCTTAAGTAGGTACCAGTTCAGAAACATATTTCTGGAAAAATGTGTTCAGATTACTTTCCAAATTACATAGAAAATGCACTGTAGGTGTTCAGACACTTTGTCAAGTGTCTGCCTCAATGTTCTTAGCCATTAACTAAAAAGTGCCAGGCATACAAAAGTGAGGAAAGGCTCTATACAGAGAATTGCTAAGATTTTAAAACCAAGAGGACTGCTACAGTTACTTAATCTTATTTATTTTATATAATACAGACCACAGAAGCGTACTTAGCAACCATGTTGCTAACTTCTTTTTGACTTTATTTTTTTTTTAATAGCCTAATTTTGTAACTAAACTCAATAGAGAAGCCATTGTTTTCCTAGGGAAGTTGTTCTGTTTAGAGCTCTCTGAAATGAGTTTCATATGTAGTGTAATTTACCTAACTTTGCTTTCAAACCACTGAATCTCATTTTGCCTAATGCCAGTAAGTTTCTCAGCTAGGCATTTGTAGATTGTGATGAAGTCATGTCCTTGAAGAAATTCAATACATGGAGCTTTTGCAGCTTCTTCACATGAGCCATTTTCTTCATCCTTCCTCATTCCAGTTATTATTTTCAAAAGCTTCTAAATTGTAATATCTTTTCTAAAGTACAAGCACCAGAACTTGTCATAGTAGTCAAGTAATAGCATCATTAATATAATCTTTTGGTGCAGAAATACTACTTTTCTTCTTGCATAGTGATGAAGCCTAATTTCTGAATGATATCTGGGTAAATTAATTCTTTTGATTATCTTGGGAACAGTACTGACATGAAGTTTCACACATGTGGACTTGAAGATACTTATGAGGATGAAAGAAGGAGGTACAAAGTGAGAGGCAAAATTAGAAATAAGGATTAGAGTGAAAACCTTGGGAGGATCATGTTAGCTGTAGTCAGTGACAGCAGGGAAGGCAGGGTTATAGGTGGCAAATGCCGTGGAACTGTAAAGGTCATATGTCAGATTGCCAGCTGTATCCTCTACTGTATATTCTTCTACTTCTTGGAAGCAGTAGAGTAGGAAAACAACCTCACTTTCCAGTGCACAGGTAAAGGAGAAACTCTTTATGTTTTTCATAGTCTAGGGAGTTTGGAGCTTGGATAAGCACCTAGTTGTTAGATCAGCTCAAATCACATTAGTGTGATCTGATGTTTATTCTAACACAACCTTTCACCCCTTCATCTTAAAAAGTAAAGTGTTAAAATGTACTTCATTCTACTAAAATGTCTCACCTTTATATGTTTACCTGGTTACCTCTTTATTTATTGATTGCCACTTTTTCTATTCTGGTATTTTCAGTAATTTTACTCACTGTTAATTTATATTTTATTCTAAACCTCCAATATAGACAGTGAATAACCTTGGGCTGAGATATATTCATAAAATCACAATAAATTCCATTCATAGTGGCTAATAATTTCTCATCTAGTTTCTTATAGCAACTTAGTAGTAGAGACAATTATATGTATGTGAAATATGGATGCCTTCCTTTTATAATAGATCTTTAAACCATGAAGTCATGTGATGTGAAGCCAAGTACCATACAGAAGCCTGAATAGTTTATTCAGCAAACTGACCTTTATCAACCGACCTTGTAATCTCATAAAAAGCAGTAAAGAGTTTGTATAAGAATGCTTATTTTCAAATAAATTGCATTGGCTGACATTAATTTTGAATGTTACCGACTCGCAATTATTTACTGATTACATTCATGCCAGGTTTTTGATAACTGTCTGAGATTGATATCAACCTAGCTGTCCTTTAATTTCCTCTCCTGTAACCTCTCCAGTACAGCAGTTCAGCTCTTTTGAAACCCTCTGTGAGTTTTCCATTGTTTCTATTTGAAAACATCTATTTTAAACAGCTCACAGACATTTGTGGATAATTTGTTGGGTTTTCTTAGATTTGAGTGTTCTAATTCTGCATTTAAATAAATGCTTAACTTCGTAAAAAAGTTATTTTCCTTTGCAGTAAATATAATTATTAATATCAAATCTTATATTTATTCTTCTATCTTTTTCCAAGGGTTTTTTATTGTTGTTGTTCTCCTGCTGATGCCTAACATAAATATGTATTAAAGAATTCTGCCTTTTCTGCATCGTGGTATGTGATTTTGCCATCTCTGTTTAATATCAGTACCAGTAAATGTCACTAGTTTTGGTTCTGATGTACATACATCAGAACAGAAGCAAACACATATATATATATATTTCACACATATTTATTTTAGCTTCCCTTATCAACTCTCTGGATTCCTTAGCTATCACTAAGCACCTTACTTCCTCTTTTTTTTTAATATATATTTGTTCTTTCCAAATACAGCAACAGAAAGATGCAACAAAATTTTTTTATAACTTATATATTTTTAGGAAAGTAAATATTATTTTAAGAAAAAGTATGTGTTTGTGACACCTGACAAAGCATCTTAAACACATTTCGATCATACATATATATATGTGGGTGTAGTCAGTGTAACTGCATATATGAATATAAAAAGAAAGAGATTTTATCTCATTTTTCTTCATCCATAACTTCTCTTCCAGTTTCAGATACTGAATTTTTAAAATACACCAGGGTTATACACCACTTTTTAATATGCATTCTTTTTGTATAGGCATGGAAATTAGATATTCATTTAGGCATGCTTCCTAAAAGTCCAAACACAGTAGAAAATATTTTTCTGATCCAATAAATTAGAAGAAATAAATTATATGGAAATAGTAAAAAATAAGTGTTTGCAGTAGATGAAGGCTATTTATGTAAAGAAAAACATGTATAGGTATTGAAGAGGGAATACTATGCAGTGAAACTGATGAATTTCATTTGGGGCAGGCTATGGTTTATTTGAACATTTTTGATTTTCCACCATAAATTTGTCTTTATTAAGTATCAGCAGTCTCAATAAGAAAAGAAGTAAGGGACAAGTAAGAAAAGAAGGACCAAGTAAAAGAAATGCTAGTGACGTGAGACTATAGGTCCCTGAACTCAATACTATTTGCAGGTGAATTGTCTCAGTCTACTTGAATTGCCCAAATCACTGGGAAATAGTTTTAGAAATGAAACGAGAGCTCAGCCTTTGCAGAGGTGATGATAAATCAGACTTGTAAACGTGCAATTTGGCTACTGCCACTGTTAGTCTTTACTATTTTTTCACACTGAATGTCAGACAGTCTTTCATATGGGTGAGAAGGAAAATGGAAAGGGGGAAGAAAATTATCTGGTTTTACATTGTGTGTACAGTTCCCTGTTCAAAAACTGCATTGATGCATTCACTGAATACATAATTTTATCTTATACTGTTAACATGACGCAAAATGAACAAATTTACATTAAAAATTCTTACCCAGTTTTCCTCTAATTCAGCATCAGGATTCAAATTTTTAATTCCACTATTATTTTCTACAGTTCCCATGGTGGTTACAATTCACCCTATCTCAGAATAGTGAAGCAAAATAACAAAAGGGAAAATTATACAACACTTTTAAAATATCTATTTTTAATTTAAAAATTAAGTCCAGTATATTAGAAACTGTAAATAAATGTGTTTTCATAACCATTCAAGTAGCTTAATGTCAGCAAAATTAAGGCATGTTTGTAGCACAAAAGTAGCCTTCTGCAACACAGTGCATCAGCAACAGTTCACTCCAAATGTTGTAGATAATTAATCTCATTTTCCCTCTGCTTCGTTTTGTGTTCTATTAGTTTTCTTATTCAAACTTTCAAGTCACAAATCTAATTTAAAGCCTCACAACTGGTCTAATGTGGTAATGTGTTCCAAGTGCATGCAGTGTCTAGCAGTGAGTGATAGGGACAGAATACTAATTTGCCTCCCAGTGTGCACAATGCTCAATAAATAAATAATATATTACCTGTGCTCACCATAACTTGACTACAGAAAGTGTCAAAAGCAACAGAAAAGATGGATGCAAGTTGAAGGCATGTAACAGAAAATGAACTGAAGCAGGGATGAGTAGGGGAGACAGAAGAAAAGAGGAAGGCGATGGGAGAGAAAAACAGTCTGCGCAGAATGGCAATTAATCTGTTAACATGGTTAAGTGTAGCTGCACAGATTATGTATATTAGACTACACACTGATTAATGGTTAAATATTAATTATTTATTTGTAAGAGTTTTGCCTCCTGTCTGTTCTCTTATTTCTCTATAGAGAACTGTAGAATTCCTTTATATTGTTCTAACTTCTGTTTGTTTAAATATTCTCTTTCAGAAATACTCTTTTCTTTGTTTTTAACACATTGATTTTCTTCTGTTGTTTGATTTTGCTTCCTTACTGTGTGTGGAGATTGCTTTATTTCTGGAGTTTTAGTTTTCATACCTCTTAAAACTAAACTATACACCAGTTAAATAATTGTAAAGTTACTGAGTTTCTGATCTGTGCAGTCATATGAACTTCTGCAAACTCCACTGTGGTCACTGAAGTCACCCTGGTGCAGAACTAACACTTAGGAGACTAAACTCAGAGTGTTGATGTTATAAAGGAGTGTGCAAACAAGTGTTTATGCATAACAAAAAAAGAGATTGTGTGCTGGTATGTATGGTAAAATTAAAGTCTGAGTATAAAGTAAAGAATAGAAAGATAATGTGGAAGAAAAAAAAGGAAAATGTAATTCCCATGAAACTGGCAATGTCTTGGATTATTAAAATATTATTTTGTATAAAATGTCATTCCAATCTTGTTTAAATTTAATGCAATTTACCAGACCATAAAGGAGTCCTTAGTATAAATGGCTGGTTTCCAGGCACAGCTACTGTGCTGCTGATTACAATACATCCTGACATTTATGACAGTTTATAATTCTTTTATTCTGTACCTAGCTGTGCTCTGAAGTGTCTTCACTTTGCTGAAGGCTTTCTCCTGGGAAATGGCACTAAAGTTGTGTGGACTGAAAGGAAAATAAAATAGTTTGACAGAAAAACACTATTACTGTATAATGTAAGCCTGTTTCCATTTTGTTTATAACTTTTAAAAATGAAGATTCATTTTATGATGAATACCTATGTAATTTACCATCACAAAAAAATGGCATTGATTTGAGAAGATATTCTTACATGACTAAACTTACCAATATGAGTAGGAATTTGTCAGATCAATGCCCAGACACTTCTATTGTAAGAGTAATCCCATAGATGGTTTACAAAGACTAAGATTCACAGGACGTGTGGGAAAAATGTCACACAAAGATACAAGCAAAAGAACAGGTAAGAAGGAGTATGAGGGCAGGAAAAAATCTTACTGCACAGCCTTTGACCTTTATGGGGGCAGTACTCAAACCAGAATTTAATCATATCTTCAAATGTTTCTTGAAGTTGAACAAAAAATTATTGACACAATTCAGAGGATGATTTTGAGAAAGAGCAAGTTGAGGCATTTCTATAACTACTTGGGTATTACCGTCTTAATGTTTTCAATAAAATCTTTGTAAAAGCTTTCAAGTAAAGATCAAAATTGGCATAATAATAATCAAGTATCTTTTCTATAAAAATACAGTTCCTATATATTTCAACTGAAAAGCTATAACATTTCACCTGAAAATTGTTCACCAAAAATATTTTGCATATTTTTTTGATTTCACCTACTTTGACTTAGACCTGCAAGCAGAGAGCTGAAATTCTGACTTAACTGTAAAATTTCAATTAGACGTACTGTCCATCGAGCAGGCAGACAGCAAGAGGGAGACAGACTGAAAAAGATTCAACCAGACTTAAATATAGGACAGAGGATTCTGCTTTCCAGGCAGCATGTCTATCCTTGCCAATATTTAAGATATAGATCCAAAACTCTATTTTTTTCCTGGTAACATTGTACCCCTGTTCCCTTCTCCCTTCAATGTGAGGGAGGAATGCCTAAACACCAATGATGAATCTCCTCTTTCTTCTGCTCTGCTACCAGTGTTTGGTGCAGAGGGTTATTACAGAGTCACACTTGGCACCCCATTGGCCTTGAACTGCCGTGCTAATCAAACCATAGATTGTCCTCAAAAGTGAGTGCTTTTTCTAGAGTGCTGCTCCATTTCAGAGTGCTGGCTGTGAGAGGCAATGTAATCATCTGTAGTGCTGTAGAAAAAATGGTTTAAATTGTAATCACACAAGAACTCCTGAATTAAATTAGGTCAGCCTAGTCTGTATACAGATGGAAGGAAGACCTCTGTGGACCTCTAAAGTATTTAAGGAGATACTATTAGTGAGTAATACAGGAGATGGCAATTTTTCACATTATTAGTACTGTCCAGTCATCATGCTAGATGGAACCCTATTTCCAGAGATCTCATCTTTCAGATAAAACATAAAAACAAGATGCTGAACAAAAGTGGTCATTAAAAACTGTATAGTATTTCTCATAATGTTCTCTTGGCCAAACTTGGAATAGGTAATTACATTCTGCTTGCCTTAATTAACCTAAAGTCTGTGAAACACGTTTGTCCTTCTCATCCTTACATCTCTGTAATGATATTTTTTCCCACACTCAATGATCACAGACTATTGTCTCAAAAATGAAAAAGAAAATGAAGAAATAACTACTATATAAAATTATTAAGAAAATATAAAATAGCTAATAATTTAAAGGTATGGGCTTAATTGAATTGAAACATTTATAAATCACAACAGAACTTTCCATCAAAATTTTTTGATGGCTATCCAAAAAACAAAGCCCATTATTTACAAATGTAGTATGAAATAAATATTCTAGAAAATCTAAAAATGGACCTTTAATATATGTCAGTATAAAGTAATGAAGTAAAGACAATGGAAAATATTCGTCAGCTTCAGAGAGAAATGTATATTTAAATTTACCTACCTTACTAGTAAGACATGAGTGAAGAAAAAGACATCTGTAAGACATATCTTAGAGGCCACAAGGAGTTGGTTTGAAGAAGGTGAGATTAACAATTTAGATATTCCTGTCCAACTCAAATTTATTCCAAACAGGAAATTTTTGTTTCAAAGGGAACCTTTTGATTCCCTCTGAATCCTATAGTGCTAGTTCAAACAGAAATAAACCCAAAAACCCACCAAAAGAAAAACCTCGAAAGTGAGGGGTTTCAACTCTTTAGAAAATAAAAAAAATTTGTAATATTACACTGGAATATTTAGCATCAAAAATATTCTTGGCCAGTTAATTGCACATAATGTTAAAGCCTAGTATTTCTTTTCTTATACAAAAGAAAAGGATGGGAAAATACATGAGTCTTTGATCTTACCATTTGATCTTGTCCACTTTCAAAGTGTGCACATCCTTTTGCATTCAGTAGCAATTCTGTGTTTTTATCTATTAAGTATTTGACAGTGTCTTGCTCAACTGCAACCATTAGACACAGAGATCATAAGGAAAACACATTCCTTTATTCAATTTTTGTATACCTATACATAAATTTTATGGACAGAATCCATTTTGTGCGTATTAATGCAAGTGGAAGAGTCTTATTGTAGACATTAGCCACTTTCAGGAATTTTAAGGAGCTCACACACAAGTTCCTTATTCAATTAATCAACATTACTTGGGTCAATCAATTAACTTTCCCCTCCTGCCCATGAACACTTCAATAATCCTCAGCTAAAAGTCAAGTAGAATTCACCCTTCTGATTCTGAAATTAAAACAACAGGTATGGGCTTTTGTTGTAACATTTTTGGCAGTACTGCCAGACAGGCTATTCCCTTTAGGAAATCAAGAGGAAAGAAAAGAGACCAAATTAACAAAGAAAGGGAAAAAAAAAGGAAATAGAGAAAGCTTGCATTGAAACACAACTGCTGAGGCAGCACTGAAGGACTCAGAGAAGAGCCTCTTTGCAAAAAAATAATGTGCTGTACATTTTTGACTCTCAGATGTGCTTAGTGAAGAATTTTCTTCTTGTTGTGCTTCTTTTTTGAACTGCTACCCACGGTTTCTGTGTCACCAGCTGATAAACTGCTTGCAAAATTTGGTGGTTGAAACATACTTTACTCTCTGTCACAACTGTGGAATCCTGCAACAATTTGCCTCTTGCAGCTGAAGGAACCCACAAAGCATCAGGGATATGAGTGAGCAACCTGCTTGTGGCAGTTGTGCAGCTGAAATGTCATCTGGTCTATTGGTTGTTTAACCATGCAACCTCTCTTCTGCCTTAAGAATGCATAATCGTCATTCCTTTAATGAAGAAACTTCTCCAAATTCACCCTAATAGTTTGTATTTTGAAAAGTTTGTGGAGTTCTTGTCACATCCGTTTCTATTTCTTGTGAGTGACACAGCACTGGAACATATTTAGAAATTTTGGGGGAAATAAAAATGCAAGATGTTCTTTGTCATGGAAGACTGTTTCACAAATTGAGCATATATATTATGGAAGGTCCCTGTGGGTGCAAAACTCCCAGGTGCTTGATGACAGAAAAAGGGGTTTTTTTGCTTCAAACCTACATAAGAAGGTACTATTTTCATAGGGAGAAGAAGAGGCATTTGTATTTAAAATCAAGGGGATTGAATGACTTTGGGATTAAATTTCTATACCTGTTAAATATTTTTTAAAAATGTGCCTAGAAAAGAACTGAAGTGCACAAACACTTATCAGTTGGAGTATTAATAACTGAGTTGAAGTAATTAGTATCTTATCTTGTAATACTAGTTAAAAGGTAGGTTTAATACTCATGTAGATTTAAATTCAGTGGTATATCTGAGTGCACAAATAACCCTCAGCAAGAGCTACAATCACTTCTTAATCCCAGTTCTCTGAAAATTGTATCTGAAACTATTTTTAAAAAAATATCCAGTGTTAAGAGTCGTGCAATGCAAAATTAATGTGTTATCAAAGCCAGACTATCTTTGCTTTCAGAGAACCCATAAAAGCCAGCTAGTGAAAACTTTTGGTTGTTAAATGCTCCATGATACTTTTATAAGAGACAGAGTTTTAATTTTCAATTGTTTGTCCAAATCCAGCATGGGTAATTATATTCCTTCTATTTTAGAAACCACATTTGTCCTTTTAATTAAACACAGTATAATTTTCATCTTCCCCTGTAAACCAAGAGAGGGTATGGTGTGTCAGCAGCCACCAGATTCTTATGCATATGATTGCATTTCACTTGCAGTCAACTCATGTTTTAAACTCAAATAATCCCATAACCTAAGGTTTAGAATGCAAACTTCAGTTCATATACATGAAGATACATTGTCTCTTCCATACATTTCCTTGGCTAACAGCTGAGGTAAATATTAAATGGCACTCACAAAACCATACTGAACTTTCTGAGCCACATGATATCAGCAGGAATCTTTACAGTGATTTCTGATTACTGTGGATTTGGCTCTTTTGGAATAATAAGATAAAACTGGCTGACAAGAAACAAAGACAAAATTCTGACTTCACTGAAACTAGCAACAATTGAGTTACTTCAATGCAGTCTGCTTTTCATCTGAAGAGAGTTTTTGTTTTACTTTGGTTCATTTTAAGAGAGAAGAAGAAAAGATGTTTTATAAGAAATTGTGGTTTCTGCCATTAACAAGTACTGTCAAACTAGTTTCATTTTGACATTAGTAGAATCTGTGAAATCAAAGCAGGACTGTGTAAACATAGGGTTTAAATCATGAAATAATGACTATAATTTAAGCTCTATTTTCTTGACTGTAGAAGAGAAAAATATTTTCAATCTACATCTCGCAGAATTAACATTTAAACATGTGGACAAATTAGGGAGGAAATAAAAATAATTACAATTCACCTCCACTAGAAAAAAACTAAATTACCAGAAAATTTTATTCATGGTGTAGCAGTTAATAAAAGGACATTTAATAAACAGATAATGAAACAGATAACAGCATAGTAATATTAAAAAAAACCCACGAAATCCCAACCTTCTTAATAATCTGAAATGCTAATGGGGAAAAAATATATTAATGTGTAAGATTCCCCCCAAAGCACTTTGTCAGTGTTTGCATTAGAAGTGTTTAATACAACCAAGAGCTTTAATGATAATCTCATCTGCCAGCTGATCCCAGTGGAAAGAATGGAAACAAATGCAGGAGAGACTAAAGTATTAATTCATCGTTGATATTGTATTATAAATCAAAACAAAAGGATACTGGAAACTATATGGATAAATGTAATTATAACATTAGAATCTATTTCCAAGTATCTCAGGGAGAGTGCGAGCAGGTATGTTGTGCATTGGCTCATTTGCCTGCTTGTATATACAGTGGAACAGGAAATGTACTGAACACAAATATATCTTACTTTAAAAAAAAAAAAAAATAAAAGAGACATGGAAACGTTCATTAAAACTAGCATTACTTAACAATTTAGCACAGACCTGAAAGAAAACAGAATAGAAAGAGCTGAGGGGGATTCTTGTTAAGCCACACAAAATGCTGTTGGACAAATGCCCTTACAGCCAATCTGTTACCCTGTTCCTTGTGTGGGGCATGTCAGGGTCATGGAAACTTCAAACATGGGAAGGGAGCTGGAGCAGAATATGCAGAGTTCCATCCACTCCTTTGCAGCCAAAGGAATCCCTGCAGGAAGCAGCTGAGGCAGCACAGCCCCAGTGCAGTTTTGTATTGAGCTTGAGTTTTGTTCAGACCCAGAGGTACTGAGGACTGGGGAAGGATGGATGATTGCTTAGACTTTACCAGCAGCAGCTGGCATTTTAAAACACAGAAAGAAGTTCATATCTGGATTTAAAATTTCTCTTTCTCTTTCTCCTTCATTTGTGATATTATATACATAATTTATATAATATATATGATAAACCAACTTTTTTTTGCTATTAAATCCTTGCCTATGCACATATCTTCTTTCAAAAATTACAGAAAAACTAAGTATTTTATGTAACTTCACAGGGTAGTTTACTACTTAGCCAAGGTGCTGCTACAAAGCAGTCACATAAAAATTGTTAATTTCATTGTGAACACAAACAAATATCTAAATTTTCTCTCTGAAATACTGAGTATGTTTAAAATGACAACTCCTTTACATTTAAATGTTTCATTCCTCCATGTAGTTAGTATGATTTACAGTTATTGATGTAGAGATGTGCTTATTGTACTGATTGTATATTTACTGTTTTATTCTTCTTAGCACTGTACCCCAGTGCCTATAAAGCTGTGGGAATAGGAACTAGGCGGTGGTGGCTGGCTTTTTTTTTTTTTTTTTCCTTTGTGCTCACAAATAATCAAGACATTATTAACAAAGCTCCACTTGTAGAACTTAAATAGTGTCAGAATTTGACTTGCAGATCTAAGGACGAATTTGCAAGGTTGACTGTCAGAATAGGTTTTTGTTTTTTTTTAAAAAACTTGTCAACAGAGTACACTTAAGACAGAGTTAATGAGAGAGAACACACAGAGAATCCAATTATACATTTTTTTACAGATTGCTTATTGGAGTATAAGTATGCTTTAATAGCATACACAAAGTCAAAGAGCTCACATAAGAATAGTCAAGATAATTGAGGACAAATTTATTCAGAGGATACAGAAATTACGACATAGATCCTTACCTCAGAAGCTGCCACATGGGAATTACATTTTAGATTAGCTTGGTCACAGGGATTACAGGTGGGCAAGACAAGTGGGGGACATCAGAATTTAAGAAAGGCCCAGAAAAGCTCCACATTGGTCCATATGAAAATAAACCTAGTCTCTTAAAATACTCAGTGCAGTTAGGATTCTGAATAAAAAAGTTGTCAGAACATACATCCCTTCGCATGTACTTTGTATGTTTCCCTATGGCTGCCAAGGAAAAAGGCTCTTATTTCATTTTTACTGCTGGGCATGTAAGACTGCAAAGACTCTGGAACAAGAGCATTTGAGAGGTTTCTTCTGGAAACTGTATTTTTAACAGCCAACAATCCTCTCTTTAACATGCGTGAAGGGCACAGTTATTCTCAATCTAATTACTTAATATTTTAATACTTTTATGAAGTTTGAGTCCCATCAGGCAAAGAAGTGTCTAGTTTCCAAATTGGAAAATAATAATGCAAACTTCCCATTCCAGTCTGGACTACTGCAGACTTTCTCAAAACATGTACTATTTTGTGGTCCCAATGTGATTTTAACTATAAAATATACATTTAAATCCTTTATTCAGCCAGCATACCAAATTTGCCCATATACAGCAGCAGTTTCTGAGATTTCGACTAGATTTCTAGCGAAAACTATGGTGTCTCTGTCTCCCAGGCCCTAAACAACTGAAGCAGAGATTTCTGGTTTTACTTTTGTTTTCCTTTGGGTATAAGGTATGAGTTAGGTGATAGTTCAGATCACCTGGGAATATTAGGACTCTGATGTTATAGGTATTTTAGAAACACAGGATGGGAAAACCATCCACTTCCTAATCCATAGACACTTTAATTCCAAAATAAAATACAGAAAAAAAAAAATGAACAATGAGAGAAGTACAATAAAAGTATCATTTAGTCATCTTCATCAGCAGATTTCTAAATGGAGGTCACAAAGATGAAGAGGATCAAAGGCACTTAATGAAATTATCTTGATCACATTTATATGAAGTTCCTCTGTGTTGTGGGCTGATCCTGGCTGAATGTCAGATTCCCACTAAAGCTGCTCTATCACTCACCTCCTCAGCTGGATAGGGAACAGAAAATATAACAAAAAGTTCATGGATAAAGACAACAGCAGGGAGAGATCACTCACCAATGACTGTCACAGGCAAAATAGACTCGACTTGGGAAAATAAGCCTCCTGACTACTGCAAAAATTAACCTTGTCCTGGCCAGAAGCAGGAAACCAACACTGGAATATCTTCTGGCACCCTCTCACAAAAGCCGCCTCCCCATCCTCCCCATAGCTCGTCCACTACCAAAACCTTCCCATGCAAACCCAATACACTCCAAAGTATTAGGAAAGGCAGTGTTTGAAAATTGAACTAATAAGGAAGGAAGGCTGATTTAATGGCATGGGGATGTGACTTTTTAGATGAGAAATGATGATCAAATGAGGATAAATGGAGTGGAGCTTTGAAAGAAACAATAAATATTTCATGCTTGATGCAACAAGGCAAAGCAAGGAGCAGTACAGGTATGCAAAAAGAGGTGACATTGACAAAATAATATCACTGGGAAGGAGATTAATTCTAGATGTATAAATAGTATTCAATTGCCAAGAAAAATGAATGTGTGGTATAAAAATCTACGTAGGTATCTTGGTTGGATAAGGAAGGCAGACATCAGTACAGGAAAAGAGAGGCATAACCTGCAAAATCCAGAGAGCAGTGAAATCACACTGAGAAGAAACACATCCATGTTGTGGATTTCAAGGACAGGTTTTGAGGTTTTGTGTTGAATGGAAAGGCTAGAGGCTCCACAAAATTCAGGAAAGGAAGCAGAAAGTAGTTTTTGTGAGGAAAAACTAAATGCTCTCTTTTAGGTATGAGCTGGAGTGATAGATATTCACAAAGGGATGCCAGGCATGCTGACCAATATTTTAGTCTGAAATAGTAATGGAGAAGTTTTGTGAGTCATAAAAAAGATGACTGCATTTCTGATAGCATTCAAGCATCAGCTCATATAGTTATTAAGTCATGAAAGTTGTTTGCAATTTTTGCTATTCATAATGGAAAGGAAGCACCAAAATAATGTTTAGTATGAGTGCTAAACAACAAAAAAGGTTTAAAAAAAAATCATTCTCTCAGAAATTCAAATATGCTGTGTTATCTTGCAGCAAATCTCCCAGTTGTGGCGAAAGCCTCATGCCACAGCTGAATAACTGAAAACTAAGACAAGTGAAGGCTACAAACAAGGAACTGTGAATATTGTGATACCTGGAAATGAATCTGCTATAGAGGTAGAGATATTGTTAGACTCCTTAAAACTCCAGAATTTACTCCCTGCATTTTATTTAGTCTAGAGGCATCTTAATTCATTTGTCTTTCAAAGTCCTCTCCTGAAATTCGATGACTTTAATAAAGCCCTTAAATAAACAAACACAAAGAGACAATTCCAACCATGGTTAGTTTTTGATTTTGAGACATACATTGGGAGCCAAGGCTTTCCTTCTCCATGCAGAAGGTGGATGTCCTGTGTTCAATTCCCTTTTTTTCTTGAAATGTTCCAAATTCTCCTATTTTCCAGAAAGTGCAGTTTCTAGGAAAAACACAAGTGACTGTGCTGAGCTTTTCCTGTAGAAGCAATAGCTGATCATGCATTAATTCAATATCTGTTGGCTCAAATGTGTTGATTTTTTGAGCTGGCAGCACTCATACAGAACCCAGGGTGCTTCACTGGCCCTGTAGAACAGATTTTATAAAGTTGGGGCTTGTGTTTCCAGGAATGGTTTATGATCTGAGGATTTCAAAAGACAAATTGTGTGGTTACTGTGAGTTAACTTTTCATTTTTCTCCAGGACACATGAACATGCATAATAAAGCAATAGAAGGGAAGGGTGTTCTCTTTTGGGGTTTTTTTAGTGTTATTTTTACTTTTCTGACTACATGCAAGGGTTGTATGTTAATTGTTTAATAAATCTTCTGAAGATTACACAATTAATTTTTTGTGTAAGAACCTGTGAAGTCTATAGATTTGCATGGGTAACAAAGATTTACGAGCTATGCAAAGAATATCTAGTTGCTGGTCTATATAAAACCCATCCTGTAAGATACTTACTGTTGCTCATAAAGACAATACACAGAAACAAACATTTTGCTTTTTTTTTTTGCTTTTTTTTTTCTTTTATCTCCTCACCTGAGTTCAATGAATGAGCTACAAATAAATATTTATTTCTTCCATATGTATGGTCTGGTACACAATATTCCTTCTTGCCAGGCAATTTCTCACCCTGGGCTACTCCTCTCACTTCTTTTACACTTATGCATAAAAACGGAGTCAAGCTCTTCTATCTCAGCCTTTTAGAGCTGTGTCTTTTTATTTTTATCTTTTAAGAAATTCTCACAACCTTACCAACAAAACCCACCTCCATTATTTTCAGCTCTCCTTTCCAGTTTTCCTAAGAATGAAATTAGAATATGTATATCCATTCACCATTTAACCAATATTGCAGTGCTGGGCTTTTCTCAGGAAGGCTAAGATGATAAATACATATAAAACTTCTAAAACGAAACCTAAAATATCATCTGGTTCCCACATTTTCCATTAGACCAGATTGCTCAGGGTCCCATCTGATCTGGCCCTGAACACTTCCAGGGATGAGGCATGCTCAACTTCACTGGATAACCTGTGCCTCATCATCCTCACAGTAAAGGATTTCTTCCTTATTTCTAATCTAAACCTACTTTCTTTCAGTTTGAAGCCACTGCCCCTTGTCCCATCATTGTAAGCCTTTGCAAAAAGTCCCTCTCCAGCTCTCTTACAGGCCCCTGTAAGGTACTGGAAGACTGCTAGAAGAGTTCCCTGGAGCCTGTTCTTTTCCATAATGAACATCCCCAACTCTCTCCGTCTGTCTTCATAGCAGAAGCACTCTGCTTATCTTTATGGCTCTCCTCTGGATTTTCTTTTTCAGGTCCTCATCCTTCTTAGGTTTGGAGCCCCAGAGCTGGATGCAGTACTCCAGGTGGGCTCTCACATGAGTGGAGTAGAGGGGGAGGATCACACTCCTGGCCACGCTGCTTTTGATGCAGACCAGGACACACTTGGCTTTCTGGGCTGTGAATGCACATTGCCAGCTCATGTTGAGTTACACATCCACCAACATCTGCAGGTCTTTTTCCTGAGGGCTTTTCTCAATTCATTCTCTGCCCAGCCCATAGTTGGAATTTGGATTGCCCCTACACATGTTCCAGACCCTGCAGTTGGCGTTGTTGAACTTCATGAGGATCCACCAGCTCACCTGTCAAGCATGTCCAGGTCCCTCTGGATGGCATCCATTCCCTCCAGTGCATTGACCACTTCACACAGCTTGGTGTCACTCTGAAGATTATAATAAATGCTGACAAATGGGCACATGTTACACCAAATTACCTTCAACATACACTGCAGCAACCAGCAGCCCAATTTCTCCACAATTAGAAGCCTCCTAACTGAGCCTACTATTAAATACAGGAAAGAAAAGTACCACAGGTTTATCGAGAGCCACCAGTGGCATCGATGAGTTATGTTCACATTGCTAAGGACCTCCTCTCCTCATAGCAACTAGGGACACAACTACCTGAGACAATGTTTAGCAGGGGGAAGGTTCCAGTGCTGTAGCATATCTGAGTCCAGATGAATCTGAAATAATTTATAACTATTGTACAATCAGTATTCCTAGAATATTGGATGTGTTTTGAAGTGTGACTTGGAAAAAAATTTGAAATTTGTAACAATTATTTGTAAAATAATTACATGTTAGTAATCAATTGCTTCAATATATAGCCAGTTATTAAATTTTAAAATTAAATTTAACTCTGATGTTTGCATTTTATGATACCATGGAAATACTTCTTTCCTCAGAAATCAAAGGTACAAGGTAGATGTTGGTTTTTAGTTTGGAATTAAATTCTGTTTAAAAATGTGTTCTACATAGCCAATGATTTAATTATTGCCACTTTTTGTAGAATAGAAGGTTAAGTTTATTTTAGAAATCTGTGTTGTCTGCAAGTCTTGAAATGTTTTAGTGAATACATATGTTTTGCTTCTATGTTTTGACAAAAAGATAGTAGTGATTACAACTTGCATATTTCTTGTGAGAAAGTTGCTCTGTTAAATTAAAAACCTAGGACCTTTATCATGTCAATCACAAGATGATATCTGCACAGAAACAATCTAATTTATTAGTCTCATTGACTATTAAAGTTGGTTTCCAATACAGTGTCTTTAAATGTCTTTATTGTTTGTGATAGGTATGATATAAAATAAAGGTCAGTTCTATGACAGCTGTGTTAGATGATGCAATTAAATTTGTTGTGGACCAGTCTCTGAGCTTTTCTTGCTCCAGATTTACCTTGTTTTTTGGGGTCTCGGCTTTCCAAAGAACAGTCTTACTGGTAAAGTTTGGGGCAAAGAATGCTGTTAGTACCTCAGCCTTTTCCACACGCTGTGCCACCAGGGCCCCTGGTCCACTCATCAACAGGCCCACATTTTCCCTACTCATTGTTCTCCTATTTCTATACTTACAGAAGTTCTTTATGTCCCAATGAAGCCTTTGTGCACTCAACACTCCTCATCAGATGCATCTCCAACATTAACGTTTAACTTGGCTCTAGTGGACTTACTTTAATCATATAAGTCATGTTTTTGAGTTACTGACAAAGAAATTCTCTAAAGCTTTGTGAAAATGCATAGGAAAAAATCATGTAATATTGGGCAATAAAATTCCCTACCGGTTTCTATTCAGTCTTCAACTTGTCAGACAACTATTCCTGCAATCATCCTATGTTTTGGTTGAAGAAGGTGCTGAAATGGCAACAGCTTCAGGATCTGGTCCATACTGAATAATTTCAGTGCTTGCAATGTATGAAACTGGCAATTGTTATGTTTACAGATGTAACTGCAGAAAAGGAGCACCAGCTATGAGCTATATGTCAAAAGATTAATTATCAGCTAAATCCAAAAAAGAAATTTGTATAAAGACAAAAGAACAATATATAGTCATAAGAAATGCTCTGTAGAAAATGACAGCATTCAGTATCTACTTCAGGTCAATTTGCACTACACATAGTCTGAGGAAATAGGAATGGGATAGGAAACTAGTGGTGGGTGCTGAACATGATCCTGACATAAAAAAAACTTTTGGTTGGAGAAACACAGAACATCTTTGTGTAATGTCTGTGGCACATATATTGTCTTAGATTCTGCCACTGGTATCACTTCACATGTAGAATCTTAGTAGGAATAACAACTTGTGCTTGTAGGTTGGGCATTGAAATGGGTGGTAGGGTCTGTGGTCATTTTTTGATTGTATCTAGTGAGCATTTTATGTTAAACTAATTATCTTTTCACTCTCTCTTCTGAAGTAGCCTTGAAGTTCAATTTTATGCAAATGCTGAAGTTTGTTGATTTCAATGACCTCTGCATCACTCTTAATATGATTAATGCATCAGAAATGGTCTCCTAATCTTTTCTCTGCTCATGGCATAAAATTTACATTTTTTAAATGTTCATAGTCTTTTTTCTTTTTTTGCATATTCTCTAATTTTCCAATTACTATATTTGCTATAAAATTATTAAATTTTTATGGGCAAGACAAGGTACTATTGCAGTTTAACAGGGATCAAATTCTGCTAAATTCTGGAGAACCAGAATAGATACCTTTTCACAGAGAGGGAGACTGCTATATTTTAACTAATATTTAATAATACAGCATGGACTAAATACAAAATAAGCATCATCACTCTCTAACATATAGAAATCATCTGTGTTTTGTCAATTTTCCTTTCCAATGAAGTTCTAGAAGTTCTCCTCTGCAATTTATTTTGTTTGAACACAACTGGATTTGGGATCTGATCTCAAAAAGTGAACTATGAAGCCTCTGCATATCAAACCTGGAAGTGCTTTGTAAAATTCTGATTGTTAGTTGCCCTAGGCAAGTAGTATTTATTTATTTATTTATTTATTTATTTACTTATTAGGGAAGAGATAACATTATATTTAGCATTTAATTTCTCCAGAATTGTGGTATCTGTGTCACAGAAATGAAAACAAAATCTGATTGGGAAATTTATTTATGATATACTGTTTGTCTTTCTAACAATCTAAAAAAATGACGTTATTTCCATGATGAAAGCAAATAAAAAAATATTGATTTTTTTTTTCCTAAGAAGTAAAGAAAATAAAATCTTGTTTTCCTTATGAGTACATGTTATTTAATGTAGAAAAGGCAAATGAAATCTAGCAGTTGTAGATCTAATCTGCTATAAATACAAATCAGTAAAACTTTCTCAAAATTCAATGAGGTTTATGCAGTTTGCATGTCTTAGTTCTAAGACATTGGAATTCTTTTCCGTTTTACCCCTTTCAATTCATAAGGTTCTCTGTTACAATCTTGAGGTTGTTCAGTGAAACAGCTTCCCAACATTTACACAGTGTAGCTGGATGCAGCCTGAGATTTTTCTTTTTTATCTCTGAAAGTTTGTTTATTTGACAAGAAAAGATAAAATGAATGAGCAAAATGTTAAAACTTCCTATAAAATGTACTGAAGTTGCAGAATGTTTTCGCTGTGAGTCAGGCCATTAAAAATGCACTACAGATCTCAAATAAATTGCTCATCTGTGGCAATAGTTACTTTGTCCATCAGGACTATCATGGGACAAACGTCCTATCTATAACTGTATAGTTTATTCTTCTTTATATAGTAGTCATATCACACTTGCCATCATAAGTTTAGTAAAAGTGGATGGGAATCTCATTTAAGTTATTTTCATTTGAGACAGAAATCCTAGTCTCTCTTATGGAGATTAATCGGTGCTTTAAGGACAGAATTTACTTCCTTAAATAGACATCTAAAGTAGGTCAGATGAATCATACACTCTGTGTGTCTATTTCCCTTTGTTATGTATAAGTCCTCTGATGATTAGTTTAGTTTAAAAGGAAATATATCCATTCAGCATATCTATATTGGCATAACAAATGCTTCTCTAGGTAATATCTGAACTATGTAGGGATCTGCCAAGGGAACTTTTCCTAAACCAAGTCATCAAAGACCCTACCTTGCTTCAGAGAGGAAACAGGTTCAACAGTTATTCCATGCTCCCACTGCTATGGTACCTTTTGGTTCTGAACTGATAACATAAAACTGACAAGGAGCTGTGTACATGAGCTTCAGTCCCAAAGAAACTAAGTTGTCTGTTGAGCAGTGGTAGGAAACAGTTCTAAACAACTTGTCAGATGCCATCTTAGTCTGCTTCTAGCCTTATGAAGACTTAATATGATTGCAACATTCCTGACAGATATGTATGTAGTCTGCTTTAAAAATTATCCTATTGTGTCTGTTCATGTGACAGCTTCACAGTTTTCCAAAGGAACTCGTTGTCCATTGCTTCTTTACTATCCTTATCAATAGAAATACGTTGGTCTTGCTGCACTTTAATCCCTTTGCCTTTGATTGTAATCTGAAAGAATAGGACGTGGAAAACAGTTTATCCTCTTGCTCTCTGCAACAGCTTTCATGCGTGTTTGAAGATTCTTCTCAGTATCTTTTCTCAAGATTTGTTCCAGTGCTTTCTATCTTTTCTTGTCGGTGATATTTCCTTTATAGTCAAAATGAACACTGCAGCCCTTTACCTGGGATGACAAATATACAAAGGATCTACATCTTATGAAAATAATCAGGTGAAATTTCTCCTCTCTTCTTGAAGCAGTTGCTTGTCTGAGACAGAAGGGGAAAACAGAAGTTATGTAAAAGCTCCGAGTATATCTTCTGCCAGGCATGGATAAATTTAAACAGAGTTTATAGAAAAATTGTGCTGCTCCTACAAAAAAAAATCAAAGATCATCTTGATTAAACCTTTGACTTGTTGCCATTTTCAGTCTCTACTGGGAATTACTGTTTATAAACACAATTAACTGAAAAAAATTACAAACTCTTTGATTTTACTTGGATGCTGACAGTGTTAAAAAGTGAGAATTTCCAAAGAGAGATGGTAAGCTCCTCTTTTATCTTTTTTTTTTTTTTTTTTTGAGGGGGTGCATTTTGTTTTGGTTTTATTTCTTTTTTTAGTATTGTATAGTTCCCAGCAGGGATGGTTGACCCTGGCTGGATTCCAGGTGCTCACCAAAGCTGCTCTGTCATTGCCCTCCTCATAGGTCAATGGGGAGAAAATGTAACAAAAGGCTCATGTTTTGAAACAAGGACAGAGAGAGATCACTCACTGATTTCTGTCATGGGCAAAACAGACTTAACTTGTTAAAGTTAGTTTAATTTATTAGAAGTCATATCAGATTAGGATAATGAGATGTAAAATCTTAATCTTAAACCACCTTCCCTCCACCCTCCCTCCCTTCTTCCTGGGCTCATCTTTGCTTGTGATTTGAAGGAGTGTGCTGGCTCACTCATCCAATGAGTGAGGTGAAAAGAAGCATACAGAGACTGGAAACGAGAATCTAATTTATATTGTGTTCCAACTGTATGCTTCAATTTTTATATCATGCTTGCATTGTGATTTCAGGATGCTGCTGTATCACTTCGTTGAATCAAAACCCCATGTAGCTTCCAATATCTTCAAACAAGTAAATTTGGTATTCAAATATTAAACTCCTGTCATGTGGAATATCTGTGTGATGAGTTGACCTTGGCTGGCTGATGAGTGCCCACAAAGCTGCTCTCACACTCCACCTCCTCAGCAGTACAAGGGGAGAACATGAGATAAAAATGAGTCAAGATAAATGCAAGAAAAGGAAAAAAAAAAAAAAGAAAGAAGCAAGAGTCACATGCAGAAACAAAGAAAAACATTTTCTACTTCCATCAGCAGGTGATATCCATCCAGTTCCTGCGAAGAAGGGTCTCAAGTGGTGTAAGAGTTGCTTTGGAAGACAGATTCCTTAATAATTAATGTCTTACACACACACACACACTCTTTTGTCTTGGCTTTTATTGCTCAGCCTGATGTCATATGGCATGGACTGTCCCTTTGGTTGGTTTGTATCTGCTGTCCTGGATGTGTCCTTCCCATCTCACCTCTTGCCCCTCATCAGCCTATTGACTTTGGGATGGTTTGGGGAAGGGTGTGTTCTGGGTTGGAAACTCAGCACCAGTGGAGTGCCAGCACTGCTCAGCAGGAGTCAGAGCTCTGGTGTGTTAGGAATTCTTTTCTAACTACTGACAAAAAGCACTGCACTGTCTGCAGGGCTGCTGGGAGGAAAGTTAACTCTATCCCAGCCAGAGCTGGCACCAGCTAAAAGAACCGGGTCAGAGAGTAACAGACCATGACACATTCAGACTGGAGAATTGAAAGATATTTTGTATTGCCACATTACTAATGAGATTTAATTATGTCTAATGGATAGGATTTAATTATGATGCTATTCAACATCAAATGTCTCTAAATCCGTGGCAGTGGTTTCTCACTAAGCCAAGCATTGATTTGACTTAGGGATTAGTTCTCAGTCATTCTCTTATAATTTATCTTGTTTTGGTTTAATTGTCAGATTATAACAGATCAGGAGGTGGAAGTTGTATGTGGAGGAGGCTTCTCAATTTATGTTAAGAGTGATATAAGTATTCAGAAAAAAATAATAGCCTTGTGACACAGAAGGTGCCAGACAGAATTCATTGGAATTGAGCCCTGGATCAAATCAATTAGAGAAAATGACAAATAAAAGATTTGCAGCAGAAAAGGGCAGGAAGAGATCTGTGAGCATTAGAAATATGTAATTGATAATATGCTGTGCATTATAAGGTTTGCAAGAAATGTGTCATTTACATAGACTCACTTGCCACCTTTTTTCAACAGACAACTTGGCTGACACATAGGAAAAAATGTGATGAGGGAAAAAGGTGAGCAAGCAAAGAGGGAAGCTGTGTACAAGACAGTGATTACTGAAAGTAATAAAGAATATGTTAATAAAATAAAATGCAAAGCACTGATGATGACTAAAGGCAGTGAGAGAATTAAAAACCCCCAAAACTGAACAGAGAAAAATAAAAGAAAGTCAACAAGTGCAAAAGTGACAGCATAAGAATATACTTAAAAGATCCAAATATCTAGAATAAAACAAAAGGGGAAAAAACACCACCAAAACCAGAAAAAATGTCATTAAAATATAATCATAAATAATATTCAAGATACTACATGTTATTCCAAAATCTTGTTGCAGCTGCTGAACATTATTGAAAATGTTCTCAGATCCAGAACTTTCACAGACACTAGCACGAGTGAATATTTGTTTTAAAAATCTTACTGGAGTACAGAAATTATTTACTATTCATTATTCGCTATTCACTATTCAACATTTGCTATTCATTATTCATTCATATACAACTATGAGCTTCTCCATTGTAAGAATGCAAATGGATAGATACTATAGCTTAGATAGTTGGACTCTGTCAATTAGATAGATGTAATATGATGGTGATGTAGATGACTAATCACACATTATGAATACTGAACTGCAAACAGTCAAAATTAACATTTTGAAAACAGCCTGTAGACCAGAAGTTGCTTGTCCAAACTATTTGTCCAATACTTACAAATAACTATACTTCAGGATTGGCTTCTGAATGATTCATGAACAGAATGCAAGGCTAAAGGCCAATTTCTAACCCTTTAAAAATCAATGAAAAGATCCCCACTGGCTTCAAATAACGTTTGAATAAGTTCTCCAAATGTGCAATTGATATTATTTACAGTAAGTATTCCAGCCACACACTGCCTCATCATGGTTAATAAGAACTTTGTGCTTGAGGGGAAAAGATAAAAGATGTAGTCATACTTCCTCCCAAAGATATAATTTAGCAAAACTCTGGCATGGCAGCTTTTTCCTTATACTTTCCTGTCCACTTATGCTAAAAAAAAAGAACTCCTTGATACCATGGAGGAAAAGAAATACACTGCCTTTTTAAAATCAAAGAGAAGGTAAACTGGTTTTGCCTATGTAAACTGAAAATAAGAATGTGACATTTAAAAGAGCATCTAACACCTGTGCACTTATCCTAATCTGTGGGACTGACTATGGCTGGTTTAGTCTTCCTGCAATTTACATTGCTGAGCAGTGAAAGTAGTTCACTGGTTTTGATCTTTCCACACTCTAGACAAACATGTCAATTACAGTTTGTTTTCTTGAAGCCAAAACTGTGGTGCTTTGCATTGTTTAGTAGGGTAAACACTGAAAGAATCTGATGTTTGCTCTGAAAAACTTACGATCTAATTGATCTTCACACAAAAAAAAATGAAAAGGTCTTGCACTGAAGCTTATGGAACTCTTACACTGATTAGAGTCCAATTCAAGATCTATGATGAAAGCTTTTCTTTTGATCTCTACACTAAAAAGATTATTCAGAAGCAGAGTGATATCTAAGAGACTAAGTGTTTTTGCTAAACTGTGTCAACAACTTTTCTTTAAAGCTTAGAGAAAATGCAGTAGTGGATAGGATTCATCCTCAAGCACCAGTAACAGCTCTGAATGTTTTGTGCATTGTCTATTTAAAGCACAGAGCAGCAGAAAACACAAGTTAATAGCAACTGTCAAAAGATCTAAAGTAAAATTTGAGAGCTTCAGTACCTGACAATCTTTTGATGACCTCCCAGTTTTTTAAAAGATAGCTATGCAATATTTCATACACTTAATGTAAATCATAGTATTACCAAGAAACATTTTTTTTTTCCTTCACTCTTGCTTCTATCTTTTTCAAACCTTGGTGATTAATGAAGCAGTTTGTGAATTTCATTAAGATAATCATTTATTGCTTATGAAATGCCCTTATTAAATAAAAATAACCTATTTTTGAAGAAATGAACTTAATTTATGAGGCTCATGATTTTCTACTGAAATCAAAGAAGTTACTATTGAAAAGCAAGCTCCTGCAGTGAATTTCAAAGCTTTTGTTCAGATTTCCTTTTTAAGTTGATCACATCTTTAAGGCTCATTAGAAGTGGTTTCTGAGTTACTCTTTATATACAATTTTCCATCATGTGAGAATCAGGAACACCCATCAATGGAATTACAATGCAATACCATTTTTTTTTTTCCTCAGGCTTGCTGAAACTTTAGAGTACAGCTTTGAAAACATTTTTGATTAATCTGAAACTGAAAAAAAAAAAGCCCAAAAAACAAACCCCCCCAAAACCCCAAACAAACATACAAACAAGAAAACCCCAAAACAAAACCAAAAAGAAACCAGTCTTGGTCATCCAACAAAAAAGACAGGCAGGTAGTAGGTCAGTGAAAGAAAAATACTGTTTTGGTGAGTTCACAAAACAATTTTTGTACTTCTTAACTATCCCAAATATCATCTGATTTTTACATGTCAATTTGCTGAAAAAGCAGTACCAATTACGTGGAATGAAATTGGAACACAGCCAAGTTCCTTTGTGTCTTTTAGCAGTATGGTAATTTTAGGTGGACACTTCATTCATAAAGCTAGAGCAGACACTATTTTCTGGTGTAAAACAACACTTGGGAAAAATGGAAATTTGCCTTGGACTAAAAAGGTCAGAGAATGCATTAGTAAAAACAGTGGGAGCTGCAGGCTGTGGACTGTGATGTTTTGAAGAGTGAGGCTCCATTAGCAGGCTAGAATATGGCAGGCTTGTCTCTGTAAGAGTCTGTGCAAGACTTCAAAGGAAGAAAAAGCTGCTTGTGTGGGAATAGAAAAGGAATGTACTTAATTTCAGGATGAGCCCTTACAGAAGAATGAAATATTCCAGTTGCCTCATTTGGCCACTTCTAATCATTAACGTAGGAAAGATTTTTGAAGCAATGCGTTAAACTTGTGATACCAGAAAATCTCAGCAAATTTGCTTTTTTCTTCTTGAACAACTTGAAATTCAGCCTCAAGTTATAAAGAATGATGAAACTGCCGTCAAAGATGTATTTTATCAGACGATGAAAAAGTAACCCTCATTTGGAAACGTTGGGGTGAAAAAGCTATTTTTCTTGAGACTGCAATGTCCTTTGAGGTATTTTTCTTGTGGAACTGATAGGTATTTAAAAGCATCAAATCATGGTTTTATTAATTTTAGTGGTTTGCTTGTTCTTTTAAGAATATAAGAGTTTAATTTATGACCTTACTACACGGGAGACAGGAACTGAGACAGTAGGAAGAACCTTACAAACCAGCAAGCTACCTGGAATTCGTCCTGAAATATTAATTATACATCTGGCAGTACAAAAAGCCTGATTCATAGCCCATTGAAATAAATTAATTATGTATCTGGCAGACTCCAAAATCCACTGAAGCCAAAGGAAGTCTTAGGAGTCTTTGACTCCACTGGGCTCTGGATCAAACTGCAGGAGGACGAGCAGAATTAGATGGAGAGGAACAGATCACCAGTGCTGCTGAGAGCAGAGCAAACTCAGATCAAGGAGATCAAAGCAGCAGGTGGCAGTGTGTAAACACCCCAGGCCCTCTGAAAAGCGTCTCTAGCACTGGAGGGAAGGGGAAGGGGTGTGCCTCCCACGGAATTTGTAAGTGACCTATCTATTTTCACTCTCTGTAAATCTCAGTGAGAGGTAGCTAAGGATTTTGAAACAAATAGCTTCCCAGTGAAAGGATAAAGGTACAAAATCTCAGCTTGGTTGCTGTGTATGATCACACCTGGATTGCAGCAACCATGTACCTCTCATCAGAGCTCTGACTAAGGCCCCTGGACTGTAAACAGGCAGTCCAGTGTAATTTGAATGATGGCAGCTAAAAAGCTGAGTGTCTTCCCTGTTACAGGAAGGTATGGGCAGAATAATGAGAAGTTCACACCAGGCTGGGGAAGGTCTTTTTGCAGAAATCTCTTGGCATCATCTAACCATCATAGTTGTCATTAAAGCACAGGTTTTGAAGATTAAAACTAAAATCTTCTGGATACTCCTGGGGAATTAAGTGGAGATAAAAATTAGAAATAACTTCAGATAGAATAAAACAATAAAAGAATTAAGATGAGCACAAACACCACCAAGTTTTTTCTGTGCTTTCCTGCTTGTGCACTGCTTGCACATAATTCTTTGCTGAATAATGAGCAAAGGGACTCCTTTGCTCTTTGCCTTTGAAAGCCAAGGCAAGTCAATTTTTAATATTGTTTAACTAAAGCAGGGTATAATGTCTTTTCAGTATTCAGCCTCTGAGATGTTTGCAGAACAAGGGACAATTATGAAACCCTAAAACATACATGTGGAAATACGTGAGAGCAAAACAGAACAACCAAAACAGTCCATAAATATCTCTGATCTCACAGTGTACTGGTATTCACTGAGAAATAATTATTTTTCTTCTTAATAACTTCTATGGGGCTGGCTTTTGGATTTGTGATGACATCGTGCTCAGCTGAGGGAAGCAGGAGGATATTTGGAGTGATGGCATTTGTCTTTCGAAGTCAACATTACATGAAAGCCTTGCTTTCCTGGAGGTTTCTGAACACCTGCCTGCCCTTTAATTTCATGGTAGAGATCAGATATTTCTTACAATATTATACACACAGCAATGTGAAATAAAAGGAGAAGAGGAAAAAAAAAACAAAACAAACATACAGGAAAATAACAGTTGTAAGATTCATCACAATGACTATGAAAATATGAAACCTCCAGGAAAATTCGTAATGGTGAAATAACAAGAAATAAGAATGGATATCCACCATGACCTTAACAAGACTCAAGATTGCTGACAGAGAAAGCCTACAATAAATACTATTTGGTGTATTTTAGTGTATTCTGTATTTCTAAAGATGGATAATTTAATGTTTTGTCTGTAGAAAAATAAAAGCCTAAGTCTGATGTATTATTGATTCTAGTTTGTTGGGGGGTTTGTTGTAAGGTTGTTTTGGTGGTTTTTTTTTTTTTTTTTT
>VXAC01007316.1:0-24829 GCA_013399225.1 Rhipidura dahli | reverse complement strand
TTTCAAACCAAGACAGCTGTATAAAAAAGGTAAAGAGTCCTGCAAAGGCAATGGCAAGATAGACATCATCAGATCTCAATGGATGTGAATAGTAAGATCACAGCCATGCCTTCACCAACTAACAAAAAAAAAACCATATGGTTTTTTAGGTGGTGTAGGATTTTGGAGAAGGCACATTTGAAATTAGTCTGAGTATAAGCCCTCCAAGCCCTTCACTCTATAAAGTGACACGGAAGAAAAATGATTTCAAATAGGGCCCTGAGCAATGGCAAGCATTTGAACAAAGCAAGCAGTAGCCCTTAGGCCAGTCTGAACAGAGCAAGATGTAAAAAATGAGCTCTATAATTCAACTGGAGCTGAAAACACCAGGGAAGACTCAAGGTTAACTCCTAGATTTTTGGAGTTGGGGATACAGAGGATCTGAAACTCGTTGTACTCCAGCTTAAAAACAGATACTGGCAGCTTATGAAGGGTTGTGAGCTATTTGCAGAAGTGATTAGTACTAAAACACAGCTGCTTTTGGCAACCTGGTTACCTGTGTTGGGTTGCATGTTCAAAACAAAGGTCTCCTTTACATATCATGCAACAGATGCTGTACATGGAGTAAGTGGGTTGCACTAATCACAAAAAACTCATCTAGGATACCCCAGTCATCCAGAAATCTTAGAAATTATCACAGGCTGGCCAGAGGGCAAAGATTTTAGAATGTCATCAGAGACGAAGGTAATGTGCTGAAGAGGCCCCACTATGTAATAAGTTAACAGAAAGTGAGAAGCAATACACCTTGTTTGTACTCCTGGATCCTGCCATCTTGTGGAAAAGCGTCAGAGATGGAAAGCAGCTGTGTGGAATTCCTTACAACTGCTGAAGGAGAAGGTGAATCAAGTCAGTCTGCAGAGGTGAAAGCTATCCAACTGTCTTTAGATAGGCTTAAGGAGAAAAATGGCCAATAGTTTAACTGTTCTGCAACAGAAGGAGAATAACTGTCAGTGTAGAGGTAAGCCCATCTGGGCTGCCACATTGTGGCAAGACTGATGCCCAGGTGAAGAATCTGGTTATGAGGGTACATCACATAGATGCTCATGTACCCAAGAGGCATGGCAGAGTATGTCACACTCCACCAAAACCCTGAAGGCAAGCACCATTTATTCACAACAGTGGAAGCAACCACTGAGTGACTGGAAACATCTAGCGCCCCATGCCACCACCCAGATGATGGGTAATGTGGGAGGATGGGGAAGTCCAGTGTGTGCCTCCAGAGGATTTGATTTAGGGTGAAAATAACTAATAAATTAAACTGTACAATGTCAATAACTGATGGTAATCATTATATAACACTGTGTATTATCACTTCTATAGTAGCTACATGTGCATCACCACACTGAGCACCAAAGCAATTTTAATGTTTACACAAGTTCTCTGCCAAAGCAGGTATTTTGTGGTTTTCTGCTCATTTTTTTTTCTTTCCTTTGTTTTTCTTTTATTATTTAATCTCCTCCTGTGTATATAATGTAGAATCTCATTGTCTCCATAAGAGAAATAAGTAATTTAAAATTCTGGAAAATCAGTTTCCTGTGGCATGTAATAATTTTGCTAATAGGGAGGAAAACACAGTTTTACTGCAGAAGGAGGAATGGTATAGATATTTACCAAATCCAGTCAGCACAATGCAAAAATAATTTCACACAGTTTTGTATTTGACTCTACCACAGCAAAGGATTTAAATTCTTTTCACATGTCAAATAATGACTCAATTTGTGTAGAACCATATGTTTCAAAGAATTTGGATAATGGTTTTTGTTGTGGTGTCTCCACCCAGAGAGAGCCTGTGGGTGGACTTCGAAGCTTTGGACTGAACCAAGGAAGTTCAGTACCCCTGCAGTCTCCCCCTCCTTTTTCCCAGACCTTTCTCAGTCCCAGATAGCCACTCAAATATCACATTTTGAAGATTGGTTCACTGTGTACACCCTGCCTCTGTTTTCTTCTTATTGGGTTGTGTTTTTGTCCATCATTCTCACCCCTCCCCTCCCCTGTTCTGGTATATGACCAGCCACGGGGAGGGGCCGGGGTGGAGTCCTTGGTTCCCCCTTTCAGCAGTGTTGTTACTGGTTCTGCTCCCCTGCGCGGGAGAACTAAACTGCTGGAAATCGACCCTGGACTCGCCTCTCTCTCAGATCTCTTTACCACAGTGCAACGCAGCAGCAGGTTTTGACTTTAAATTTGCAATAGTGATATGGTCCTTAGTCCTTTAGAGGTATTGAGCACTCATAGTACTTGAAATATTATTGAGAAGTATAAAAGAGTACTGAATGTAAATTACAATCCTGTTCTTACTTTGTGAAGCTGCACTTCAAAGAAACATGTGAGTTTGAGTATCATCATAGAGACAAGCCAAACCACTTTAAGGAACAGCAGAGGTTGTCAAGTGCTGGGAGCAAGGTTCTCTACTACCCTCCCTCCTTCTTCCCTCTTCTGTCCATTGTTCCTCTCTCCCAGTCATGCCCACTACAAACCCTGCCTGCCTTTGCCTTGACATTTCTCTCTGCGCATCTCTGCTGCTCCTGATGCCACTGACTCCAGTCATACACTGGACTTCCCAGACATCCTCTAGTTTAACACTATTGACTGGGGACCTGATGGCTCTGAACAAGTGAAGAAGCCTTAAGCCTCCCCAGGGCCAACAGCAGATCATTATTCAGTAAACACCCACCCTGACAGCAACTTTTCAGCAGGAACTGATCATATGTGTGTACCCAACTGGATCAAACATGGTTTGCTTCTCAGAGGAAGATGCAAAATTATAAACCACATCACTCATGGTAAAACCATCTGCAGAATACATATTAGCAGTTACTTCATTTGTTGTAAGGTAATATGTGTTAAGGTACTAAGTTGTATTATTTGTTGTAATAGCCAATCCTATTTGCTTGCTTATTGGAAGTTAAATTCTACCATGGAAAAAAGATTAAGTACATTGGTAGTCCAGGTGCTGTTAGTTGTTACTCACATTTGAACTTTTTCTTGTTTTTATAGGACTGTCTATCAACTTAAACAACCAAAGGGAAAAGAGATGAAAAAGTAGATCAAATATGTCTGAAACTCTGAAGCAAAAGCCTTAGAAAAAAGCAAACGAAGATATACTCAAACCGTAGCACTGAAGCATGGTCACTTTTTAAATTTAGAAGAGAAATTTCTATAATACAAGATGTATAAACTGACATTGAAAGTCATTGCTAGATTTGTTTTTCTTCATCTCTTATTACTATAATTTATACGTTTGCATTCCATGAACAAAAAACCAAACTCTTTTTAATTATTTTCTAATTTAGTAAAACATGAGACTTCCAGGACATGATAGCCCAATAGTGGGAAGAGAGCTAATGAAGGAGGAGTAATTTAAAAAAGAAGTGGTCTGTAATGCCTGAAACGAATGCAGACCTCAATCTAGCAAAGCACTTAAACTTAGGAGTACTTCACTGAATCAGGGGTTTAGGATGATAATTTAAATTATTTGCAGTTAAGAGTAGTGTCATTCAGAAATAGTAAGTAACTACTTACAAAGGCAGTGATAAAATTAAGAACATTCAGTGGCAATTTTGATTAATAATTTCTTGCTTTTCTCATTATAGTACAAAGCAAATTTCAACTCTTTACAATTCTTTAAGGATGACATGCTGCATGCTTTAAGGGACTGAAATCTGACAAAGAGACAGGAGCTCAAATTATGATCTCAGTAGAGATAGTGATAACCTCTATAGCCTTGGATGCATGACTTAATTTTTGTGATGCTTATTACTTGTATGTCCCATGGCTTTATATCACATAGGGAGAGTTTAAAATATAAACATACACACATATATGCTCCCTAATTAATCAGCTAGATTATAAAACATTGTGAAAACATAAGAAATGTAAGTAAGGTATGATAAAGGAGATATGATCTACCAATTCACTGGAATGTTAAGGAGAAAGCTGCCTTTCCCCCCCTTTTCTCTTCTTCTCCCACTTAATCCCCAGAGGTCTAGTTCAGAATAGAGTCATTGACAGTAATAGGTATCAGAACTTAAGAAATAGTTTCTTGATGTTGATTATGCAAAATAAAAATCAAACAATCCCTCCCTACTTATTTCACATATATCTGCAAAATTCCTTCAGAGAAAGCCTTAGTTTGATGGACATGAACTGCAGCTTTCCTTCATGCCCTTTAGAAATCTCATAGCCTGCAGCTTACATCCTTCTGGTGAACTGCTCCAAGAAGCTTGCAATGTTCAGAGCTATATGGAGAGCAGAATTCCCTAAAAGTTCTCAGTAAGCCACACAGAAAAAAGAAATGGGGTGGGAAGGGAGTGGAAGGAGAAAAGGTAGAAGTCCAGTAATGTTGTAGTGAGCTATGGCCAGAGCCATGGTCAGATGGACCTAGCAGACCAAAAGGTCCATTGGTTTGATGCCTCCACAGCCCAAGGGATCAAAGGTACAGCGAACACCCAAAAAGCTGTGTGAAAAGATGCTGACCATTGTCTCTTGCTCCCTCCTCCCCTTATGCTTCATATTTGTTTATTTTTCCAGAAGGTCCTGTGTTTCTCAGTAGCTAATTGGCCCCTGTTACCCCTTTTTTCCCCGACTCCTTCTCCCATTTGCTCCAACCCCTTCTTCCTGTGCTTGTTGTACCCCACAATGGAATATTTATTGGTTATTATGTGTTGTCCCCGTCTTGTATGCAAGTGTATAAGACCCCACGCCTCCCGCATTTGCATGGCTTTTTCAGTGGTTTTTCTGTTTGGCAATAAACCTTTCCCCCACCGCCTGAAGAAGTCCCCCTGCTTTTCTTTCCTATCTTCATTGTGCACCCTCACAAGCAGTAGGAAAGGAGAAACCAAGCTGGAACTTCGCCTGCCCTCCTGTGCACAGCGATTGGCCTCTCTGCCCCGCTTCAGGGCAGGAGTAAAATTGCCCGGTGCCCAGACCGCGAGCTAGCTGGCAGAGGCATTGTGGCACAGTAAAATGAAAGTAGCTAACAGCTAGGATTTCATCCCAAACATTCATGCTGTGCTGGCAGAAGACCATCTATCCATTTTCTTTATCAGAAAGAGTAAGAGATTCATAAAACACCCTCAACAGCATTGCTAACATTAAATCTGTTATGTTTCCAGTATCAAAGCAATTAGAAATGAAATACCACCTGTTCTTGCCCAAACCTATCAGCCTGTCTCTGATCAAGCAGTGTCCTGGGGTGTCCTGTGGGGTGTAATCAAAGTAGGTATTCTATCACCATCTACATTACCTTCTGATGAACTGTTTAAAGGGTGGAGCAGTGTTTCTCTATCTTTGCCATGACTCAACTGTGATAACTCCTTGTGAGGAAGCAGCAGCCACCCTGAGGGCGCCATCTCTGCTAATGGGCCATCAAGGACTGCCCAGAATCACTCTTAGAATTACATCAGCCCCTTGTGAAATTCCCCACTCTGGGGGAGGTACTAAACATCCCTGCCTCTATATAACCTGGGATTTGGGACACAACAGCACCAACCACTAGATTCCCAGAGGACAAGAGCTCTCCACCAACACCACTGGACCTCCAGAGAAGGACCAGACCTTTCCATAGAATCACTGCTTCGACGAGACCACATCCATCACTCCAATGGGACTGCAACCACTATTTAATTGGACTGCTACCACCAACATGACAGACAGTTGCCTGGTCGAATCGCGTTTCTCTCAATGTTATCTATAAAAAACCCCACGGAAGGCGGGAGTGGGGACTTTCTTCCAGTCCAGGGGTGGTGGCCGGAGCCATGGCCCCACTGGGCCCCCGCCGGGCCAGGCCAGGTGGCCCTGCACTTGCCCCCTTCCCAAGCCACAGCACGAACTCTGGGGCTCTGGGGGGGGCGGCTCTCGGGCTCTCTCTGGCGCGGTTTTTCGGGGACCGGGTCTGTCCCACACGGGACCGGTAGGAGACTGGCGGAGGGGCCTGCAGTTCGCAGCAGCCAGCACACACTGCACGTCGAACTAAAGAAGACAGCCCTACATCCAGCGGCGGAGCGGGACGGTAACATNAGAGTAATACCCCCATGGGCTGGCCCATGTTCTAGAGTTAAAAGAACCGTGAGAGGGTTTTATGGAAAAAAGAGACTTTACATTACTGCAGATTGTTTTTGCTGCAGGTGGTGACAGTTTGGAAAACCACGTAAAGCAGGAATAAACCCTTTTCTTTTCCTTTCTTGAGAACTACCACATGGATTGAGGGAGAGGAGAAGGAGGGGGAGGGAGAAGAGGAGGAGTTCTGGCTGTGTGTTCTGATTGGTTTTTTTTCTTTCCTTTTCTCTTAGGTCTGTTAATAAACTTTATCATAGTATATAAGTTGTGTGCCTGCTTTGCTGTCTCCTAATGGTTTATCTCACAGAAAAGAAATCAGGGAACAGTGCATAAATTGACCATAAAACCACTACAACCCTGACCAACAGGTTGTGTTCTGACTTTTTCAGTTTAAGCCAGTGTTTCTGTATTATTGCCATTATTGTAATTTTCCTATAAATAAAAGTTACAGCTTGAAATCTTTCGCAAGGTATTTGTGTGGGGTTAATTCTTCCCACTGGTTTACCTTCCAGCCAGCACAAGCAGATACTTAAAAAGCTTTCCAGCCTATACCAAATGGTTTCTACTCTGCTTAGTGTGTCCGTCTTCAAACATGAAACACACACAAACAAGCACACTGAACCTACCCTCCCCCCATCTCACATGATTTAGGAGGATAGCATATGGTTGCTGCTCCCTCTGCTTCATAAATAAAATTTTCTTGGTCAGGAAAAAGACTGATGAATAAACTTGCAAAAAAATTTCTGGTTACATATAAAGGACATATTAAATTATTATATTATTAAGCAGGCAGTCAATTTCATATGGAATTGCACATGGTCAAGAGATGTTTTAAGTGTTTACACATCCAGTTCTCAGTATGTGGAGCTTTGGAATCCCCAATTCATTAGCATTCTCCATCTAAAGTTCTCAGAGTTAATTACATTAGATCATAGTTTCCACAGAAGGCAAGTAACTACCCTTTCTTTGTAATAAGAGCAGTCAGAAAAGAACCCACACTACCTAACTTAGGTTCTACATCTCAGCTGGTGGCTCTAGTATTCATTCATAATCAAGAACTATGTCTATTCAATGTAAATCAAGGACTTTAAGGCATAATTAATGTGGTCAAATGTAGACATAGTCTTCAGAAGATAAAGTCTCCAAGGATTTGAAGTGGAGACTATGGTGGAGAAAGGCATATCCAGTCAGATGAGACCACATCTATTCCCATTCACACTAGACACATTTTCTCCATTAGTACAGATCTTTACATGTGTACCTTAACTACTACATTGTTATAACTTACTGAACTAGGATTAAGAGAAGGTGGATTTCATTGCATGCATGCCAGTGACTTGCTGGACAGCCTTTCTGCCGTGTTCACTTATTTGTGTTCCCATTTTCTTTTTCATCTTCTGTACCTTTTTCCAGGTGGGTAGTAATTAGCAAGAGTTTCCTTGCTAAGCATTAGTATACACCCTAGCATAACTCAGATCCATTTTTGGCATGACTGTGTATTAGCATAATGAAAACAAGAAGTAGATACTAGTGCTGAACAATCCTACTGCTTCAGCCAAAGAAAATATTCACACCTAGGAAAGATTAGAATTTTTCATCTTTACCTCTGCTCAAGCTCTCCATTATACTGAATTTGATGAAAGATGTGGGGTTTTTTGTTAATGCTAGATGGAGTTAAAATTTAAATGCCTAGATCTATAATATACTTCTCTTTTTGTCTCTAGATATGTTTCCCTGGTTTTGGTCTTATGAGGACCAGAAATAAATATTCCTGAAAAAACTTGGAATCAACCTATGCAGTAAAAAAAAAGCACAGAAATCACACTGTGTCTTTTAAATGGCCTGTATTTTTCTATATTTACAGTACTGTATATAAAATGGAGACAGTAGAGAGACTTAAACACTTCCAGAAGACCATTTGGAATGCGTATTGACATGAATGACTGTTGATGCTGGGGAAGTTTTTAGCTGGAAAAACTTCAGCTCTCCCGTGTTCTGTGGGGAGCTCTGTCTGTTCCATATATGCTGGCCTAAACAATGTTACCGTTAGGTAAACTGGTTTGTACTTGCACTTGTTTTCCTCAGATAGTGATGATTTTGGTTAGAAAAATATCCTTCTGTCACATGCGGGTTTTAGGTCAGCCCCTCAGGGGTTGGCCAGTCCATAGAACCAATGAGTTTGTGACACTTAGCACATTTCATGATCTACCTTACAAAAACCCCTGGAAAAATCAGTAAAGCATGGCTCATCTGCCATTTTCCTACAACTCACGTTTGTGTGGTTTCTTCTACACCTCCGTCTCATACAAGCAACAGAATGACTGTGTAAGTAATTCTAGGTCTAGTCACTTTGAAGACAACTACTTAATCTTCATCCTTTTATGCTGGGAATAAATAAAAGGTCTACTCCATTAACAGTCTTCAGTCAGGTGACCTGCATCTCTCTCCTCCTCCTTTAACAGGGATTAACTTAGGTCTTTGTTAACAAGGACTTGATGCCCTACATCAATGTCTTTATGTTCTCTACTCCCCTCCTTTATTTTAAAAATTTTATTATTTTTTAAACTGTGCTAGCTAGAACAGATTTGGATTGTTCAAGCAACAGATGTTTCTTTTTACATCTTCAAACCTAAGGAAAATTGCATTGCTCAAGCTTATCATAAACACAAAGATTTGCTTTAAATGTTAACAGTACTTTGCCATGGAGGACTGCTAATTAAAGGAAAAACAAGAAGCATCTGTAAAATATATCATTCAGTTAGAAAGATGCAAAACATGTTACAGAATGTATGGAATAGGGCAACAGATTTTATTCATCAGCAGTAACCTAGAATTTTGCTTTTTGTGAACACATAAATATAGACGTAGGTATACTATATTTCTGAAAACGCATTATGGTATTAAGTCTGTCTTGGTGTTTTTTACTCTTTTCAGAACAAAATTATTCCTTTAGAACTGCAATAATAAAGGCAGCTATCATATCCCTACTTTACTCCTATACTATATTAACTCTAATACTTCATCTAACTATAGTGAAATAAAACTTACCTTAAAAACCAAATCCTTTTTCCCATAACGAAGCTCTTTCAGCTGGGCTTGGATCTTTTTTGACTGAAAGTGAGGATAATAAAATCAGGTTTTGGGGTTTTTTTATTTTAAATATTAAAAGAAAAGAACGTGAATACTGAGAACAGCAGAATCTAGACCGGATTTAAAATGTAGAAGGCCCCCCTCCAAAAAAGTGTCAATTGCTTTTCTAGGTTCACAAGTCAAACCAGCCAAAAGTACTGAGGAAAATGTAAAATGGCACTCACCTAAAGCACATACCTGAGTTAGCACTATATAGAATAGCTGTTGGGCTTACACATCTTAGACATGAGTTCTTATTAATATTTCCCATGAAGCATAACTGAAGGCATCACCTTCAATGTAAAAATCTTGTAAGTAAAAAGGCTCCATAGGCTTGTATGGGCTATTCTTTTTAAAGATCAGGGTGTTCCAGGTAGTATCCAAGGGAACAGGGTTCTCAGTTTGTAATCATGCCCTTGAAAACAGGCATAATTATGCTTATTTATACCAGTTTAGGATGATATTTGTTTTATATACTGTTAAATATATCCTTAAAATAATAGTCTACATATTATTCTAAGTAGTAGTCTATATATATTATTTTATTAATTTAAACAAAATATAATAGAAATTGATTTTTTATACTAAACCCAACTATCCAAGGAACATTATTTCACCATTTATCTAACAATCCCCTCAAAATAATAACTTGTTTTAATAAAATCCACAGTCCCGACTGATATTCAATATATGTTCTTGTATATATGCCAAATGTTTTGAAGTCCTTGGAATGGATTAGAACATTTACTGAACCAGCATTCCATAAACATAACATATTACAGAGGTAGTATATTTTACATAAGATGGAGTTTTTGGAAAGATTTTATCTCTTTCCAATTTTTGCAGTCAAATTCAGTGACAGACTTCTGGGAAGGCTGAATGAATCTAAAGATAAAATTTTAGAATTGCCTTTAAATATTCAAATAGTAAGACCAAAATGGTTATGGTATTCTGTAAAATCTGAAACAAATAGCCAAGATCAGTCCAGCTCAATTCTTTGTTCTGTGACTTTGTCTGTTGTTATTTCATTCAATAGCACTGTCCTCTGACCTGGCCAAGGCAATTAGTTGAGGTATGGAATATATTCCACATCACCTAAACACCAGTGAGAAAATGTTCACCAATTGTAATTCTTCTGAGGGCTGTGTTTAATAAAATACACAGTCTCTGAGATATACAAGGTATCCAAGTAGGTTGTAGAGGAATCTAGAAGTTGCAATTAAGGTGTGTATCATTTGCTAAATGTGAAGCCTGTGATGAAATAGAAAGTCATAAAGCTAAATACATTCAGTGCAGGTAAAAACATGGGTATGACCTGTAACTCTTGATGATAAAATTTGGTTATTTTGTGGCTTTTCTGTGCTTCAAGGGAGAGGACCTCTTGGCAGAGTCAGACAGCTGAGATAACCATTAAACACAGACCTCTAAAATACAGAGTCAAGCAGCATTGCCCTGGCACATGTCCATTTCTGTGTCCTGGAAACCCCAATGTTTGCACCACTCTGCCTTCCTCTCTCCAAGGCCCTGACTTCTTGGAGAAGAAAATCCAGCCATGCAAAAACTGTGCAGGATCACAAGCATGCTCCCACTGATGCAACTAGACAACAAGGAATCACTATCTGTGTCTCTGTCTGCATGCAGCCTGAGGGAGCAGAGCGAAGCAGGAGCTTCCAGGCAGTCAATTCCACCCATAAAAGGTATTGGATAAAATAAGTGAAAGGATATCGAGTTCACACAGTTGTTATGCTTGGTGAGAATAGTACTTAATTAAAAACAAAAAACATGCTGTGTTTCTTTGGCTGGCACAACCTAACTGGCAAAATGATCACAAAAAAAGGATGCTCCTGTAGCATTTTTGTTTGTTCCTATGGTAACATGCTTAATAGCTGCATTTTTGCCAGGTTGATTCATAAAGTCAGAGATTATTACACTCACAGAGATTGAAATACACTCACAATCTGCTGTCTTGACTATTACTTAATTTATGTTTAGTTTTCTGAAGTTCTCTTACTGCTAGGGCTTGTCACACTATAAATTTAAATTATCCTTAGACTTCATCCTTAGATGCAAACATTAAAAGAGACATAATCAGAGAAAAGTTCTTCAAGTTAATTACCAAAGATTCAAATACTAATGCAGCAAGGTGTGGTGGTTTGACCCTGTTTGGATGCCAGGTGCCCACCAAAGCCACTCTATCACTTCTTTCCTCAACTGGGAGGGGGACAGAAAAGATAACAAAAGGTTCATGAGTTAAGGACAGAGAGAGGTTACTCACCAATTACCATCATGGGCAAAACAGACTTTGGGAAATTAACTGAATTTATTACCAATCAAAACCAGAGTAGGATAATAAGAAGTAAAACGAATCTTAAAAACAGCTTCCCCCCTCTGCTTCCCAGGTTCTACCTCCTCCTCCTTTAGCAGCACAGGGAGACAGGGAATGAGGGTTATGCCCTGTTAATCACATTTCTGTTGCTGCTTCCTCCTCAGGGAGAGGATTTCCCCTACTCCATCATGGGGAAATGTATTTCCACAGGAAACACTCCTCTACAAACTTGTTCAATGAGTCCTTCTCATGGGCTACAGTTCTTTATAAACTGTTCCAGCATGATCCCTTTTCGTGGGTTGCAGTCCTTCAGGAACAGGTTGCTCCAGCATGGGTCCTCCTTGGGATCACAAGTCCTATCAGGAAACCTGCGCTAGCATGGGCTCCTCTCTCCAGGATCCACACCTCCCTGCTCCAGAACTGGTTTCCCGCAGGGTCACAACCTTCTTTTGGGCATTCACCTGCTCCTTCACAAGCTGCAGGATCTCTGCACTCCTGCTGATCTTTCCATAGGCTGCAGGGGCACATCTAGTTCACCATGGCCTTTGCCCCACAGACTGAAGGGGAATCTCAGCTTCAGAGCCTGGAGCAGCTCCTCTCCCTCCTTCTGCACTGACCTAATGTCCTGGGGTGACATTATGATATGAAATATGTATCTGCCAAGACGACTCTTTCACATATTCTCACTCCTCTCTTCTCTGTCAACTATTATTAATGGGCAATAACTTTTTTCTTTCTTAAATATACTATCACAAAGGGGTTACTACCATTTTTGATTGTCTCAGCCTAGCCCAGTGGTAGGTTCATAGTGGAGCCAGCTGACATTGACAGTGTTATGAACAGGGGAAACTTCTGGCAGCTTCCCAGATAAGCTACCCCAATAGCCCTCCCCACGACCAAAACCTTGCCTTGCAAACCCAATACACTGGGAAAAACAAACTTGAAAAAGAGGGGAAAACAGAAAACTATTTGCACACACTGCTGATTTTTCAAGCCGTAAATAAGGGAAGAAAATAGATCTGTATTCCTACACTGTGACATGTTTGAAAGCAACAATGGATATAAAGGAAGATAAGAGATTTCAAAAAATTTAAAAGAAATACTCCTAACCCTGTTATTTCCTACCTTTAAGAATTTATCAGAAACTTGACCTCCTAAGTACTGACTTCTAAGTTAAAAGGTAGAGACTCTAATGAAGAAAATGCATTCAACCATAATGATGAAAATTTAAGAAAAGAAGAAATTTTTTATGCTTTGGTTTCATTCTGGCAAGGTGCAATGATCTTAACAGAAATTATATATGTAAAAAAAAACCAGACTAAAGTAATGTGAGTAAATCAGATTCATATATAATAGCTTTTTAAAATGGCAAGTTAAATAAAGTGCTCACATGAATTCAGGTACTTCTACATTGATGAATTTGCCAAAACAGGACTTTTGTATCATTGACTATATATCTCACTCTTCAGTAGAGGGGAGATTTTTTCCCCTCAGTTTCATAAAGTGACCCTTTTTCCTTGAAATAATGGAACATTCTGGGAATCAGTAAGAATAGATCTTTCCTGTCTCTGTTAATTTCAAAACAGGTATTTGGCAACTCCTGTGTTAGTGCAGACACGGAGATCATGGAAATGAAGTAAGTTTTACGTATGTTATAGATGTATTTGTCTACAGAGTTATATCATAAGCATGCACAGATGATTTTATTTGTCTAAAACTTGAGTTTGCAACTCTCTTTCTAATACATTTGAGCTGCTTCTTGTGAAGTCACAGAAATGAGCTGGGATGAGAGCACTTTAGGAGCACTCACCATTATAAGCATAATACATATTCTGTATTCTGGTATATATACATATATTCTTGTATTTCACCAAAAGACTTTGGTGCAAATTTCTTTTGCACACATTAGATTCAGAATAGAAAGGAATTTTCCTTACCTCTTCTGCGTGAATACCACAAAGCTTGTTTCCTGACAAGAGCTTGTTTTTGAGGCTTTTATTCTGAGAGTGGGACAAAAAAACCAAAACAGTTCATTAGTAAGCATTACTGAAATATTAAGGGACCCTTTAACTGTCAGATCATACTGGCTTTATTTTATACATGGATAACATCTTCAAGTCACCAACTGCAGCGGTCCTCAGTATCCAGGAGAGGCAGGGGGTCATGCCTCCAGCCTCTCAGAGGGCTTGTCCTGGGTCAGCTGATGAATATGCATCAGACTGGAGGTCTCAAGTTCCCCCTAGTCCATGTTTGTCTCTGCTCCTCCCCTGCTGGCCAGGTGACTATTCCCTCACCATCCCATTGGCCCATCTCCCTGACCGAGGTCTCGAGGGACCGGTGCGAGGGAGAGCCGGGGTCATTCACCGTTTTCCCCTCGCGGTTTGCACTTTGTTCTCCTCCAATGAGGAATAAAGTTATTTATTCTTAGCGGTAGTGACCCCTTTGTCTGTTAACCTTATAGCAGCTGCCACCGCAGCTCCTGGAACAGAGCTTAAGACACCCGGGGATTCGGCACAGCCTTCACCGAGTTGGCCAATGGGATGGTGAGGGAATAGTCACCTGGCCAGCAGGGGAGGAGCAGAGACAAACATGGACTAGGGGGAACTTGAGACCTCCAGTCTGATGCATATTCATCAGCTGACCCAGGACAAGCCCTCTGAGAGGCTGGAGGTATGACCCCCTGCCTCTCCTGGATACTGAGGACCGGACAGGTGGCCCCCAGCAAAACCAATAATGATAACCAACAAAGACATCAATAAGACAAGAGAGATTCATCAAGGCACAGTATCCTCTTACAGAATTCTAAAAGGCATTTGCATTAAAATTTGCTTCAACAGGAACAGGACTGCCTATAGGAACCTTTCCAAAACACTCTGGTAACTGAAAGGAATTTAGATGTGATATGCTGAGGTACAAAAGGGCTTGGTGTCAACTTCACAGCTCAATATAATTTTCTGTAAATCATTATAACAACTGAATAATAGGGTCAAGGTCTCATCACTCAAACTTGATGATCAAAATCAAGGGATGTTTTTTTCTAAATTTCGTAATTTAAAACTGCAAGTAATCAAAACCGATAGAAGGTTAGTTACCTGATACAGCATTTTGCCAACTCAATATGATTTTTCATGTAGGAGTTTTAAATATATTTCTTATCATTTTCAGGGAAAATAACAGACCTTGATGAAATGAATTTTCCAAAGTAATTATTTTTCCACTCTTCACTCATATTATCCCATAACTGATAGTCAAGGGTAAAGATTTCTCTGCAGTGTGAACATCTTCCAAAACTGTTCAAAAACATAAGTATTCAATAAGCAGATCTACAACTGCTGAACATAACACACTTAACACTAAAAAGAAATAAAAAGAATATAAAAAACAACTGCTCCTGAGTTAATGAACTGTAAATACACAAACAGAAGCAGAACCCACCACATTTCAGGAATGTATACTGAATAGCAAATATTCCTGTACGTTGTGCACAAGAACAAGCTGTCATTAAAGCAAAAAATGTAATTCCATCCACTTCAAATTTAGATCCACATCCCACCGAAAAACTGGAAGCAGAATTAGAAGCTTTGAGTTTTTCTTGAAAAAACCCCCTTTTTTATTAAAGCAAATGCAAAGAAACTAAAATTTCATTTGAAACCTCATTTTCACTATTTCAAAATAAGGAGGAGATCTGACATAATTTCATGTTTCACTGTTGCTGGCTACCATGCAACAGTACACACTACTGCAGAAACAATAAATCTTTCCCAGCTGTTTGACATGGATGCCCATAGTTCTCTCATGCAACAGAAAGGAACTAGGATGTTACTTTAAATGAGACAACCCAACAATCCAGATTCTATTTTGCAAAACATGATTTGCAAAGAGCTGGGTGTTGCTCTAGTAAGTCTCACAGTCAATTACTTCTTTTGGTTCTTTGTTTAAAAAATTTATGTTGTAACTCACCAAAGAACAATACCCTATTGTACTAACCACTATAGAATTACAGAAAAAGACAACTGGCTCTAAAAAAAAGGAACTGTATAGCGGACACAAGATGAACAAAGGTAAACAAAACAGAAATCAAAGACATGAAGCACACCTGACTCATCTATTGCTCACCAGGGTACACTGAAAGAACTGTGTTGTACTTGTGATTACACAGTTAATGTGTTTTACATCCATCTTAATGATTTCACATAAAGATCAGCATCACCTTTTGGGATGAAGGTGAAACAGATGTGCCAAAGGCACTGTTTCATTAGGGACTTGCACTTAATTAACCCAGGATATCATTGTCATCCCTTTTGTTTGACTAACTCATTATCCTCCAGTCCCTCTACAGACGGGTGATAGTTGGTACAATAGCACTCTGTCCATATTTCAGAGTCAAAGTAAAAATGAATTGTAATCACTATGTTTTTATTAATCTTCCTTTTGCCCAGTATAAGCTACTGGAAGTAACATCTACTAATACATTTGTCTTTCGTACGTAATTCCTTAATGGGCTATTTTGAGAATACCATGCAGTAACCCAGAATGTAAAAAACTGTGTGTCAACAGGACACACAATATACTAGATGGTTGTTGCAATTTCCACATTTTTTGCCAAATAAACCTGGCAAAAGAATACAGTTATATGTATATATACAGAATTTTTCCAAAACCAAAACTTGATGGAAAAAATTAAAGTTAAGAGCTGGACTCCATATTGAAGATTTAGCTAGGTTTAATGGGATTTACCAATTCTGTCTCATTATCCAGTCTATTTGCAACAAAAACCCCCAGCAGGGTTATCAGAATGCAAGCAAAATAGTCCTGATTCGATCTGAACTTAATAATGTTTTTAGAAATGAGAGCAAGCATTAAAAGTTAATATTATTGAGAGTATAATAAGTCGGAGCTTGTCAGAAGTAGATGACAACTTCTTGCCAACAATTTGTGTGATTATATGTTACTTCACGAATCACATTGTAGAGTCTTTTCCAGTTATCATGTGCTCTAATGAACTCTGTCCGTACTGTTATTTAGGAGGCAAGTGCAACATCCAGAGGCTGAGAGCTGAACTCGGTAACCCCAGAAAGCACATCACATTTCTGCTGTTGTAAGCTTAGACATATTTGGACTATTTCATGCATTTTGAGCTTTTTTTTCTACAACCTGTCCCCATCCTTATACTCTGTGTTACAGGAAAAGGTACTTAACAGCAAGCTTTCCAAAACAAACAGTATACATTTCCTGTTCTCTGCCTATCTCTGCTAATACTTAAGGCTGTTAATTCTTTCCTGTATTTCATGTAGTCCAGCTGAGCTGAACAAGTTGATAAGCAACACACAAAAATGTTCTGTCTGAGCTTTTAGCAGGAGGTTTGTGTTGGTGGTGTTTGTGTTGATGTTCCAATCATTTCAATAGGACTTTGCTATGGGAAAGCAAATGCTATTTCTAATTCTTTCCATGTTAGATACTCTAATTAAAAAACAGCAGCCTATTAGAAAAATAACTCCATTGTACAGAAATTATATCTGCAATGAAAGGTAATTGCCTATGCCATGTAGGCAATTTATTTAGAGAAAAAAATGGCAATTCTTTGACCTTTCCCTTTGGTAGCAGTGGCTAAGTGCCTTGGGGATGGTTTGCAGGATGAACAAAACCGAACACCTATGTAAGTAGACGTTAACCTGAAGGTGTTTTCATTTGTTCAACATTTGTGAACAGAATGATGACAAGAAGTTGGTGCTGCTGCAAGCTGCAGGTTGAACTTTAAAAAATAATCACTGTGAAAGCTCTATTAAAGCAGAGTGGTAGGAATGAATAGCGTGCTGTAAACAAACGTGTAAATAAAAATAATTTAAATGTAAAACACACTTTGAAAAAAATGAGGTCCTCTATCACTAGTGGAGTAAAGGGTCATGACTTTCTACAGTGTCATTTTTTCTGATGTAACTGGAGCAGAACATGAAACACTTCATTAAGCAGAATTGTCAACACCTGTCTTAAACCAGAAATAACATGTTATGAAGGTTATGAAAGGAGAAGGGCAGGAGATGACTAAGGAATACATTCTTGTGGCTCTCTGTGGAGTCATCATTCAGGTTTGCTTTAATTCTAGTAGGCTCTGTCTCCTGAATTCTCTCAGCAGCAGTACACGGAATATTTGTTGTTACAGAACTTTTTTGGCTAATATATTCAAATTTTAGGAGAAATTTTGCAAGTGCAATCTACAGACATCTGAAATTTATATAAGCTGTATTGACGAAGCTATTACAGTATCTTTCAATCAGAAAAAAAGATATTCCTGAGACAATTTTACTGGATTGATTTGCATACTAAATGTATTTTCACCATGCTATGGCCATTCAATATACAGAGCGGTAAGTACCTACACAATATGTACTAAATACCTTCTTCTTACTTCTGTCCTGGTATGGTCTATCTACACTTAGAGAATACAAGGAGATTTCCAGAAGTATAATATTTCCATGTTAGGATATTCCAGCACTTTCTAAAATATTAGTTTTAATTCACAAATCCTGTGCAAGCACTATCACCAGTGCTACAAGGTTTGAAAAGTGAGAATTCTGTCAGCGTAGAGTTCGTATCAGGAGGCAGTGTTTGGTTCCATGTTTGGAACAGATGATGTAAAAATGAGTTCACATACTCTTATGTCTTGATAAGAAAATCATGGTAGCAATTTACCACAGTAAGCATATGGTTAGCAAAATCATCAGCTAAATCCATGTATCTTCAAAATGTCAGTAGTGTAAACTAAATATCATCCACTGTCCTACTGTATCAGGTGCAGGCAGCAACACAAATTCTATTAGTGTTTAAAACTGGCAGGACATGAGATACCTTCAGCCTTGACATGGCCCAGCTCCATTAGCAGGGAGACTCTGTCCTCTGTAAGGATCTTCGAGTAAATCAGTGAATAGTTCACTTACTGAAAACATAGACATAGGACAGTTTGGATGGGCAGTTAGGAGTACTCTTAATCTAATGGCACAGAACTCCAGTTTAATCACCATTAATCTTTAATGATTTCTTAGAGTCATTTAATAAAATGAAGTCAGGAGTAGGACGTAATTTAGAGGACCCAACTAACCTTTTTTGAGCCTTTAGCACTATGTCTTCATGAAGCATTGACCCGTCCATGATACTGAACTTACATATTATGCCAGAATCCCTTGTCTTGGGAAAAGAGTAAGAAAGGAGAATACTCTAATTTAAAATTAGTTATTTTTCCATGCTTTTGAAAAGTATTTCCCCCTATTTAAGCTCAGCACAGCAATATCAGGTAAGATACTTCATATCAGGCTTCTAAGTGTTATGAAAAAACAGAAGGCTCTAAAGTACAGCTTAAACTTCTTTGGTTTTTGAGAGTAAATGGCATGTATTTGCGAACTAAACTTTTTTAGAAAAAAACCCTCGAACCAAACACACTAAATATTTCAGCAAAAAACTGAGGAAGTTAAAGACCAGCATAAAAGAGTTGGAGACAACATTTCTTAGTACTTATAAAACAGCCTAATCTATCAAGAGGACATGGGACATCTATCCCCTAAGAACACCTGGAACACAAGGTCATATGTCTGATTATCTAATCAGTTCCTAGTTCTGACATGAATCTCACCTTTTTATTAATCCTGCCATGAATATAGATGTGAGTGAATATCGCAGTCAAGGAAGGGTTTTAGTGAGATTGGGGTCATGCTTGAAAATGGTAACAATTTCATATTGAAAGAATAAACATTTTCTTAGTAATTTTTAGATTTATGTTATGCAAAGTGCCTGTTCAAAGTTCTTTAAAATTAATCCCACAAAACACATTTCTCTGTAGAACTGTTACTTTACGCGTTGATTACTTGATTCATTATTTATGCTCAGCAAAGTAAAAAGGTAATTTGTTGATCATTACCTCAGATGATACATTATTAAACAACAGATGCTGTACTATGTAACACTGAAATTAGACAGATCACCATTCTGAATTATATTAAAAAAGACAAAGCCCCAAATATCCAAAGTATCAAAGCAAATGTGTTGGTTTCCACTCTGAATCTCTGACCCAACACACTATAACATTTGGCAAAGATATACCTCCAAAGTTTGGCAGTGAACTGTGCCTAAAAAAGAAGAGTACATGCTTCCTTGTTCAGAAAAATGCATATAGTATTTTGCTCTTTTTTTAGTATACAGGGACCTGTCAAAAGAAGTCTTTTCCCCTCTAACCAGACTATTAGTCTTTACTGTTATCTCCTGGCATCCTGCTTTTTGTGCACATTCCAAATGTCATCTATTATTGATAATGTTCTCCGAACAGCTGCATTGATGTGAAAGATACAAAAAGAAATTTGGCTCCAAGTCCTGGAGCCATTTACTGTAGTTAAATTTAAAAAAACCCAACTCTGTAATTACTGAAGGGCTTCAAGTTTTTTCCTGTACTTTCTTTCCTGCAAAAAGCAAGATCCAGACTGCTTAATACCAACATTTCCTCTAAATCAATTTTTATACATTAGATCATAGTTCCTTAGTTCAAGTTACTGAATTTGTCAGTACGTCAGACTTTATATGTCAGAAGCTCAGCCAGGAGTCCATGTATTTTGCAATGCTTAGCACGTTGAATTAGCATCTCTAAATTAGTATCTTCCATTTTTTTTACATACTTTCACCTTCCCAAAGCAGAGAAGAAATGGCACGACATATTTCATTCTACTCTGTTTTGACTTTCCTTTGATCACCTTTTGCAAGCATTGCTAAGATCAAAAAAAAAAATCTAGTTTTCAGTGAAATTTCCAAAATAAAAAAATAGTGTTTCAGCCAGTCTACTAGATTAGCTTCAGTTTGATTATGTATGATACGTAAATGTCCACATTGCATTTTGTAAATAGTAATGTAATTATACTGCAAACAATGTAATAAAGACAAACGATGAATTAGAAGAACAAGCTTGTTATATCAATGATAAACTGTGTTCAACTCCATACACACATAAAAGAGAGGCTAGACTGAAAGAGCATTGCCTACCTCACAGACCACATGTTAGTCATCTGACAGATGTAAAGATCTGTATAGACAGATCAAAATGTGTGAAGACAAAATTTGTTTTAAAATAGAAAACAAATATTGCCATGAAAAGCTGTAATTTCAACATTTTTGACATTTTGGGAGCCACCACTTAGTCAGACTGCTGAACATTGCCACTACTTTATCTACCAACGATGGCCCATTTATGCAGCTGCCCATGATGCCCATTAAAAGGAGTCTAGATTTTCCCTTGAGACTACAGCACTTTTTCTCCTGGCTAGAGATATCCAAGTCAAAGCCAGGTGGAAAGCATGGCAAGACCTAATAACAGAGAATAGACCACCCAGTATCTGCAAAGCAGGGCAAAGGAACTATACCTTCACAATAGATAACAATGAAAACATTTTAATTTCAAGGTCTGAATTTGAATGCTGTGTAGCAAAGTATTTAAAATCGTCTCTGAAGAAGTTTAAAAGGAACTGCATAATTTTACATCTATCCTCAAATAGCATCACAGTTTAAAATATTTAGCAGGCAAAGCAGATTTTGGTGAACAGCATGGCAAGTAAAATGCTGCTATGCTCTTTTCAAGTTAGAGTCTGCTCTTTCTTGTAAGCACAGAAGAGTGGTTTGCAGATAGAAACTTTCTATAAGTCTTTCTTTCCTTACTTTAACATTTGCAAAATATCAACTGACACTGTGTGAATACTCAAACTTCTATTTTACTCATTATTTTTTCAAATGGTATTAATAAAATCTGCTTGATTGTGTTTTCTCTAGCTTAAGAGCAGTCTATATACATTGGCAAAATATTTTTAGGACTGTAAACATGCTTTATGAAAAACAGGGGCTTGCTGTTAGTTATTTTGCTGAATAGAATATAGGCATATTAATTATAACAGCAATTATTCTGATTTTGATTCAACCTTCACAGGACCTTTTATACTAAAAAGAGAACCAAAAAAAACCCTGGTGAGTATGAGAAATAATTCTTCACTTCTACCTCAACATCAAAGCCACTTAAATATTCAGAGGACTGTGAATGTGCACAGAGAATGCTTATATTCCTCCTTGAGATTATCAGAATGGAAAATAATTTACTGAATTTGGCAAATGACACATACAATTATATCAGAATTAACTAGTTTTACTTTCTTGAGATTCCTTCTGGATTACAAACCAAGACAGAAAAGGACTACATGCTGATGTATTGGAAAAATTAAGTAAAGTTTATGAACCTGGAGAACGATCATGAATACTTTAAAAATCTCATCTGGTTAAGACGACAATGTTGCATATCCCAAAATAAAGAGAAAGGCAAATCCATCCTAAGAAAGACCAGGAAAACTAGAAGAGGAACAGCCATACAGTTATCCTTTGAGGACTGCATCAGTATGTGCTACGTCTGACACAAGCTGAACACATCCTCTGCCCCCAGGCACCAGTTAGCAGTGCTGGATAAGCACAGAGAGTACATATGAACACTGTAAGTGATAACAAAGCTAGGTATAAATCAAACTGAAACTGTTAGACCAAAAGGAGGAGAGGGGAGGTGATTAATTTGTCTGTCTGGTTATTTAAGATGATGATGCATCAGGTCCATCATTCTTGTGTAGAGCCTTAAATTAACAAACATTGACATTTTTATGCAGAGAGGTGAGAACTAGATGATATTTAAGGTCCCTTCTAACACAAACCATTCTATGTATCTAAGAAATATGAATACATTAAGAAAACCCATGTGCACACAGATGTGAGTGATGAATCATCAACAAAGGTAGAACAGCCCAGCTGCTGTTTACTGGTTCTGTTGGAGGAAAAGGTTTACACAAAGCAAAAGGCCAAGAATATCAACTCTGTGCTCTTCAGGTGCAGGTTCTGGGGTGGTATGAAAACAGTAGAATTAGCTAGTAAGGACTGAGAAAAAACAATAAGCAAGCAAACAAACAAACAAAACCCCAACCCAGTGCAAAAAAAAAATTCATATATTCTTCAATATGGATCTGAATAATTGCTGTACAGTCAGCTTAACTGAAAATAATAAACTGATTTTCAGTGATTTAAGGCTAAGCAAGTGTCAGAAAACAAGGCTTACTGGGTTTGTGTTTTTCAATGTTATATAAAACCCAAAGAAGTCAAACCAAAAAAGTTGTAACCACTCTCATAGATGCTTTAAGTATATACATTCTTCTTCATCTTCTCTCCCCCTCTCTCTCTGTTCTCTAGTGCTTTAATCCACAGTATTAAAACCTCAAATGACTAACACAGTGCCTCTGGGCAGGTGTCTGCCTCACCAGCATTCAGCAACTCAGCAGCTCACCTTTATCTCACAGGCTCACAGAATGAGAGCTGTCATCTTGTGTGTCACTAAGCTTGGGGAAGATACAAGCCTGGCTTCTTCCTTAATGAGTGCAGATTCAATACTTGCACAGCCATCTTTCCAAAGAGATGCTCTAGCCCTGATTCTTTTTGTATTTCAGTGTCATGAAAGAAAAAGCATAGAAATTTTAATTCCCTCTTCAAAAGTTTTTCCATACTGCACAAAACAAAGAAATCATTCAAGACAATTATTCTAACAGAATACACACAAAAATCTGTGCAGGATTAATTTTTCACCTTTTTTTTGGTATTCAGCTGAATTATCTATTTAAATACCTGTAAGATTTTTACTTGAAATTAATCATTAATAGGTTTCTACAAGAAAGCAGATTTGACTGTTAGTGGATTTCACATTAATACTTGTATTGGAAAAGAGGGGATATAAAAATGCAATTTATCCAATCCAATGACATCAAATAGAATATTGGTCTGTCAGTCATAGGCAGACAATCTAAGTAATGCATCTACCCAGTAAATTTAATGACTTTTATGCTCATATACTTTTCATAACTGTTGTAGAGATCTGGCTCTAGTTCATAGCAGGTGTACTTCTCATGAATGTTTGTTAAAGCTCCAGCTGACTATATGCATACTATTTAAAAGTGGTGTATTTTTATCTGCAAAATATATTTTAAGATTTTTGAAGACAGCTGGATTTTCAGAGAAGCAATCTTTTGTTGCTGTTCAAGATGGGAGGTGTAGAGAAACTACATGAGTCATATCCATAGAAAAATGGCAGCAAGCCAAGATTTATTAATTTTTCATGGTTTTTATAAGGTAGTTCGCAAGGTGTGTTATGTGTCACAAGGTCATTGGTTCTTCGGGCCAGCCGCCCCCCAAGGGGCTGACCCAAGACCCACACGTAGCAGACAATTGTTTTTCTAACCAAAATACAAACTATCAGAGAGAGTTTACAAAACTGTACCATGGTTTTACTTAGCATGTATGAGAAAGACAGATTTCTCACAAAACCTTTAGAAAGGATCTCTCTGAGAAACACTCTAGCAGTGTCACAATTCCCCCTTTAAGATCAAAAAAGGATGTGTTTGTAATCCTCTGCGGGGCCCCTTGCAGAAAGGAGAACAAACACAGCCTAAGGGGTCTGTTTGGTAATGGCCAGTTACCAAACAGAATTTAAATCAGATGCTGATTTAAGTAGGCAGAGAAATTCCTCAGCGCTGCCATGAGAAATACATCTAACAAATCCAATTCTACATCAGTTATTAATTCTAAGTAGCCTTAAGGACTCTAACATTCTGACTCCGGAACTAAAGAAACTTAAAATTCAGTGTCTGCTTATAGAAAGACCATCTGACTGCTGGTAGACATCCAGCAGTCATCATCATCAAAAGGATCCCTTGATTGATGATCAGCATTCTGGTCACAATTTGGAGGTTGCCTGTCCTGCCTTTGGTGCTGCAGGTCCGGGCAGACACATCTCACAGGCAGCCATCGCATCCCAGTATCTGTGGAAATGCAAGCATATCCACGACCCCAAACAGTAAGCTCCCACAGACCTTCCCATTTGTTAGTGAGCAGGTCCCATAGCCAGGCTTTTGCTCGAGGCAGGCGTGTCTCGCATGGAGACTGCAGTGAGAAAAAGTAATTTAAAATAACAGGATTATTTGAACTTGATGACATTATAAAATTATTAATTGTATACAGAATTTTACCCAATCGACTCTGTGGGGTTTCTTCATGCATTCCTTCTTTGTCCTTCTCTAAGACACACTTCAAGGTGCCATGAGCACGTTCCCCAAGGGCTTAGCCAGTGGAAGAATGCAGAATACTCAGTTACATCATTTTGCCAAATCTGTGAGGCTTTTGGGCCTCTGGATTTTACCCCCAATGGCAAAGGTGTGGCTACTCCGTGACAGTCAGCAC
>VXAC01007312.1:208519-254045 GCA_013399225.1 Rhipidura dahli | reverse complement strand
TTCTGTCATTTTCCTTCTTAGGTTGGTTTTTACTTACCATTGCATTCAGCTTTGTACTCGGCCTTGGGATCATCATTGGAGCTGTAATTGTAGGTGAGCGTTTGGCACGGGTTGAGACGCGCTCGGGTTGACTTTGGGAGCTGCTGAGAGGGAAGGGGCAGCGCTGGTCAGTGGCTGGAATTGTGCCCGCACGCGCTGCTGCAGCCCTGCACGCTGTTCCTCTGCTGCCGGCCATGGGCTGTCCCCGTCCCTGCACCCCCAGCCCTCGCTGCCCACTCTGGTCCCTGCGCTCCCCACAGCCCCTGCCTGGTCTTGGGCTTCACCAGGGCCACTGGCTGCCATCCAGGCATTGGATGGTTTTGTTATAAACTGTGTTAGATTCACCTTGTGCTGGAAATAGATGAGAGTTTGGTTTGACAAGTGCTTTGTGTCCCGTGTTGTGCCCCATATGTGTCCCTAGGTCTCACCCCACACTCAGCTGACTATTAGTTCCTGTATTCTCTCTATTTAATTGCCTCAAATAAGTGCATTATGCACGTGTTGGTAAACAAGGCAAAACAGCATTTCCCCAGCACTCTGTGCTTTGGCCTCCCCGGGCAGTGCCAGCAGCGTGTCCAGGGCCTGGGGTGCTCACTGTGGCCCCACTGCCTGCACTACCCTGTGTGTGGGGACACCCGATGGCAGCGGGGAGGTGAGGTCTGGGGGATCTGCTCCTCCTTGGGGTGCTCCCCCTGGCTAGGGGGAATGGAGGGGCCGTATGCTGAGGCCAGACCTGCTTGGAGCGGAACTGAGTGGATTTTTCTTCCTCTTCCTCAGCATTCCTCACAACCGCAGGGTGTGTCCCGTTGGCCATTTCCGCGCTTCGGGCTGGGCTGGAGTTAAAGTTCCTCCCAGGGGCTGCAGCTCTGGGGCCGTGTTTTGGGTTTGGGCTGGAGTTAAAGTTCCTCCCATGGGCTGCAGCTCTGGGGCCATGTTTTGGGTCTGTGCCGAACCAGGGGTTGATGCCACAGAGGTGTTTTGTCAGTGCTGGGCTTGCCCAGAGCCAAGGCCTTTCCTGCCCCTCCTATGGCCATGCTGGGGAGGGATTTGGGAATGGATGGGAGGCTGGGAGGAGACATGGCAGGGACAGGTGACCCCAAGTGACCAGTGGGGTCTGACATAAGCGAATGGGCAAAAGCGGAAGGAGGGGACATTTGGAATCGGTGGCGTTTCTGTTCCCGGGTCTCCGCTCTCCTGGAGGTGCAGAGCACCTGCCTGCCCGCGGGAAGCAGGGAATGAATTCCTGGCTTTGCCTTGCTGGCGTGCACGGCTTTTGCTTTCCCTGTTCAACTCTTTCTTTCAGCCCACGGGATAAAGACTCAGGCTCAGTCCTCTGCCTCCTGCCCGGGCGGGACGCGCCGGGAGTGGCTGGGATGGGACAGCCCCGGGGCGGGCACCGGTCCCGTTCCAGTCCATCAGGCACTGCGGGCAGGTGAGCAACGCTGCGGGCAGGTGAGCAGCACGGGCAGCGCTGCTCCCTTTCCTTTGCCTCCTTCCCTGTCCTCTTCGTTTTCCTTTTCTTCTTCCTCTTTTCTCTGCTGCCCTCCTGCCTTTTTCTCTCTTAGGTGTGAGACACGGAGGCCAAGAAGAGGCCAATGGAGCAGCCGCCCGAGAAGGTAAATCTCTGGCATTTGGGTTCACTGCCTGGTCCCAGCCCTGTTAGGGACCGGGCCAGGCTGGGGGCTGTGATTGCTGGGGCCGGGGAGACTCAGGGTGCTGCTGTGAGGGAGGGGCAGCCCTGGCCTGGAGCTGCAGGTTCCTCTCTTGGTGCCAAAACTGGGCTGACATCTATCCTACTCAGAGCAGCAGACTCTGCCAAGATGTCCAAGAGGCAGCTAACTCTGGATGAGGAACCCAAGAAGGAGACGATTTCAGATGAGGAGTCTGGGGAGGAGACAAGTCCTGGTGGTGAACCCAAGAAGGAGACAATTTCAGATGAGGAGTCTGGGGAGGAGACAAGTCCTGGTGGTGAACCCAAGAAGGAGACAATTTCAGATGAGGAGTCTGGGGAGGAGACAAGTCCTGGTGGTGAACCCAATGGTGGTCCAGGTAAAGTCCAGGGGAAGTTTTGGTTAGACATCAGGAAAAAAATTCTTCACTGAAAGAGTGATTTGGCACTGGAATCGTCTGCCCAGGGAGGGGGTGGAGTCACCATCCCTGGATGTGTTTCTAAAAGGCTGAAATGGCACTCATGGTTTAGTTGATGAGGAGGTGTTCGGTCACAGGTTGTACTTGATGGTCTCAAAGGTCTCTTCCAAACTAGCCCATTCTGTGATTCTATGTGACTTCCCAAGAGAAGCCAAGCCTGATCCCAAGATCTCTGCCAGGCAGCCTGGTAGGCACGGGGAGGCCCCAGCAGCTTGGCCACCCTCTTAAGAGCTGGGGATGTGCTGGAGCAATGGGTGCCCTGAAAGCAAAAGTGCATTGCAGGTGGTGGTGGGTGTGCAGTCAGTGCCCCAGTACCTGCCAGGCGCCTTGGGATTTGCCATGCTCCAGGAAGGGGTTGCAGCAAGCAGTGTTTCCAGCCCTGCTGCCTCTCCCCCTGCACAAGGAAGAGCTGGCGAGGCAGTGGGTGGGTTTGTTATGGCCTGTGTTTGATTCATCTTGTGCTGGTGGCAGGTGACAGACGGCTGACACATGCCGTGTGTCCCGTGCTGTTCTGGGTTGGTGGGTGTGGCGGGCAGGGCAGGGGGGGTGGGCACCCCAGNGGCGGGGTGGGTGGGCACCCCAGGGTGTGCCCCTTATCCCTTTTCCTCCCAGCCTGGGGGGGCAGCAGGACCCACCCCAGCTGTGGCCTCTTCCCAGGGGTCTCAGGGGCTGGAGGCAGATGAAGGCAGGGGGAGGCTGGAGGAGCTGCTGCTGGCACTGGGACCCTGCTCTGCCTGGCACAGAGTGCTCAGCACTGCTCAAGGGAGCTTTACTGTCCATGCTCCTGTCCTTCCTGCCCTCCTGCCATTTTCCTTCTCAGAGACGAGCCGGAATGTCATTGGAACTGCCATTGGAGCCACAGTGGGAGCAGGTGAGGGTCTGGCACTGGATGAGCAGCACTCAGGTTCACTGCCCGGCCCCCTGTGGTCCTGAGGGCTGGGTTGGGGCTGTGAGTAGCAGGGCTGGGGAGAACTGGGGTGCAGGTGGGGTGGAGGAGGGGCAGCGCTGGTCAGTGGCTGGAATTGTGCCCGCACGCGCTGCTGCAGCCCTGCACGCTGTTCCTCTGCTGCCGGCCATGGGCTGTCCCCATCCCTGCACCCCCAGCCCTCGCTGCCCGCTCTGGTCCCTGGGTCCTTTTGGGGAGGCCGGTTCTGGTGCTGGTGGCAGGGGGAGATGTGGGTCACAGAGAGCACCCTAACGCTGCTCTGTCCTCCCTGCAGGAATGGCACTGGTTGGCGTCCCGGTGGTCATTGGCGCACTGGGGTTCACAGGAGCTGGCATCGCCGCCGGCTCCATCGCTGCCAAGATGATGTCAGCAGCTGCCATCGCCAACGGCGGCGGGGTGGCCGCTGGCAGCGCCGTGGCTGTGCTGCAGTCGGTCGGTGAGTGGGGAGGGCAGGGGAGCTGGGCTGCCCTGGCTTCATCTCCATGGAGGGAACACAGGGTTGTACCCTGGGCTTGCTCGAGAGTCAAGCCAGCCCTTTAACTCCTCACTGGCCTGAATTGCTCCAAACTCTCCAGGTTCTCCCTGATCAGGAGGAGTCCTTGGCTGTCTGTGCCCAGTGCTCGGTCCCTCAGCAGGCAGCCTCAATGCTCCTGGAGCTTCACACCTTGATCTGTCTTTGCAGGAGCTGCAGGTTTATCTGCTGGTGCCAAAATTGGCCTGACATCTGCCCTGAGCACAGTTGGTGGAGCAGTTGGTTCCTGGCTGTCCGGGTCAAAGAAATCTCCAAGTGGCAAACCCAAGAAAAAGTAACAAACTTTGTTGTGTGACAAACATGAGGAGGAGACAACTCCAGACGAGGAACCCAAGAGAAGCCAAGCAGGTGCCTGATCCCAAGGCCATGCCATACACGATGGCAGGTGCTAGGAAACCCCCACTGACCCCTCAGAGCCTTGCCTTGTCTCTCCTTTTAAAATCGTCCAATTCTCCTGAGCAATGAGTGCCCTGAAGCCAATAAAGCTGCTTTGCCTGCAGCAGAGATGGTGTTTCTGTGTCGCTGCAGCTCTTGGGTGATGGTGGCATTAGAGGCTGACAGAGCACAGGGGATGTGCAGTCCCCAGGACTGACCTGCTCGCTGAGGGTGCCACCAGTTCCCCTGCACTCGGCTGGGGAAAGGTGCAGAGTTACTGCCCATGCCAGAGGAACAAACCCCAGTGTGAGTGGGAACACCACGTGGGAACCACCAGGTGTTGCTGTGTAGGTGATCAGCTGCAATTTTAACGGTGGCTTAAAAACAACTGGGCCCTCCCAGTTTGAAATCACTGAGATTCTGCTCTTTAACTGAGATTCCAACATCATACAGGAAAGGAGGATGCACTCTTTTATTAAGGTTAAGGCTTTTTAATCACTTTTCCAGAATACAGATACGACTGAAACAAAAACTATTTTGAGGGTCTCAATAATTCACTTATTAATAACATACATTGAACTCTATAAATTCCCATATAAGAAAATGTCTGTTTAATATGGGTTATGATGCACTGGTGACCTAGTTACATCTTCTGAAGTAACACTTTGCAGTTTTATAGCACCTTTCATCACGGGGCTGCAAAGCATCCTACAGAATTCTGCCTCATAGTGCCCAAACGAGGTAGGAAAGTCTGGCCAATTTACAGAGGGTGCAACCGAGGTACAGATTGGAAGGGAAAAGACATGAGGTGTCATCGATCCGACAGGAGTGACGGGAAGTGTGCGCTGCGGCTGGGGGATCAGTCGGTGGCTTAGCTGGGGAGAAAGGTCAGGTGCCATCACCCTCACCCTTCTCTCCAAAGCTGCAGCCTGACTCCCAGCAGGTCAAAAAGGCCTTTTCAAATTGCTCTGGCTGTTTGTGTTATAAATATGCAGAAGAGAGGATAAAGGGCCCAGGACTTGTGGGCCCAAGTCCCTTTGTTGACAAAAGCTGACTAATAATCAAGACAACCAAGCTGGGGTGTGTGGCTTGTGCTGCCCACATCCACTTGGATCTGCCAAGATTAAAACCATGTCCTTGGGATTCATTTTGAGATTTGGGGTGTAAAGCTCTGTCCAATTTCACTGTTTCATTGTCATAAGTTCCCTTCTCCCACCTGGCAGGTGAAAGTCAGGTATCCCAGGCCTTGTTTCTTTAACCAAAGCTGAATCTCTGCTGAAAATCCATCAGCTTAAGGAATGTGATGTCCAGTGGACATTTCAGTTCTGTGGCTAGAGGAATCCAAGCTGTCCTTTTCTTTTTTTTTTTTTGAGCCTTTATGACTTTAAAAACCATTCTGCAACTGTGCAACACTCCCTGGAGCAGAGCCAGCACCAGTGCCAGTGGCTGAGCATCAAGGACCTCCTCAGTGAGATGTTTTGAATATAAAATCATGAATCTTAGGGACTTAATATTTATATTACTGTTTTGCCATCTACCATCAATTACCTGCCTGCCCAAAGCACCTTCCCAGCACCTGGCAACAACTCTTCTGTCACTTGCTCTTCCTGGCATGTCCAAAATTGTTCCCTCAGAAAGCAAAACACAACAGAAAACTTCTGGAATGCTTCTTGGGATTGTGGTGAGGGAACTGAAGTTAAAAAGGCAAGTTCTTATAGCTCTGCTGCTGGAAGAAGTTTGTGCCAGTGGTCTGACTACATGAGTGATTTCTTCCTTAGTTTAAAAAAATCCACCTAAAAAGGGGCTGGGGTCAATTTCATAACAAACCAAATAATATTGTGCAAAACCATCGCTTCCAAGCCAATAGTTTCCTCCTGGGGAAGATGCAAAAGCAGAGTCAGTCCTACCTGCCCAACTCTGACCGTGGCACTGGACCAAAGGGATTTCCCTGGAGCAGCTGAGCCCTGTGAGGCAAAGGAGAGGATCCTGTGGGGACTCCTCTGTTACATCACCCACTGCAGGTGTGAAGCTCTGGCAACATGAAACAAGGCCTGCAGCTCTGAGAGACACAACACACCCATTTCAGTGCTCCCCAGACTCCTTCCAGCCTTTCTCCTCAGCACTGGTCTGTGACTTTTACACTTTTGGTGCTCATACACAGGTACAAAAAAACCCCCAACAGTTAATGCTCGGGAGCTCAACTGCTCCAAACTTATTTCTTACTTATCATCCTACAAGGCTGATGATGCTCCAGGGAAAAGTACTGCCAGGGAGCAGCTCTTTAATGAAGACATCAAGTCTTAGTTTTGCCTCTGGAATGTTTAAAATGGGTGACAGGTTGAGGGAGAAGGGGGAGGAACCTGTTGTGCTGAGGAGAGCAAAGCTCCAGCCATGCCAGGTGGTTATGAGCACGGGAAGCATTCGATGCACGAGCATTTGTTCTGGGTTCTTTGGTTGTTAAGGCAACAGTGAAACTGCTGCTCAAGGGACTGGGGAGTTACTGAGATTGTTACCAAAAAAACCAATGACTTTATTGCACATTCCTCCAAGTCACCTCTGTGAGCCCTGGCACTGAACCAGCAGCACACCTGGGGACACGTGATGAGGGACTTTGCTGCTGTTTTAAGTCTCTGAGGAGCTGGAAACTATTCCAGAGAAATCCTGGGCTGTTTTTTTTAGCAGTAGTTAGCAGAATAATTTCCAAGGTAATTTAACTTACTTTTGCACCTAATTCTGTGGCTTTCAACATGCCCCCAGTTCCCTACTTTAGTGAACTGAAGCCAGGATGGAGCAGGAGGTTTGCATCAAGCACCTCCTGCACTGGGACCCGCTGGCACCCTGGTAGCTGAAAGTTTTCTATTTTTCTTTCTCTCATCCATCTTTATTGCTTCTCTGTCCACACAGAGACTACAGTATAAGTAAAAACTGGATGAGGCACTCAGTGCCATGGCCTGGTTGACAAGCTGGTGTTAGGGTGGACTCAATGTCAAAGGTCTTTTCCAGCCCAGTTATCTCTGTGATTTTGCAGGATACAGCATGATTTTTCTATTCAAAGGATATCTAAACAAACCTTGGTTGTGTGCTCAGCAGCTGAGTCAGAAATGTTGATTACAAACAAGTTTGTGTTCAGAACTTTGAGCCTGTGTATATAACCTACAAATATATTTTAATCCTTCGAGGTAACCCTTCTTGTGCATCAGTGTGAACTTCAGCTGGGCTGGCAAGAAATACCCCAAAAGGCAAAAACAGCCCAGGCAGACCTTGGAAAAAGCAGATCATTGCCAAAGGGCCTCCAAGCAGAAGTGAAACTAAAACTGTTTACTGTGTTAATTATTACCATGGAACTGCAATGAAATGTTTCTCACATCACCAGGTCAAAGGAGTTTTCACAGTGTTTAACACCTTTGCTTTCAGCCACTGAAAATTAAAGGGATTTCACTTTCCTTGCTGAGAGAATCTGAAAGGTAAGTATCTTTCGCTCTAAGTGCCTGCAAAAACTTGACCTCAGTGAAAGTGTTCCCAGACAAGAAACAGTGAGGATGTTCAGAGAAAGAAAAGTGTTTCTCATAAGGTACAAACATCCCATGTTAATCTGTGGGAATATTTCTGTCCACGTCTATTAAGGAACACTCAGCTGTGGGATTATTTTTCACACCATCCCCACCCAAGGAAAACCCTTCCCTCCCTGCTGCCTTGCTCATTCCCAGAGGGGGCAGGGAAGGAGGGAGCAGGCAAGGGCAGAGAGCTGCACCCCCAACAGCTGCCCCAGGAGACACAGGAATTCCTGGAGCCTCCCCTGTGCTATGGGCACACCTGTGTGCAGCAGACACACCTCAGACCTTTAAATCCACTGCAAACTGATCTTTCCAGAATGATTTTGTTTTCCCTGCACCTTCCCAGTCCAAACCACTCTGCCTGCAATTTCACTATCAGTGTAACAATGGGGAGGGGTAAGTTGGTGTTCATGGAGCAAAAGCTGAGCCTGAAGGAGCATCCCTGAGCCTCTGAGTGCCAGGGAGTGGCCAAAACATCTCCCCTGGGAATGGCAGGCCATGAAGAAAGCAGAACCTTCGCTCAGAAATGACAGACACAGATAAGCTTTGGTCAGACAGATTCAGGGGCAGGTTTTACTTTTCACATAATTTTCTGTATTAAAAAATACATCAGTGAAATCTGTTACAGGCAGGGACAGGACTACCGAGTACACAACGTCAATAGACTACTTTCTGATTTTATTTTTGTTAAATTACTTTTGTAACTGCTAAAAAAATAATTAAAAAAAAAACAAACAAAAAAAATCCAACCAAACAAAACAAAAGAAAACAAACAAAAAAAAAAAGGAAATATTATTCAAGGCTGTTGATTTTAATCTCTTGAAATTTTAGTGATAAGCTCAAATATCAAATCCCTGTAACAGAAGATGGATAACTGACCAGAGCTAGATAAAAACCATACAATTTTCTTCTTTAAAAATAGTTTGGGTTTCCAATGAATTTGTGACCACTGGTCATCAGAAACACACACCTAGAGTTTGAGAAAACAAAGATACAGACAGTATCTGATAATGTCCTGTCCTCTAAACACCACATGGGAGCTTTTCTCTTCCAAAAGACTCAGTAACAGCCAAGCCTTAAAAAAAAAAAAAAATCTCTTTCAATTTCCAACACTATGACTAAATTTCTTTGGGTGGGGCAGGATAAAAACACACATGGTCATTTTCTACCACAGTTCTGTTGTCAGAAGTAATACTGCATCCTTTGTACAACACTGCCTGCGTTGCAAAGGTGGAAAGAGAAAGAGTGTGTGTGTGTACTTCTGTTTGAAATGACAAAAGCCCTCTCTAGATTTGCCTTACAAAATAATCAAAACCATAGGAGCAGGGAAAGAGGAGAAAGGAAAGCTGCCTTAAGGGAAATAAACTTTCCGTGCACCACAGTATTTGCTGGGTTATATGGACAGACTGCAGAGCTACTGGGCTGGGGAAGGGATTCTGCACAGAGCCCAGGACATCCCCTCCTGGACAGCCCCCGAAAGGTCACTCGGAAGTTTGACCTACAGCACCTCTTCCAGCAGAGCGAGAGCCGGCGCGAGCCCAGAGCGGGAGCCGGCGTCTGGCCTCGCGTGACCACTGAGCAGCAGCCAGAGTTGTTGTCCATTGGGATGGCCAGTGGCTCCTGCCTTCCTAATATTTGATCCCAGTTTCCAAAAAAAAAAAAAAAAAAAATTATAAAACTGTATGTGTAGGTGTATTTATAACGGAAGGTGTCTGTCTAAACCTCACCCCTTTTCTCTCGTATCCTCTGGAAGAGCTTGAGGATCTCCACGTGTTCCTTGGCAGCAAGGGCTGCCAGCCAGCAGGCTGGGAAGTCACCTGAGCCACAATCTAGCTCTCCATGCCCAACAGTGTGAGGGTAGATTTTACACAACCATTTTCCTTAAAAATATCTCACAACTTTTAAAAATCCTGAACAGATAAAGGATTTATGCACCACTCCAATAGGTGAGTTCCACTTAGATTTGTTCTGAGGGTTGATTGGTGCCACAGGACATTGGGATTTGCAGCTTACACAGCTTGCTTCCTTCCAGTTCCAGTTTGTACATCCACTGTGGTACAAAATCTGCCTGTAGGTGACATTATCTTGGCTTACTTGATACACGTTTTCCAAAGGCTGGATGTATTCACATTTTGGTGCTTCCAATGCGTATTCAAAGGAAAATATCCCACTGCAGTTAGTCTGATAACTCAATATCTGAGTCCTCTGATTTGACTTTGGCAAGTTCTTCGTGTACCTCCCTCACCATAAGAATCCTTGTTAACATGATGTCCAAGGTTCCTGGGTCTATTGGCAATGTGGAATACCACATGGGGCTGTTGGGAACACAGGAGCGCTCGGGCTGCAGGTAGAACACATCACTCCTCTGCTTCACGCTTTCCGAACTGCCAAGGCAAGTGAAACAAGGTTTAGAACATTGGCCTGCATTTACAATCTTACCAAGAGTTTAAGAGTGAGTCAGCACAGAAATCAAACTTATGTTGAAATGGAAACACTGTCTCTCACTTCCTCTTAGGGAACAGTTAAGTTGTTTCCGGGTCACTCAGAAGCAGTTGCTTATAAGGAAACAAAGGAAATCAAAGTAACTTCTTTATAGCAGGGGTTATTCAGTGTCATCCATTTAATGGTAGGAGTGATAAATGCATTTGACATGCAATCCCTGAATGAAACTGGTTCTGGGATCTGAATGAAACTGGTTCTGGGATTCCAGAATTGCTGCGTGATGTGGAGAAGTGGAAATGGCCTCACGGCTTGGACTCGATATCACTGAAAATTTCTTCACTGAAAGGGTTGTCCAGCCCTGGCACAGCTGCCCAGGGCAGTGGTGGAGTCCCTGTCCCTAGAGGGATTTAGATTTAACAGCCATGTGGACATGGCATTTGGGGACACGGGTTAGTAGTGCCCTTGGCAGAGCTGAGGGAACAGCTGAATTTGATGAGCTTAGAGGGAGTTTTTAACCTAAATGATTCTAAGGTGCTGTTCAAGAGCGAGTAAAACTAAATCCCAGCTTGCCTGGCCATGCTGCAAATGCTAAGCCCTTCTGCTTGAAAGACTGGCTGACTCCAAGGCAGCTTCCAGGCTCTGGTAGGGTTCTAAAATCTCTAGAGCCAGGATCCCTCCTGCCTGGCTTTGGGATAATCACACCAAAACAGCAAAGGGAATTTGCACTGCTGCCCGCACCATTGCAGAGGCTCAGCCGTGATATATGATGAGGAGCATGAAAATGCTTTCCCAGCCCAAGAACAATTAAAAGCTTCTAATGATGTGCCAGTGAAGACAAGGAAGGTAAGAAGAGGAAGAGAAAGAGCCTGGACAGCCACATGCCTGTCTCTGCCTCAGTAATGGGATATTTGTAGTACTCTCAGTAGGAACATTTCCAAGGGTGATTTATCTGAGTTTCAGCTGCAACTAATGAGATGCTGTTTCATTTTGCATGTGTATTTTCTTTGAAGAGAGAACATAATCTTCCACCTGCTCAAGGATCTAACTGAAGTTTATATAGAAACAGGAGAGAAAAATGATTTATATCTCTGTCCTTGCTATTGTCTCCTTTCTAACTCCTAAACACGAGTTAATCTCACATCTCAGCAGGCAAAATTTATCAGTTTTACCTAATTCACACTTCTCCTACACTCTTTCACAAGGAACACGATGTTCCTTGGGGTATTGGTTATAATCTCCTCACAAGAAGGATGGTGTATGGGAATTAAGAGAGATGAGAATGCCATGAGCACTGTAGTAAAGTCTCCAGTTTACATTTATACCAAAGAATTTATTTATTTAAAGACTACATCTCTCTCTGCAACTCTGCTCTTGACTCAACACCAGTAACAAAAAAAAACCTGTTTGGGGGGGTTCTCAGAGCAGTGCTGCTCTTGGAATTCCTGTTCTGCTCGTGCACTGAGGGACTGGGAACTGGGGAGAGGAACCAGAGCACAGGCACAGAGGGTCTGAGTGGGTTCCTTGCCCAAATGCCTGTTCTTGTCTACACACAGACCAAAACTCAAGTTCTGCCACTTACCATTTTGATAAGTAAAACTCATAAAGTCGAACTGGACACCGGAGAGGATTATCTGTGTTTTCAGCCATTTCCACTGCTGTTGGAACTTCCTCATCTTCACTGCGTTTCCTTTTGCCTACTGATAATTTATCTGGATACACAAAAATGGCACCACAGAAGTTCAGTGAAAAGCAGCACCTTCAGAAACAAGGCCTGGTGTCTCAGCCCAGCACTCAGTGGTGACTCTGCATCACCCAAACCCACTCCTTGAACTGCTGCTGTATCACCATCCAATCATGGTCAGCTGGTGGGATCTGCTGGGTGGGCAAAGGACTTGCAAATCCTACATCAGGTCCACAGCCCACTCCTCATCTAGAAAACTCACAAAAACTAGCAGGAAAACATGGAGGATATAATTTTACTTATTAAAGAAGAATTCATGTAATGCACTGGAACTATGAACTGAAGAAGCCAATAGGGTCAAAGACTTCCTTTTCCCAAATGCCAAAATTAACTGAGAACAAACATCTGTGTGTCTCTGCCTCTGAGTGCAAGCCCCATATTGCTGTTCTCCACTGGGGCTGCCTGGTCTGCTCCCCACACAGACCCAGGACAAATATGGGAATTAAAAAGCCACAGTAAAAGTCTGGACCTCCAAACCCTAAGATTGTGAAGTGCTGAGAAAAGGACTTCAGAAAAGGCCTTTAACTCTTGCAGTATTTAATAGAGCTTTATGCCAGCTGAGGATGTTATGAAAGACTATTGAACAAATTTGCAGCCAAATCTGTGACACTTCCTTTCTAAGTTTTTCCTAGGTGCCTTGACTCATTCAGAATTTCTCTTTAAAGCAGAGAAAAATCCTGCAAATTTATTCAGGATAACAGCATATACTTAGCTCTGCTTACTGCAGAACATATTTCTCCCCAGTCCTTTTTAAAAGACAAGCACACAATACAGAATCACAAAATTCTCTGATGCTGTAATTCAGACAACACAAATGTGCCTGCCCAAACACCAAAGATCAGAGAGCACTCACCTGATTCTACCTCTTGTTTTTGAAAGGGTGGGAAAAAACGTAAATATGTCATCTTAGTATTATACTTCAGAGTTCGAGTGCGCCTCATAACATGGGCAAAGGACAGTTTCAGGTGCTCACTGACATTCTTTAATTGGAAGTATTTGGTGTTGAAGAATAGAAGGGTGTTCAACAAAACGATGGGGGAATATGCACCCAGCTGCTTACATTCCCACAAGTGTTCCTCTTCAATTCTTGAGAACATATAACCTACAAAGAATGGGCAATGGAAAAAGAAAATAGTTATTTATGCATATAAATCCACTTTCAGCTAACCTCTATTAATGAACCACACATCAGGTCAAATCCACACCTGTCATCAGCAACTGTAATCCAATAAAATCAATACTGCATGCACAAACATAAGAGCATGGAGAACCAAGCTGTGGAACAGCATGATATTCCAATGCCCAAAGAGAAGGATATAAAGGAATTGCAAACACCAGCAGATTCACACTAAGTTCTAATTTCACTGTATTAAACCACAGTCAGCCAACTGCAAAAATGTGTAATTCCTACAACACGAAGTATGGGTTTAAAATGTCCTATTTTATGTATAAATAGCCCACTGTGATTATCATAAGTCAGTTAGGAAAGGAAGATATGGGGGCTTAGAAGAAGTCTGTTGTAAAAAAATATCACAGTGTGCAGCAAACTATATGTAATTGGATTACTCTGTATTAAATAAAAATGTTTCTAAATGAAAAGCCAGTTGTGGAATTGTCAACATTACTTAAGTTTCCCTGATACTCTGGAAAAGATGTTGTGTACTCACAGAGCTGGTGTCCAGCTCTACAAACCACACAACCAGGCTTGAAAACCAATTAAAAGTATCTGCAGAATTTGGGAAGTTTTTAATTTGGAGCTGAGACAAGATTCCAATGATTAACTAATATGATACTCAAATTTACCAGGAGTATTTCCAGCACTAGGAGGGAAATATCAGTGCAACTGTACACAGTATTGGCAGTACCTCATCTCAAATACTACGTTCAGTTCTGGCTACTTGTATTAAAAAAAAAAAAAAACAAGCAAAACAAAACAGAAGAGCTAAAACTTGAGGGAAGACGAACACTTAATGTGTTGAGTTCCAGAATGGGAATCCTTTCCTTCCAAGGATTGATCAGAGGCAAAAATATATTTCAGTGTAATCAGAATTGGTAGATAGGGACATAAAATCCATGGTGTAGAGAGGAGACTTAACATGACAGCCTCAGATCACATCCTCTTCCTGGCCCTGAGAAAATTCATTTATCATACAGCTTTGTCATGCAGCTACATAAAACAAAAGACTTGTCCTACCATTTGGAAGAATTGTAGGTTCCCAGATTTTCAGAAGTTTTGTGAGTTCAATCATAAACCTGGAATAGGGCTCGGTGAAAATGTTATCTATCCTGCCGTTCTCAAACAGGTACTACAAGAGAGAAAAACAGGAAGGCAAACAGTTTGTGATTATATAACATTGCAGAGAAGGTACAAGACATCCAGTTCTTTTCCTTTCTTTCCCCAGTGTCTTATGGGGCCAAACACTTTGGTGAAATCTCCAGTAAAACAGCAAATCAAATTTTCTGCAGGGACTGGGACCTCTCCAGTATGAAAGGAGAGACCTAGGCAAGAACTGTGGTTAATATTTCAAGCTCTAGAGCTGTTTTCTGCAAAATCATCTTCCTCTAAATATTCTTGAAAAAGTCTGCCTAAAAAAAACCATAATTATTCAATATTTTCTGTTGAAAAGAACTTTACATGCTAATACCTCTTGACAAGAGACACAGGCTGCTGAAATTGCTCAATTTGCAGTTCAAGGAAGAAAATGTCCTTAAACTTGCCAAAGAGTAGTTTAGAAAAGTTTTCTAAAAGTCAGAACTTTGTATCAATAAATAAGTCAAAACTGGAACACAAAAATCATGGATATTACTAGAACTTATCAATGGCACTTTGAATTTTAACTCTTTCTATATTTTGTCCAAGCATAGCAAGGAAAAAAAATTAAGATAATTCCATGTTTAATTAAATAGGTTTTATGTTATAAGTAGCTTTTGACTCTTTATCTCAAAATGCCTGCTTCATAATAGGACCAAGCAGGCTGTTCTAACAGAACAGAAATACACTGAACATTGAATTTTAAACAAAAAATAAGTGTTATTCTAAGTTTGTACTGCTACTGTTGCAAGGCAGGTAGTAAGGACTTACTACATTACTCTTAATATTCACTAATTACAACACAGTTATTCCCAATGTATTTTTTCTGTAAATATTGCCAACACAACAGGTGTCTGTCTTGTCACTGGGAATCTTTCCTGGGCAATCCCTTCCATGTAAGGGATATAGGACTGTGCAATTATTTTAGTTCTAAACCATTCCATCCTAAACCAAGTATTTCTGAGGAGCAAATCCTCCCTACACACACAAAATCATCAAAAAGTTCCAAACCCAAGTACTCGTGTCTAGGTAGAAACACTCAGTCCCCACATCACATTCCTATAAGGACAGAAGAATTTGGTCACTGCAACCATAAAAAAGTCCAGAAAAATTAGTTCTATATGGGACTAAGGCAAACAATAAAACACAAAAAAGAGAGTCATTCTCGCCTCTACAGTAAACCCCAAGTTGCTCTGTGGGACTATGGATGTCCCATAGGTAACCAAAGCAAGTTCTACATGTTCTTAGCAGTGCCCTAACTCCAGAGTTACCTGCTGAATTCCAAGGCACAAGTATAAGATGCTGTCAGGGTCGTATTTTTCTCCGTTTGGTCTCCGCACCTCTTGAATAAACTGGCACAAGCCAAAACTCAGCTCAGCAAATGTGCACGAGAGAATGTCCTCCTTGAGCTTCACAGGATGAACTGGAGTCGAGGAAATGATTAGCAAAATTAATTCATCACATTAAATCTTCCCACATTCCTTATTATTTCATGTAGGCAGAACTCCCAAATTCCTGTCTCATACATGAACTACCCTGCATGACTAAATGGTGAACTCCTTCCTATCTGTTGGCTGAGAATTGAATGATTTGGCCAATAAACCCAGGCCAGCTGCATGTGCAATCAGCAGAAACATTACAACAAGGACCGAGGCTGCAGGAATTCAGAGCCCAGACAAGTAAATGTTTCTGTTTCCAGTAAGAGACAAATTTACCTGAAAACTTCAGGTCCCCTTGCTCCTCCTGTGCGTTTTTCCATTGGACCCAGTTTTTCCAGGCATTTACCCCATACATGTACTTCAGGGTCATCCCAGAAACAGAGCAGCCAGGGTAGGAGCCCTGCATCAGATTCCGGGGCTCCACAGCAACTACAGACTTCTTCCGTCCCTACAGGCAACCAAACACATCAAACAAAGCAGCGTTTTATCAGCTCCTCATCCATGGGTGATTAGATTAGATTGCTGTTGTTCCAAAATTTAAGGAATCTGTGTCCAGAAGTAGTTCCTTACCCGTCTTTTTGGCTGTGGGAAGCCGTCCCTGTGTCTCCGTCTTGCCCGTGAACGTGAATGTAAACCCGGTCCTTTACTGAGAGGGTCAAATGAGTCTGAAGTCAAATCAACACCATGAAGAGTTTAATCACATGATTTAGCAGCCCAGGTAGAAGTGTCACTGTCACTGAGATACTATGGAACACCTCACAGTTGACAATCACACCTGTATACTAAAATAATGCTGATATTCAACTAATTAAGCAACCTGTACATTTGCTGTATAAAGATAGTAAATTCTCAAAAGGATGAAACAGCCCCCAAAAAGTGCGTGTATTTATTCAGGCAAATATGATCTTAGCCCCCCTCACATGGATTATACCCAGGGACACAGAAGTGATGAATTCAAAGGAGTCAAGCAATTCTTCCTGCTACTCCTGTCAGGGGTTCTACAGAGTGTTGTCTTTTAAGACATCAATAATATTTTTTAAACAGTAATTTTTAGTAGAGCTGATCAACTCTTGCAGCTTTAAACATCCAGTGTCACTACATGAAAACACACAAGCAGGCTGCTGAGACAATGCTCATGCAGAAAACTGTGTGTGGTTTTATAAAACAATGAGTTTTTCTTCACATTACACCGACCTGATGGGAAATCTGCCTCCAAGTCCTGTTCCACATCACCTTTGGAGAACGGCTTGAGTTCTGGATCAGGTTCTGGCAGGGCATTGGATCGTAAGGTGTAGTGATTCAACTCCTCCTCCCAGCTGTGTGGAGTGGACACTGCTTCTGATTCCAGATCTCCGCTGTACGTGCTGCCCTGGTCTGCAACGAGAGGGATCACAGGCACCATGTGCTACAGGAAAGGCAGAACCAGGAATTTGCAAGAAAAGATGCAGCAGGATCAAAATCCATTTGCAAAATAAATCAACCTGACTGACCTTTCTCAAATATCTTGGGGTCCAGGAAGAGCTCGTGCTCGGATGTTTGAGATCCTTTAGAAAAAGAAGGAAATCTGTATCTACACATGATGGAGAGCTTGTACAACTAATACAAAATACTTTGAACAGAAAAAATGTATGAATTAGGTCATAACATTAATACACATGCTGTGTCTTCTTCTCCACTACAATTCTCCTAACAGCTTTCTACCTCGGTCATGCTGTTGCAGGGGAAACAGAAATGCAGAACTAATATGTTTGCTTTTCCAAAGGTTTCCATCCCTCCCTGTTTATTATTTGAGTAATCTGTAGACCAGTAGGATATTTTGTTCATCTCTTTCCGGCTTGTTTCACTTTTATTACATGGGTTGGTCACTATCCAACACACTCCAACCTGTCTCACCCCTCAAGAATCCTCCATAAAAAGCCTGATAGGAAAATAGTCATTTAAAGCAGCTGCTCTGTCTTCTTGATTTTGACTCCTCCTTCTGACATGGATCTGGAGGTTACTGCCTCTGGTAACCTGTTCCTGTCAACACAAGTCAAATCAGCATCCAGGATGAGGGAAAGGGAAATTTCTGTGGTGAGAGGACCTTCACCTCACTGCATTTCACATCCTTTGTAAAGGCATCACCTACCACCATGAGAGTGTGTTTTTTCTCTCTCCGTGTCTTCTGCAATCATTTCTGCCATTTGAAGGAGATCAGCTTCAAATGGATTAATGGAGATCTTTTCCTTGTTTTCCTGAATATTTTCAATGATCTTATCAGCATTATCTGGGGCAGCTGGGATGAGCATGGGAACAGGTACCTATGGAACATGTGGAAAATATCAGAACATACTTAGGGGTGAAGTGAAACAGCAAATACACAAGCGAGATCCCTCCCATTTAAACTTAGAGATATTTTAGGACTACAAAAATGAAGTTAAAAATAATTCCAGGCTGGAAAGCTCTGGAATAATTCTGGACTGGACAGTTTGGTAGTTTTGTGTGACGATGTTTAACGAAATGTGAATATGATATGATAATAAGGAGGGAAATGGCTTCAATGACTCCAAATACCACTCGTATGACCAGACACAACACCCAGTGACACAGTGCTCAGTATGCTGGACACAAAACAAGCCTGCAAACCACTGACTTCTGTAGTGAACTGCAGCATAACTTACAGGTACTGGCATCCCCAGGGGAACTGGTGTGTACTGGGTGTAGAGGTGGAGGGGCACTGGCACAAACACTGGTACAGGAACAGGTACCACAATGATCTGGGGTGGAGCAGGTTCTTCTTTTTCTGTTATACCAAAACCAGAACAAACCAAAGATTGTTAGAAAATATCATACAACAACCTGGAAACAAGTTAAAGACAATACATTCAAAAATACTCCCTATTACATAAATTACATATTTCTCCACTGCAGTACAGACAATTCCACCAGGGGTAGGAGATCAGACACCCACCTGTCTGGCATTCTTTGTTTTGTGTGTGAGGTTTGCACGAGGTGGCCTTAGTCTGGGTGATTGGCTTGCACAATAAAGCTTTGTTTTTCAGAAGCCTGGGAGGTTTTGATGATGGGAGCTTTAGGGCATCTGTCTGGGTACTTGCCTGTTTGGAAAACACAAATGAGGGCCTAGTCAGTATTGGTTTGAAGGATAACATAAGACTAGCATTTGTTCTCTACTATATGAGCCTGAAGAATTTAAAACTGTCTGCTGATAAAAAGAATCATTTATAAACTACTGCAAAATAAGCTTGCTAATACATTTAGTGCTTTCTAGTCTCCATCTCAATTTACTCTGATGCAACAATAATGTTGTTTAAAGCTAATTTTGCTAATAAAGCTAATTTTGTTAACAGTGCAGTGAACAAATCTGCAAGAATATTTGGTTTCTGTAGTCAAATAAGTGCTATAGACTTTTGACCTTGGAATGTCAGAGATATAAAGAGGAATTATGGTAAGATACTTCTGATGACTAAAAGTCTGGCTGATACAGACCCTGATAAAACTGAGTAAGCTAATGTGAAACCACTGAAGACAAATGATTGTAAAAAATTAACACCAATTCTGGCAGCAGCAGCATCATTTCCTGATTCCACACAGACTGACTATTCATGCTTGTACTAATTCCATGTCCTGCTAACTGTAATTTTCAGTCATGCATTCAAATAACAGGATCTATTTCAAGAAGGAAAACTCATACTCTAATCCATAAGTGACACTCCAGCTGAAAGCAAAGCTGTCAGTCTTCCAGAACCTTAAAGCTACAGAAAAACATCCCTGTATTTTAAGAGAGTTGCAAAATATTACACCACATACCTCAAAGAGCTCAAGAATAGGAACTCTCAGAGTTATTCCCAGGTAAGTGGTGGCAGTGGGTCCCCACAGCTCTGTTACCACACTACCAGGGAGTGGGGAAGGAAAATGAAGCTGCAGGAGCTTGGTCACATAAGTCCCAGCAGCTCAGGCTGGTCCCCTCCCTCCCGTGCTGGTCCTTTTGCCTTCCTATCCCACTTCTGGGCACAAAAGGCAGCCTCAAGTGCAGAAGCCAGACATGAATTACTCGTGAACCACAGGCACCTCAAGAGCTACAATCTGACAAGTTTTGTCTTGAAATATCCAATCTGTCAGTGATCACAATCAGACTTTTGTACCATGTAAGGTCCGTCCATTTTTTAAAAAGCATCTGCAAACTGGATGAATTTTAAATCCCAATTGAAAATCAGTTACAAAATGATGGTGCCAAATTCTTGGATACTTTACTTGTTATTAATACAATTTGGGAAAAATGAGAAAAGTCACTCATAAAACTTACATCTCCTATTGTTTTTGCTGTCACAGTAGGGACTGCACCTGTGAAGAAAAAAACCATACAATAACATGTCTACTTGTCATCAAGGACCATAATCCATATTCTGCCAAGGTCAAGAAAAAGAATTCCAATTAAAACTCATTCTCTGATGTATGCACATAAATCTAAGTCATTATTTATACCTAGATAAAGGAAGGACAAACGCAACCATCTGCACTGATGTGAAGAATAATGAAGAAGTGGCCGCTGTTCTCAGTAAAAAATAAAATCCCTGAGCAAATATAAATGGTCAGGAATAGAGATGTAAAAGTACAGGCATCGTATTCAGCTGCCTTACCCTGTAAAACATTGTTGGAGTTAACAGTAGGCTGGGCAGCTGGGGTGCTTGCAAGGGACACCACGTTTGCTATGACAGGGGTTGAGTCCTTTCTTAAAGAAGGAGGGCCTGAGGAGGAGGCTGGTGCCATGGAAAGGTTTGCTGGACACAGTGGACAGAAGAAAATGAGAATAAGCAGTAAGATAATTGAGAAAAAAAGCATTTCTGAAACAACACCCACCCTTCAGATCTGTCTCCAGATGAAAGAGGCTGCTGTGTGAGAAGGGGATGTAGGTGTCAAGCTGCAGAGTTTCAGTTTAAACAGGAGCTGGTTCCACAAGCAAATCAAGCAAGAAGGGAAAAAAGCTCCCACCCATGTAAAGCAGCAGATGTGCACCAAATTGAAAAGCTGATTATGGCGTGGTGTACACTAAAAACTTTCAGTTAATATTTTACTGGTTTTGGGTACCTTGCTCTTGCAGCCACCATCACTCAGTGGGAGATGATGCCCCTCTTTAGGATCAGTGGTATTACTGCCTTTTGTCTCCCTTTCTCTTCCTGTCTTCGTGTGCCTTTCACTCCTCTGTGTCTCATTCCCTACAGAAACTGACAGTTCCTGTTCCTGTGGGCTTCATTCCCACCCTCATTCCCATTCTACCTGCTCAAAGAAACAGCTACAGCACTTGTTAATCTTGGGACTGATATTTCCCAAGAATCAACACTTAATGACACAGAAATGGGAACTCTTCACATGCCTACACACTGCTCAGAAGTGGCTGGTTTAAGTGCATATATAGGAGTCTGAATTTAAAACAATTAAGTCTATGAATTTCACCACTTGATTGTTTTTGTTAAAAGAATATTAACATTCTACTATACCTTCTAGATGTTATGAAGACAAGCTAGATATTTAACATGTATTCACTAGATATCTGTACATTTTACCCCAATGAAACAGGCATTTGTTTAATGAAAGTGACTGAAAGAAAGTGCTTCTGCTTCATCTTTAAAATCTGTTTGGTACATGAAGCAATTGAAATTCATACCTACAGAAGTTTGAAACAGTCTCAAGTAAGAGTGATCTACCTGAACCCACTCAATAGCAACAGACAAGCTCCCCAGGAGAAGGCAGATGTTAAGGAGTTCACTGAAGTGAGTTGGCAGATAAACATCCACACATCAAAAGGCAGTACCATCCCCAGCCTGGTTTACCTGTGTTGTTTGGGAGTGGAGGGTCAGAAGCACCTTGCTGTTTACAGAACAACAGAATACAAAGCAGATTGCAAAAATGCTTCATCTCCCCTTGCCATTTTATGGATTCGTTGAGTTTACCTTGTCTCTTACAACCATCACACTTTGCCATCTAGGAAAACAGAGTGAGGGAGAAATTGAACACGCTCGGGAACACCAACAAGGGGTTTGTATTTGAAATTCTCTACTAGAGGATGTGAGAATACTGCTTACCTGGTAAAACAAAACTGTGAATTTAGACATGCACTCCTCTGAGCAAAATTCTTCCGTTTTCCCCCCAAAGTGATTCTGGACCAGTTTGGGGGAAGTCTGTAAACAGTAACTGCACATTTTACAGTGGGTTCCCCAGCGTTTAGACAAGTCGTGTTTATAGAGCAGTTTACAAACTAAAAGAAAACAGCAAAAACATTCATTAATACCCAAATGACAACCACTCAGCACTTCTAATTCCTGTATTTAGTGATGTCTGTAATAATTTGTTGAAACATACCATTAAAATGTAAAGTGTGAACAGGGTTCTGTGTTCCTACCAAAAAAACACACTCCTAACTTAAAAACATTAGATTTCTTTTAGTATCACCAATAATTTTAAGGCAAAACATTTGTGACTTGATTTCTCTGAGACAGGGTTTTACCCTTTCTTACCTTCACTACAGAATGTTCTATCTACGCCTGAGAATCTCACTGTCTCCTTGATAATTTTCTCAAACCTGCAGTATTCACACAAAGCCGTCATATTGCCCTTCTTCTTATACTCATCACAGCAGGTCTTCCCACAGAACTGGAACATTTTACCCTGCAACGCAGTCAGAATGTTTTGGTTTCAATGTTTGAATGAGTCACATCCCCATAGAATGCATTTAAATTGTTAATAGAAACACAGAAGAGTATTTATACCCTTAGAAAATTAGCAACACACAGCTCCAGCAAATGAGTCTCCCCATTCAGCTTTATAATAAAGCAAAATTTCCTGCAGAAAGCCCTCACCAATGTGCTTTGTCCTTGGATTAAAAGGATCATCCCTGGGTCCAAGAGACAGAGAGGTGTTTATTTAGCCAGGCAATCATCTGGTTTGGGGGTTTTTTTTGCAGGTTTTTTTTTCTGGTTTTAAGATCATAGAGCTAGTATCAGTATTAAGTGGATATTGGTTAAATTATACCAAATCAGTTTCAAAACCCTCCACAGCAAGTCTTTGCCAACAACAAAGCAGTACTGACAGACCAGTGCACATAAACTACAATTTCTTGAGTTTCTGTTGTGAAAAAAGAAAAGAGCTTGGAAAGGTCTAATCTTTATTACCTTGTAGTCAAGCAGTTCTGGTTTGGTGGCGAATGATCTGTTACAGTGATGACACTTGATTTTCACAACAGAGCGGGTAAAGGTGACCTGCTGGCACTGGGCAGCCAACCTCTGGAGCCCTGCTGCAGCTGAGGTGCCCGTGGAGCTGGGGGACACGGTCGAGGTGGTGCCACTGGCTGAGACCACCGTGCCCGAGGGGATGGTCACAATGACCTGGCCTTGTGACTGGGGCACCGCCGAGGCGTTGGGTCCTGCAGGCTTGTTGAACAGGTTCTGTGGGAAAGCAAATGGACAGGTTTTGTTTTACAGGGTACTATCTTGCACCTGGGCATTTCCACCATCAATTTAGCATTCTGTTAATTCAGCTAAGAAGAAAGCCTAGATGTCACACCTGAAAAGCTACTACACAATTGTAGCTGCAAAAATTGCGTATGCTCCCATCTGACATAGCCAAGTGATACTGAGGGTTTGCTGAGGTTTTACAGCTGTTGCACTGAACTTGAACACCTGAGGGTGAAACAGAGAAGAAAAAGTGATTTATGCAACATCAAGTTGTATTGCAGCTAATTTTGCACCGTGCATACAAAAACAGAGTCTGAGTGACGAGCCAAGGCACAGACTGAAGCCCGAGACGACGTTTCCACAGATTCAGAAGCAGACACTGCAGCTGCTGTTCCTGTTGCTTGCCAGCAATTTAATTAATCTCCCAGTATCCCTAGGATGTCAGTAAGCATTTTTCTATTTCCACATGAAAAATAGCTGAAAATGTTTGCCTTGCTCCATGCAACATTGGGCAGAGGTAACAAAGCTGATCACCGATGGGAACAAGGGGCAGAGGAGTCCCAGCAGTAGCATGGCACATGTCCACACAACAGGTTTGTCTAGCTGGGAAACCCACCAGCTGCATTTGCAAGAGCAAAAAAAAAAAAAAAGATTCAAGATTGGTTATCATGTTTAAGCTCCCTAAAACCAAAACTGAAATGCCTGTACTGTCACTGCTACATCTGTCTATGGTAGAATGTCCTTATATTCCCACCTCAGCACTTCCCTCAAAAAAAAAAAAGCCACCTCCCACCCTCCCAAAAAAAAGAATTTTGTCCTTAACTTTCAAGAAAAATAAAGTTTGGATATGAGCCACACAAAATTAAGTTTCTATAGAAGTAAAAGGATAAGCTTACCTGAAGAAGTGACTATTTTTACTCTGTATGCTGACAAACAGTTAACAGAACAAAACAGTTCCGTCTTCCCCAAGTTATTTGTGCTCTCCACCATCTCAGCTGAAGATCTCAGAGATTTACACAGTGTGCAGGGTGTAATTTTAGCTGACTTCTGTGGAAACACAGAAACTGGATGTTCACTTGAAACTCGACAATTTTATTAACCTGGAAATCATTGCTAATGTAGAAAACATTTATAAAATGCGCTGGTGTGCTTGAAACAGCACTTGTTTTACAGCTCTGTTATTTATGAGGCAGATACACTGATCTGAGCTCTCATTTGAGTGCCTTCCCAGGCCACTTGAAGCAGCACCAGGCAGTGGGCAAAGGCCTCCACTACAGGTTGCAAACACCACTACAGGTTGTACAAGCACGGATCAGCACCTTGTATGAAACAACTCCAAACATCTTGCTGAGAACTGATATTTTGCTTATGATTTTTAATGCATCAGTTGTGCACGCAAGCAATATTCCCACTGAACAGCTGAGGAAACAAGGAACAGGGAGAAGCAGGTCTTGTGATGATGTCTGGTAGCAAAATGGGAAAGAGATCCATCTGCTTGTAATCATCACAGCTTTCAGGGTATGGTCCATAAACTGCTTTTGAAGAGACACAGGAAAAAGCCTGACCTTCATAGACACATTTTCTGTGTTTAAGGTTTTGAAGGTCTTCAAGTTTGGAAAAACTTTGAGAATTAGTGCACCAGATTCTTTTAGCATGACAGCCTTAAAACTGCACTTTGTTCCATCACCAGCTATTCCAGCTCTTCACAGGACAGAATGGGAGCTTTTAGGGATTTAAAAACACCCAGAAACTATCAGAATGTACCTGACAATAGAGCTTAATGCTGTTTAAAAATCAATTAAAAATAGATTTGACTTAAAACCTTCTAAGCTTTGAACAAACTGTATTTTCAAGAGAACAATCACATATGGGGTTTTGATGTGTGATATAAAAGCAGCATGAAAACCTTTCCAGCTTATTTAATTTTATTTCCAGATTTGTTTCAGTCGACAACTAATTCTGAAGGCAATTTTCTGGATGAAATACGTTTACCATAATTTTTTTTTCTTAAATTCATTAGGCCTTTCTTGGCCTAAGTGGCCTGGATAACGGGACAGCAGAGTCAAGTCATGAAATGAAGCAACAATCTTTTATCAGAGGGCAATTTTTCCTAAAGTAATTTCATTAAAATAAGTAATTCAAAAATAATTGAGCTATTATAGTAAATTAAGGTTCTTTTAAATGCCCAGGTCTTCATGAGGATCCACTATAATAAAAAATAAATACGAAAAGTTTAAAAGTTAAAATCATAATTATCAACTAATTATTACTTTTCCTCTCCACTTAATTCCAAGGCTATAATTTAATAAAGAATACTCTTTAAAACAGGGAGCATTTTAAGGCTGAAAACAGTCACAGTGGGCTGTTGCTGGGGGGTCCCACCATGCCTTCTCCCACACTGGAATTCTCTGGTAGCTGGTCCAGTGGTGAGGGAAAAACAAAACAACACATTCGGGCAAAGATTAAGTAGCAAATTAGCATCCTTGGAAGTGTTGAACTTCCAAATGTCAACTGAGACACTTTGTGATATGTTTTTTCTGGGCATTGGGGTATTTGGTTGAAGGTTGGACTGGATGATCTTGGAGGGCTTTTCCAACCTTAAGGATTCTGTTATCCTGTGAAATGACAGAAGCAGTTACCTTAGATGAATACAATAACTGAAATAATCAACTAGGAGATGGGGTGTTTTTTAAAACATCCAAAATCCAATCAAAAATCAAATGGATACTATTTTTAGTATTTTGTCCAAATACAGAATCATGGAATCCCAGAACGTTTTGGGTTGGAAGGGACCTTAAAGCTCATCCAGTTCCACCTCTGCCATGGGCAGGGACACCTTCCACTATTCCAGGGTGCTCCAAGCACCACCCAACGTGGCCATGGATACTTCCAGGGATCCAGGGGCTGCCACATCTTCTCTGGGCACCCTGTGCCAGGGCCTCCTCACCCTCACAGGGAATAATTTCTTCCCATTATCCCACCTAACTCTGCCCTCTGGCAGTGGGAAGCCATTTCCTCTTGGCCCATCACAGGTACCTGCTTGAAAGCTGTCACACATATGGAACTGCAGAACTTTTTGGACTGTCCCTCTATCTGCAGGACGTGACACTGGCCAGAGCCACTGTAGCAGTATCCTCCACAATATTCACAGCAGTTCATGGTTAGGTTGTTGGCCGAGCGGAACTGGGAGAAACAGGCGTCGCTGCAGAGCTTGTGCACCACGTTCTGGTAATTCACCTCGTGCCTGATCTGGAAGGAAAGGAACATATACAGCAAGGACAGAAAGAATATGTGTGTTCATCACTGAGACAGCAAGTGGTGCTGAGCTCAAGAAATTCAAATCAGGAAAGCAGCAATTACCACAGCATTCTTCTGGCACACGCTGCACTTGCTGGAAATGCTGTTGGTGTGGATAGTGACAATGGGTTTCCTTTTCAGTTCAAATGTGGACAGACAAGACTGGCTGCAGAAATCCTTACTGGAGTCTGTGTTGTCAAACTGGGCAGTGATTACATCCTTTGGATTTAGAATTTCTCTATGGAAAAAGAAAAACAAACACAGATATGAAGGATTAATGTCGGTTTCATGTCAACTTGCTGTTCTTGCTTATTCTGGAGACTAAACATTCTCCAGGAGAGGGTGGATCCATTTAATTTAAACCTTTAATTTTTGCTAAGTATCTGACTTCAGATCTGAAGATCTTCAGATCTGAAAAGAATAATTAATTGAAATCTCAAGTTTAAGTTCAGTTGCCCTTGAAAAACTCAAGTTTGTTGATGAAGAAATTATGAACAAAGCAGCGTTCCTTTGGCAAAGTAATTTTCATAACTAAAAATAATACATATGAATAATTCTCTATAAACAGACTGTAGCACGATCAGCCTGGAAATTATTTGCCTCGAGTGAATGTATAGCAATGACATCTTACAGAGCCAGCCACAAAGGTCTCCTTTTGCTAATTTGGACATAATACAAATGAACAAAAAATTATAATAATTTAAATGCTTTCAGAGCTGAAGATTTGTGACTATGTAGCCAGCAGGACTGTGGAAAATGTAGGTATTTTCTAAATTCTTTTGTCCAAGTAGGCTCAAAAAAGCCCAACCTCACCTTTCCACTCCAGGCCTAGGTAGAAAGTAACTGATTTGGGTGCTGAAACTCCCATTACCTAAAAAAATCAATTCTTAATAAATTTAATCTCTCTACATGTTATGAAAGCAGCAGTGATGTAGTTTGAAAATCTAAGACCTACAGAAAGTTAACATCACACAGTGGAGCCTGAATGAAAAGGTAATTTTTTTAGAATCTAAGGAAATATTCTGCCTTGAATACATTAACTCGCCCATGCTTTGCTTAATTTTAGGGATTCATAAATCTATTTTTCTGTAGAAGAAATAATGCATAAAATACTTTTTGAAAATGTACTCTTGTTAGTAGTTTTAAGAGTGCAATGACATTTTGAAACTGCAAGAAAATGCGGGACCTTTTGAAATACAGTTTTTCATATTGGGCCCATTTACACCAAACAAAAGAGAAGATGCACTCTGCACCACAGAGGCTTTTAAATCTACATATATGTAAAACCCAATTAAGGAAATGGAACTGCAAGCAGACAGACCAATTAATAAGGAACAGCATCAGCCACCAATTTTTGAAGGGAAGCGTAACAGGAGCAGCACTACCGACACAGCAAAGGGCATGAGGACAGAACTGAAGCCTTTCATTATCTGCTTGAATATCAATTCTTAGTAGAGCAAATTAAAGCACTGTCCTACTTTGAGCAGCTTGAGCAGGTTTTCTTGGTAGAAGCTGGTGGGCGAGAAGCTGGAACGGTGTATCCAGTGAGGCACAGTGTGGAGCAGAAGAGCTGGGTTGAGCCTTTCCTCTGGTAGGCAGTTTGCCCCTTCTGCAGGATTTTTTTACAGCCAGAACAGGAAACCCGAACAGCTGTGCTTGGAACCGAGGGAAGCATTTTACTCATGCCAGAGGATGCCACAGCAGGCTGGAAACCTGATGACAGCTGTGGAACTAAAAAAAAAAAAAAAAAAACCACACAGAGAAAACACAGAGTAAGTGTTACGTATCTATTACACAGAACTCGCTGGTGTGCAGGGGCAAGCACAAGGTTCATGTCTTTATTTGGGTTGTCAGGGTCTAGAGGAGACTCAAATAGCAGATGAACTCTCCACATATACATGCCCTGGGCTGGTTTTCTGCATAGCAGATTTTTATAACTACTCTGAAGATGGAGAATGCACTTTAAATATCCCTTTAAAGGAATCATAGAATGGTTTGGGTTAGGAGGGACCTTTAAGACCATCTCATTCCACCCCGTGCCATGCACAAGGACACTTTCCACTGTCCCAGGTTGCTCCAAGCCCCGTCCAAGCTGGCCTTGGACACTTTCAGGGATGCAGGGGCAGCCACAGCTTCTCTGGGCACCTTATGCCAGGGCCTCCCCACCCTCATGGGGAATAATTTCTTTCTGAGACCTATTCTAAACTTGCCGTCCTTCAACTTAACACATTTAACACATTCAGTTCTCCTATGCATTTCACATTCAATTTACCTATGCCTTGAAAACACAATTATTTTACCATCTCAATTTCATTCTCTCTAAACCAAACTAGTTCTTCATTCCTATTGGGATCAGTGAATGAAATGCAGAATGACCTGCAAGACTATTTGCAAAGGTGACACATTTTACAGATTTAAATGAAGTTAGTCTTGCCTATTCCTTACCAAGAGGATTGCCACTGACTGAAAATACAGCACTGATTTTCAGCTCCCCTTCCTGAGATTTTGGCTGTTGGCCATACTCCTAAAACAAAGGGAAAAGAAAAGGAGAACAAATGCACAAATGTAATAACAGGTTACATGACTTCCATTCTTTCACAATGCTGCATTGAACCTCAGGGAAGAGTGGGTATCCTAAGCCTGCTCCAAGTGTTGCTGTGCGAGCACCACACACAGCTCCTGCTCAGAGCTCCACTGCAAACCACACCTGAGGGGGCACAAAGGGACAAGTGGGGCTGCCTGCTGCATTCCCCTCTCCAGCTGCACTCCAAGACACCTCAGAATTCAGCCAAAGCTTAAGGAATCTCTGCTTTCCACTCAAACTTTCCATCTGGAAGCACTTTTGCAGCCCTTGCCACTGATCTGGGAAAGAAGCTTTGTCTTCACTTTCATGGAGGGTAGCAATGAAATAGAGCTGGGACCTCTCTGGGGGGGGTTCTGTATTTCCCAGGAGTTGGGACCTTGGAGCAGCCTAAGGTGAAGCTTTGCAGCAGACCAAGGCTGGCACCAGCAGGGCCAGACCATCACAGTCCCAGCTCCAGCCAGAGGGGAATCACCTCACATTTAGTACAGGATGAGAAAATCCCTGGACAGCTGCTGGTGGAATAGCTGACATGCTATAAATGACTGGCTTAGTCCCCAGCAGCTATTCACACTGACACCACGCTTCCTGCTCCTGCTCTCCCTAGAAATCTGAGCCAGAAAGCAGCTTGGAACACTCCACATGTAAATCTTAATAGGCTGAAAAGCATAATCTCTCGGAACTACAGAGATGATAAGATTTAGCCTACTTACAGTCATTTGGGAGTAGTGAGGCATGATGTCATGTTATGACTGAGCTAAATTCACAGTTGTTGCCTGGCTGCCAGGGAAGCCAATTCAGAATCACTAAACAAAAGGAAGCTTTCCCTTCTCAGAGATGCTCCCCCAGCTTCCACCAGCTCCCAGAATCCCACAACAGCCTCCATTGAGCACATGCTCAAACTGAGCACTCCTCTTACTCCTGTGGGAAAATTGGAAGTTTCTATACTGGACAACCAAACTATTTCTCAACGTGTTTCCCAGGAGAACAGGCAATGGTATTTCTTGATCACATGAACCATCAGACTGAAACAATCAAATCTCAGGTAAGAGAAGCTCTAAGCTGGGTATGGGCATCCTAAGATAAGATTCTCAAGCACCATTTTTTATTATTTAAAAACTAATCATTTGCAGACATACAGTTTTTAAAGCATTTTAACTGCAATTGTATCCTTAGTCAAGAGTAGGAAAAGAAATGGAGGCAAATCCTGACATCAACTGTGCATGATCAAGCAGTTTCACAGCAGCGTAACAGTGCTGAAAGCCAAAAACCTTCAGCTCCAACTATTGGCTACAGCAAGAAATGCTCTTATATTTCAGGAAATATTAAAAAAAATCCATAAAATCCCCCCCATATTAATTCCAATCTAAAGCAAAACAAAATGAACTCAGTTCTCCTACTTTTCCAGTATCAGGCAGAGTTGATAATCACAGGATTTTACTCCAGGAAGGAATATTTTGAACCATACGATATTTGACATTTAAATTCTTCAAGTCTTCATTTTTACATATTAATCTGATCTTTGATAACCACAGACATCTCGCCTTGCATTCCACACAAATCCACACAGCAGATGCCATCTTGGGAGGACAAAAGAAGAGACAGATTTAACTAATCTACACGTGCTTTGACATTCTATAGGTTCAAGGAAAAATAAACCCAAACAATCCCACAGAGACTGAACAAATCAGGACAGTAAAAACTGAAGTTGCAAATACTTTACTTCTTTATCATATTAAGTCGAGAGTATTATGAGAAAAGAAGAAAAAGTGCTGGGAAGACAGGCCCGGAGAGCAGAGGAGGTTTAGCAGAAGGACAAAGAGTGATGCTAAAAACTAACACCTGCACAGGAACACCAACATTTCTGTGTCAGTGCAAGGGGATGGATCACTTTGGCAAGTTTTGCACACCTTTGACATAAAAAGTCTGACATGTAACCCAGATATGAGCAGTGAGGAGACAGGAATTGTCACCCAGCAAAGCAGCGGCACAGAGACTGCTTGGAGCTCAGCAATCCTGGCCCCAGCACTGCCCAATCCATTGGTCAGACCTTCTCCAGGTTGAGATTACTGAGCTTTACCTGTATCATCATAAAAAATGTCAGTCCTGAATGCAAAAGTGACTTTGACTTCACTGATGTGTAAGTATTTAAACAGTTTTCTAAGACTTTTAAGTATTAATTTAAAACAAGAACAAACTACTGTGCTTGCAAAGGCAACTTTTAAGAAGAGTTGCAGCAATAGCACTGCTTTAATTAATATCTCTAATTGTGATAAGGTATTTAAGAAAATGTGATTTAAATTTTATTTCCTAGTTAGATGAAGTGTCTATGTTGCCACAGATTTAGTAACAGAAGTTTTAGAGCACTTGGCTTTGTTTCTAACTGAAAAGCAAAACATTTTCAGAGACAAGGTAACAAGACATCAAAACGTTGAGGGGGGGTGGGTTTCATAGTAGTGTAAGAGGGAGAAATCCTTTTACTAAACTATGTTCTTCAAGTTAAATTTCGGTCAACAAACCAAATAAATTGCTGAATTTATGTTCAGCTGAAGCGGTCAGCTGTCAGACCAAAATGAGAAATGCAATGGGAAACTTACCTCAGAATTACCAGGTTCATCTTTAATTTTGTCTAATAGTCCCTGCTGTGGGGCCATAGCTTTAGCATATTCGTCATCCAAAGGCTCCTTCTTAATTCTAATATTTGGTGCAAAGGAATTCCCCAGCTCTTGTCCAATAGATTCCTTACTAGAAAATAGGTAGCTAGACTCCTGAAACAATAATATGAAAAAGAATTCACCCTCCTGCATCTGCCATGAGGAGTTGGGCTGCTGCCAAGGGGAGTTTGTGTTGCAGACCAAGAGATTTGGGTCCTGCCAAGGTGGGAGAAATGCTGGGCAGCAGCTGCTGCCTCAAACCTCCCTGCAGCCCCCTCTCTCATCCCACCCCCAATGCTTTCCACTCCTCTGGCCAAAGCAGAAGCCACCCAGCTCTGTAAGTTGGTTGTTTGGGAGTGTCTCCTGTGGATACAGCTGTTCCCTGGCTCATGTGGAAAAAAGGCAGCAGGTCAGGTGGATGCATCCAGCTGTAGGTTCGGCTCACCGGTCACTCCAACCATGCTGAACAGGAAAGTGGCTACCAAAAGAATCCTCAATCCAAAGAGAGGGTCAGGAAAATTTTACAAAATTATATGCACTGTTTAAGCAGCAAAGATGTCTAAGAGTCAGAAGATCAGTTTCCTTAACACTCAAATTTACACTCAAATACAAAATACGTATTTTGAATTATTCCAGCATACTGCTGCACTTGCAAAAGTGGTTGAAAGATCTATAGCTTACCCTGAAGTTAGTTTCTGGAGTTTGTGGCGCTAACTGCGTCCGTAATGTTTCTTCTACTTGATTATGAACTGAGGAAAACATATACATTAAATACAAATGAATACAGGTTCCAATGCATTTCCTTTAAAACTATCAGAGTCTCATCCTGCTCCCCAACCCCAGCACCTGACAGCACCTCACCACTATTAAACTACTCCCTTTCTCCTCCCTGCAAGTAAGGTGGTAATCCCTAAAGAGAATTGACTTTTTTTTTATTATTCTATTGGATCATTATTTTCCCATTCCAGCAAAGTAGTTGTAAACTTCCAACACAAATTGTTCATTCAGTTTTCCACACCCCAGCAGGTTCTGAACTCTCTTGTTTTGACATTTAAATCAGAAAATACTTTTCAGGGCAACATCTTCCAGCTTTTTCTTTGCTGTTCTGATCTTTTGCCTTTTCCGCTCTTCTCGGGAAATAGCATCTTCTGCTCTTTTAGAATGTATCATTTAAAAGCTTTTGGATTTGCCTAGATCCTGGATGCTCCCATGAACATTGCTCGTTCTGGTTTCAACTGCTGACTACTTTATCTGATCTTTTAACTGCAGGTACTTACAACTTTCTAAAATACAGAAACATTCTTCCCTTGATTTCTAACTGAAGATAAAAATAGTAACTGTAATAGTAACTTTTCTTTATTTTAAAAAATATCTCTATTGCTTCTCTATCATTGGTGCCACCTGGAAGCACCGATTTTAAGATGCTGTTGCTGAAGATACAAAGTTTAACTCTCAGAACTGTAAGATGTGAATGTGAACAAGCAGCCGTGAGGGCACCTGCTGGCTCACCCTCCCTCTGCTGAATAAGATTAAATCATGTGTTCCTGCTTGGTTATTCTTAACTCCTTCATTCACTGTTCTGCTGTAACTTTCAGAGCTTGGGAAGTCAAAAATAAGTGTGTGGGCAACAAGATTACGGTGACTGTCAAATGAGAAAGGGATTTTTGGCATCTCTGATTTTCTCCATGTTGGCTGGCTGAAGTCCAAGACACAAGTATTTGAGGAAGAAGGAGAGCAGTCTCCTAGGAAAAGCAGATTTCAAGCTATGTTCTGGCTTAGTTCCTGCAGACACTCACTCATTTCTACCAAGCCTTTTCCTGATGCTACTATCAAATCCATCCTGCTTTAAATGCCTGGGCATTAGTGAAGAATTGGTACTTGGGTCAAAAAATCTTTACTGGTCATCAATTTAACCTAAACTTCATCACCTTTTAAGAAGCTCCATGGTCTATTAAAAAAAACTCAAAACAGTGAGAAAAACCAAAAGGAAGCTTGAATTGTCACCCAGCTTGGTTTGGGAAGCCACAACAACAAAAGATATGTTGAGGCTCTGTAACAAGCTCTGGAGGATGAGAACTCATAACACTGTCAAGCCCTTTGCAAATCCTCCTCCTAACACAGAGTTCATTGGATTTCAGGGTTCTTCATAAAATCCTCCCCTACACACAGCTCTGCCTGTTCTCTTCAACAAGGTGATGTTTTTAATAATTAGCCCTATTGCTGATTTCTCTCTAGTTCTTTCTTCCTTTTTGCTGGGCAGCCAGGTCTATGATATCAACAGTTACCTGCTTTGTCAAGAAAACTGCTTTGCAATTTAGAATCCATATCTTTAGGGACTTTTTCCAACTGTTTTTCACATTCTTGAAAATGTCCTTCTCTATTCTTGTCCTTTGCTGAAAAAGTGTCTTTGTCATTATCTCGTGTTATGCTAAAATCTTTTTGAAGTGATTTAAATATAGGGCCCTGCTCAAAAGGGGGAGTGAGATCCTTCTGAATTGCATTCTGAACCTGAATTTCTTTTTCACTGTCCATTTCATGATCTGGAACTCTCTTGCCCTCTTCCAGATGATCTTCATCATGAATTGCTGAAGAAAGAACGTCTTTTGGAGTGAAATTCTGATCATCTTCGTTGTCACTCCCAACAACAGGTATGCCTGCAAGATCCCCAGAGTTCAGAAAATAATCATGATCATCACCCTGCAGTGAATTTTCAGGTCCCGCTCGATTCGGTACTCCGTAAGACAAGCTGTCAAGGGTGGGTGTTAAGTTGTGGTCAGCGTCCTCAGCCATCTCTGCATCCAGAATTTCACCACCTAGGGAGAAAAATCCCCAGTAAACAGTCAGAAAATTGACCAACCTCATGTGTAACAAAGGAGAACGGTGAGTGTCCTAATCTGGCTGATGCTGCAATTCCTTGAATACTTTCAGCCTTCTTGGGCCAACATTACTGTGAAAACGTTGCTGACAGAAATGGTTCAGTCCCCCATCACCACTCTGAAGCAGAAGCTAAACTGAGTAATACCAACCAAAGAAAGAAAAAACATTAATTTCCATTCACCTCACTTGTAGCACTCGTGGAGAAGGCAATGCAGGAGGGAATGACCAGGAAGGGCTGGGATGAGGGCAAGACACTCTTGTTCAGCACCAATGAGACTTCCAAGAAATGCTTTGTGAAACTATGACATTAGAGAATAAATAGAAATACTTACATTTTTCTGTAATATCAAATACCGCATCAGATTTATCTTCAAACTGTAAAAAAGGAAAGCACTGTGTCATTGACTTGGTCAGCTGCCATGTACTTCGCTAAAAAGTATCTGATCAGAACCAAAACCAAGCAGAAGGATCACAATTCCTCCTCCTCCTTCCATCCTTGCTCCAAGCAGATTTTTATGAATTAAGACTGTTATCACTGAGAAGCCACACTTACCCTAATGAGTTCAGAATACATAGAAAAGGCACACAAGGAAAATTTAGAAATAGTGCTGCTTCCCAGAGGAGAGAGGGAAGGGAATGTCAATTTTCTCTTCTACCTGGGATACCGGTACCAGGTCAAGGCCACAGATTCTGCCCTGACACTCCATGAGCCTTCATTCCTCTTGAACATCATAAATGAAAACCAGGAGCACATGCAGCTCCCACTGCCATGGGCTACACAGATCCATGGAACCTCTCCTACAAGGAATGTCCTCTTTCCAGGAACACGGAAATGTAATGCTTAACTTCCCAATACAGATGAGTGTCGGTGTGAGTGTAAGCACAGAGGAACCAGATGATGACTGAGTGCTGCACAAACATCTGTCTGCATTACACATCCTCTGACAGATGTTGACATTGATGACATGCTTGGATGCTGCCTGAAAAAGGATAACTAACATTTCCTTCAGAACATCCAACTCATTAGCAGCCTTCCTTTCTGCCCAAGAGATAACAGTAATTCATTTAAGCCCTCTCTCCTTTCTCTGCGTTGCCAGCTCTATACTTTCTTTCCTCGTAGATCCTGCTCACACTGCAATTCTTAAGCCATCTTAGGGAAAGTAATGGGATTTGATAGCAAAGGGATGAGCCCTAATTTCATTTATCTCAAGTAATTTAGTTGATAAATCCCATATTTCTCAGCACTAGGAACTATCTGTTTGGTAGCAGCCAGCTCTAGGAAAGGATAACAACAGACTGTCCCAGAGGTCATTTGACAGCAAAAAGTCCCTTTCCAATACCACCTGTGGGTCTACAAAGACAAGGTAGCTCCTTCAGCTTAACTGGACACACATGGAATAGTGAGGACCTGTCCAGCATGGTATCAAGTCAGCTGGATACTGCACCAGAACTTCCTAGCTTCTCTGAGCAGACCTGTGAGGCTGGAAAAGTGAAATATAGAACCAAAACAAACAAACAAAAGTTACAGTTGCACAAGGCTGATGCAAGTCTCCTCCCTGTAATTATCTACAGGGAAAAAGCATAAAGAAACACCTCCCAGGGAGGTTTGCAAGGCCTGAGCTCTGTTCCTGCTGTAATGAATCTCAGGAGTGTCTGGGGGATGGAGGTTTAACATTGATCTAGAAGCCCATTCATAGTCAACTAAGTTTACACAGGTGTAACACTAATCCCCAAAAATACTGGATATTCCAAGTGCTCAGACAAGCTGCTGAGGACAAGGACAGCAGGGGTGGGCTGCCTTTAGAGGAGAACACGGAAAAGAACTTGTTGTCATTTGATAATAATACCAGAGCATGAAGCTTTGGAAGGCAAAAACAATAACCCAGGTCCTTGACTCTACACTGATCTTTTTTAATCCTTTTTTGCTTCCTGTCAGTAATTCTCTATCCTCTCCAAAAATGTCACAACAGAATTTGATGGTAGGATGAAGGAAGTTTTCAGTTTTGATGAAGTACGAGCTCATCCTTTTCTCAGAGTAGATTTTTATCAAAGTAATTCTTTAACTCTTTTGAGATCCAAAGTACCTGTGAGAAAGTATTCCAGGTCCCATACAACTCTGGTTGCCTGATACCTTCTAATCCTAAATATTCCACCTCCTCTTCTGGTGGTAACAAATCTTTCTCCAACAGCTGACAATCCCAGGAATGCTCGTACTAGGAAAGGATATATTTTGTATTGTGGATCTCTCTAACTGCGTCATTCAAAGAAACAAGAGGCAAGTCAGCACAAGGGGCCACCTTCAAGAGCATTAGGGAATCCCATAAATATTATGGAGAAGGTGGAAAACATTTACAATCTACCTGGATGGAATCCAAGACACTTCACAAGGTTATCCTAGGGAAAAAGAACAATCCTAATTTGTTTCTTTACTCATTCTTTTGTGAGGCAATCGAAAGAAGAGATCATCTTGGATATCTTCTTCTTTCAAAAGGTTTTTGAGTACAGAGGAAGATCTGTGTCTGTGGTCAAAAGCTTTCCCTGGAAATATTTATAAACCAGGAACTCCAGCATCTGACAATACCAGCAGCCTTAGCTAAGCCAGTTTCTGACTGCAAACAGCATCAGAACTCCCACACAGTGTAAATTCAAAGAAAACCAAGGGAAGTGTTTGGGTGATTGTGTGTGTGTACACACATGTATCGACACACACACACACACATATATATATATATATATACATATATATATATCCCCAATGAATTACTCATTCTATAAGTCTATAACTGGACTGTCCATGAAATTAGAGCTTAAATTTATTTTCCTGCATTAATGTGGGGTATTCTCTCAGTTATACACTTCTAGTCCCTTCCCCAATGCTATTACAGTCTTGTTTAATGCCATCTCAAGAGAAATGCTGTATATAACCAGTTACATAAAAACACATCACTTTAATCAATCACTTAAGTTAGCTTTTAACTGGATTATGGTCTTGTATCACACAGAAATGTGAACAACAATGCCCAGCTTACTATTTCTGTATTATTCTATTACAGTTGTGCAAGGCAATTCCCTCTCTCCAGACCTCATGCCTCCTCCTTTCGTTAGCCATCATTCCCCTTAATTCCCTTTATTTCTTCTGCTCAGATTTTTTAAGATTTGGTGAGGAGTGGAGCAAAAGTACTCGAGGGGCAAACATGGAACTGATGGCATTTCCTCTGGGTCACTTTTCCCAGATGTGAGGTGTTTCCTCAACACCTCACATTAAGTCTTGATTACTTCAAAAGGAAAGTATCAGGAACAGAGAGTTTTCTGTTCAAATAAAGAGGCTTCAGCTCTTCAACTCAATCCTCAAAACATACTTGCAGTTGTAAAACAAAACTCAGTAATACAATTTTCTGAAACACCTCTGTTAAATCACCTTGGCCAATATTTGCCAGAGAATAATAATTCTTAGTCGTTTTAATAATTCAGCTTTGTAAGAGTTTAATACAGAGCAGATTGAGTTTGGTATCAGTGAAATTCAATGTTTTAGGCTATATCTTTCTTAGTGACTGCCTCATTAGCTAGCACTGCACACAAAGCAGTGCTCTGCCTACTCAGGTTGTAAAAAACAAATATATGAATGAATGAAATGAAATAAGAATACAGAGATGGTGGCAAAACAATGAGGTATTTCTGAAAGCAATGTGACTTGCTTAAAATTAACTACTCTAAAAATAAAGACAGCATTGCTTGTATTAAAAAAAAAAAATCCACCAGATACATCACTTTTTAAAATAGATGTACATGAAAATCTAACAGAGCAGTGCCACAGCACCAACCTGCCCTTGCTGGGAGCGGGGGACAGAAGGACACTGTTTACACTTCAATACAATGTGCTAATTTGAAATAACTAAACAACTGATCCATACCTTAACAGTGTTCAACATTGCCATGGCAACCATAAATCAAACAATTCATAGATTATTTTTGTGCAATATAAACAGAGAAGTTGCCTATGGCTCCAGTATTGCTTTGTATGCAAAATAGAGAATTCTGATAAAAAATAAAACAGTTTAACCACTTTACACACAGACTCATGTTTTTCTAGTAAGCTGCTGAAGTTTGATCCTAGATTTTAATGCATCCATAAACAAACTGTGGAAAGGAAGCAGATGTTAAGAGAACTGCAATTAAAAACAGTCAGAGACGATTCTCAGTTTGTCTGTAGTTTCCTTGTCTCTCTATGCACAGTATAACCCCCACTCCAGAATTCATTCAGCTGATAAGACACCATTTGAAACAAAACAAAACAAAAAAAAAAAGGAATTGAGATTTCAATTGCTATCCTTGAGGCAGGTGGGGTGAGCTCAGGAAGCATCCCCTGACCTTTCCCACATGACATGTCCCTGGCAGGGATGCCAGGCAGGCAGCCAACCGCGCTGCACCTCTGCCACCGGAAAACTCCGCGGCACGCGTGGAATTACGCAGCGGGTCCTGCCGGAGCTGCTTCCCACTGAAACGCAGCCAGCCCTACGGATCCATACCTTCGGAGCACCTCGGGAGGGAAGAGAGAGGGTAACAAAGAGCCAGGCTGCCGCAGGTACCTGCCACAGGAAAAGAAGGGCTGCGGCAGGAAGAGAACCCGGCGGGGTCACAGCCATAGAGCCGAGCGCGGCCGGGCCGGCAGAGCCCCCCCTAGCCGGCTCCGGGACCCCCGCCACCGCCGGGGACAGGGCACCTTCCCGCCTGGGAACGGCCACAGAGCCCCTCTGGGGAGAGGGAGAGCGTGAGCTCGGCAGGTTGAGGGTCTCTGAGGCTTCCCTGAGCCGTGTTGAACACTTGAAAAGATTATTTTTAATCTAGTCTACAGCGGAGATGGTGATGGGAGTTTTTAAAGGCAAATCCAAAACAAGCTCCAGTACATGTGAAAAAGCAGGCATTTCCCAGCTGCTTGGGGCTCCCTATATTCTGTTCAAGAAATAACAGTTTTACTTTGCATCTCACACATCTTCAATTTTTCAGAATATTTAGGCATGTGCTGCTCCCCTTTCATTTCTGTGTTTTAAGAATTCTGGATGATTCACCAGAAATCACAGGGAGCAGTTCAGCATGGAAGTTTATCGCCCCTTTCTGTCACCAGGTTTTTCTGATATTCCTGAGCTTTTGGAATATCCACAGGCCAATTCCAAACAAACCTTATTGTTTCCATATCCACCCATCATGCACACAGAACCTGCACACTGTTACCAACATACATGGGGTCAAAATGAATCTGTCAAACACACAGAAGTCACAGCGAGCCTTATTTTTTCTGGAATATTGGTGGGTTTAATCTATATTCATGAAAACCACATGGGGATCCAAGCCCTTCTCCCATTCACCCACAAAATCATGGATTTGAGAAAGAAGCAGCTCTACGCGTGAAGGCTTTACCTTGCAATCACTGAATCCCAGACGGGGTTGGAAGGGACCTTAAAGACCATCTTGTTTCAAACCCTGCCATGGGCAGGGGACACCTTGCACTATCCCAGGGTGCTCCAAGCTTCATCCAACCTGGCCTTGGACACTTCCAGGGATCCAGGGGCAGCCACAGCTTCTCTGGGCAACCTGTGCCAGGGCTTCACTACCCTCACAGGGAAGAATTTCTCCCTAATATTTGTTATCAAAAACAAATTTCTTTGCAATGGCCTTTGCAAAGACACAAGATTTTGATGTGCTGATTTTTGGGCTTTGCAAATTAAGAAACACACACAGACACAAACCACACAAGCAAACAAACCAAGACATCCACAAGAAAGTCTTTCTTTTCAAACAAAGAATTTCTCCCCTCAAAACCTTACCCCAGGCTCTGTGCTGAACTTCTCTGCTGCTGTTAAGACACAAACAACGACTAAGGCTGGGATTTTGCTTACACTAAGGCTGTAAATAAGCTGAAACAAAAATAATTCCAGTTTCTCACAGCATAAGGCAGGAAAACTAAACGGAAATGACAAGGATGTAAAAACCACCAAGATCAGAGCAGAGTCTGTGTGACAATATGTATGTTTATGCTGTGATGCTCAGTAGCTACTCCAAACCAAGTGTTTCAGTTCAGTTACATATTTTAGCTTATTCCACAAGCAGGCCAGCACTGCCCAGATCACAAATGGGTACTTTTGGCCAAAGCTTTCAAAAGTATGGCTAGTGAGAAGATTATGTTCTGTAAGGCATGGAATCCCCTTAATTCCATTTAGCTCAGAAGCTGAACAGCTCATTAAGAGAGAGCCATCGCCACGGCTTTTAGGGAAAGCCAGTCCATGGAAGTACCAAGGGTGGCAATCCAGGGTGGAGGAGCAGCACCAGGAAGATCACTCAGTGTCTCTTCCAGTAAGATGATTAACTATGTTAGTAATTAGTTGCTACCAGCTGTACTACTAATAGGGGGAAAGAAACCCCAACCCACTGTAAATTAATTTTAAAGAGAGTGAACTGTCCAGACCTGAAGTTCTCTGCTTGTCATTAGAATCTGTCCTCAATTAAGAAACCCACAAGGTGGTTTTGTGCACAAATTGGGAAAATCTACATCTGTAGCATCTTTTACTTATTGACAAATACAGCAGGACCATCTCCTGCCCAGCCTGGTTTGTGTTCCCAGCCCCACACTGGTGACTCAGCTCAGCTCCATCAAGTCCTTTCCCTTCTCCCAAGAGTTCAGTGCCCACAACAACTGATGGTGCAAATGGGAGAGCCTGGATGTACATCCAATTCTCTCTGTTTCAAAATTTCTGTTCTTAAAGAGACAAAATACCTATTTCATTCTTCAAAGTACCTTCCTAACTCTGGCTTCCTTTTTGCCTTTTCCACAATTAAACACAATAAAATCCTGTTAATAGCCTGCATTAACTGTACTTCATAAAGCTTTCTGAGCAAACAGCACCATTTAAAGATGAATTGCAATACAGATGAAATATTTTCATGTACTTTCAACCCTTTTAAGAAATATCAAGATTCACAAAAGTACACAAGTAAGTTATTAAAAAAATAATAATAAAAAAGGAAGTACTCCAAAATGGCTCCTGTGGGAATAACTCTGCATAGTTGCACTAATTCTGTTTCAAGTTCTTCTCACCTAAATTTAGACAACTAAAAATTTGTTTATTAGGCTAATGATTCAGGTTTCCTCTCTTTCCAAAGGAAATTAAGGAATTCTGGCAGCAGCAATTTATCCTGCCCTGGGACTGTGGACCAGCTCTCAAAATGGTAAAGGACCAAATGTAGAATTAAAATCTTGGCTTTGTCACCAAAAATCTGATGTGCTAAATTTTGTTTATAACAACAGTTGGTTATCATACATTTTTTACTAAAAAATTCAAAGGCATTAGACACAACACACTTTAAGACTATCTAATGTAGAGGTAACTCCTATAACACATCAAGCTACTTTTAAAAGAAAACAAATTTCTCTAAAGCAGTAGGAAACGTGGTAACCAAAATAAATACATTACCATCATTCTTCAATCAGTAGTTACAGAAAGGATTGTAATTTAAGACACATCACGTAATTTTTGGATCAATACCAAGTTGGTAAAGAAAATTAGTCTCTTGACTTTTTGTTTCTCTTGAAACTTCTGAGTAGTGCTTCCAGAGGAAAAGAGAATGGCACTACAGACAGAACACAGGCTAAGGGGATGGACACTGAGAGCACCACCAGTTCTGCTGACATGTCCTCAATGAAATATTCTCTGCTGCAGAAACCTTCTTTGAAGAGTTTAGATTATCCCAGAGAACAAATGTTACAAGCAACAGCACGGGTGAGGTCCAAGAGCTCTTAGGCCTTTACCACACTCATGGAATGGATGATGGAAATCATCTGAACCAAATCAGTCATTGACAGAAAACCTTGAAGTTCATGAGAGAAAACTTCCTATAAGACTTATTTAGGGAAAGGCGAACAGCAGTTGGAATGTCCAGAAAGAATGATGGGATACAAGAGTCATCAATCACAGAATCACAGGATGGTTTGGATCGGAAAGAACCTTAAAGATCATCCAGTTCCAACCCCAAATGAGAGAAAAGTTGAGATAACCACTTCAAGAATATTGCAAGTGATTTCAGAATTAAATACCATGATCCTAATCATGCTGAGGGCCTTGAAGGGGGCACAAAGAGATGACTTAACTTTCTGTATTTCACAGAAATGTGAAATGTGAAAAGTCTTATTGTAAACACCTGAGATCCATTATGCTCATTTTTTGAAAGACAATTCAAAGATTCTGACATCAAAACATGCTTTGAGAGGAGCACAAGCCTTGGCAGAGAAACGTTTTCGTCAACTTTGTACCACTCTGGAGAAATTCAGCAACAAAACTTTCTAAATAAGATGATCTCCTTCTATTTTTAATTGCAGTCATGCAAAATTAAAAATCTTTTGCAAACACCTGTTTTATTGATGTGGACACCCAAGTGTTCACCTGTTCACACCAAATTAATTTCCGAGAGAGAGCCCAAGTGTCAAATTCCAGTACAGTCCAAATTGTCTTGTCTAGTCCAAGGGGTTATAGAGAACTGTTGTAAATAAACGAACATTCCAGTCAAAACAATTAACTGTTCAAAACAATGATATTATACACAAATTAAAGTTGAATTGCCATAAATATTTTTATAAACTACATAAAAACATACTAGCAGACACCTTTCAAGTTAATATTGATCTTATGTAGTAAATTTGAAAGTTAAATATGCTAAATGTTTTCCCTAGTATACACAACAGTTCTGATTTAGGGCAGAAATTAACCTGCTCTAAAACAATTTACCCATAAAAACTTACCAAAACTATTAAAAATCAAATTACACAAACTTCTGTCAGTGTGAGACTGGCAAAAACTTTATTCCTTAATTTGTTGCTCATTCATGGATTGGGTTAAAAGATGGTGACTGCTTATCCATGGGATTTGCAACATGCCAGTTTCAGTGGGTGCTTCTGGAATAATTGCAGAAAATTCTAATACCAAAAAGAACAATTCTGAAAACACCACCAATTGCTAAGCTCCCGTCTGAAGAAATCATTAAATTAGTCTTTATTTTCTCCACACAGAGGAAAATAATTTTTATAAGAAATGCTTGTTATGCCTCAGGCATAAGACTTGGAAGAATCCAAAATCATGACCTCCTGTAGAATGGGAACTGAGCCACTATGGGGAAGAGAACTGGAATATGCAGGTCTTCCATGACCTCATTAATTATGAAGAGATCTCTGTGTGCTGGATTTACAGTTTGCTAATCTCACCCTTCACAGGCTCCATCAGCCTTTGGAGAAGCCCAGGATTCCCTTCTCCCCACATTCCTCAGGAACATCTTGGCACAAAACTGGCTTTGGGATGATGCCTCACTGGCAAGTTGTGTTTCCCCTTTCCTAACTTACCTGCCCAGGGCAACACCACTTTCCTGGATCATTCCTAAATTTTACTGAAGAAGTTCTCTGCTTCAGCAGGAGCAGAGAACGTTGTCAATGCCAACAGCACGGGAAGCTTTCCATAACCTACAGGGACATGCGGAGCAATAACTGATGGAGACTTCCAGACTTGGCACCCAGGGAACAGTTAGCCAACAGACAGAGAAATTATTTTTCCTGAGTACAATGAAGATGATATTGACTGGATGATACTTGCTATTCCTCGGTCGATAACTGACAAGCTTGAGAAGAAAAAAGGCAATGTTCTCTTTTTCTTCAGGCATCGCCAAGTAACTCTACAGGTAAATGGAGCACGTCAAGGCAATGAGCACAAAGAGACCAGAGATATTAGGACAGACTGCACAACCTCTGAGCAACCTGCTCCAATACTTGACTGTCTTCATGGTGTAAAAGTGATTCCTTATGTCCACTAATACTTCAATCACTGGCAATGAAGTTTAATTCAAGATTTCTCAAGTAACCATCCTACATGCAGCCACTTCCCTTCAAACTTCTTGCAGCTAGCCACTATTTGATTCCCCCAAAGACCTGCATGTTTATGTACTATCTGTGAGCAATTCCACAAAATTCCTGGAGCCTGTAAATAAAGTGTTTGAAAGACACGGGTCTGAGAAATTCACAGATGATGTTCATTCCCTAACTCAACAGACGTCTACACAACCCACCCAATGTGACCCTTGGAGGTCATGTTGTGTTTGGTAACAATTTGTTTCAGAGTAATCACAAGTTTCAAGTTCCCTGATACAAATCCAGCAATTAAATTTCTCTCTCATGCACCAGTGGAAAACTTGAGCCTCTGCACTTGTCTTTGCCAAGGCTGAAGAATGGGAAAGCTTCTTCATCTTTGGGAAAAGGGAACTGGACAGCTCAGTCTTGTAGTGGGCTATGAACTCTTCCACCCAAGCACAATGTGACTTAACCTCATTCCTGGCAGAAAGCTTTCAACCAAACACTATATGTGTGCAAGAGAGAGGACTGGACTCATGGCAAAATTATTTTTATCACTGCTTAAAACATTCACCCGTGGTTCCTTCACAGCTACGAAGCATTGGCCACAAAGAACCTTCCACTGGTTTAAGAGATTAAGTAATTCTTCAAGTAAAGTTGGACTTGATCATCTTGGAGGTGTTTTCCAACCTTAATGATTCTATGATTCCAAATGGATGAGTACGGACATGTGCTTAGAGACCAAGAGGTTACAATGATGGCCCAAGTTGTGACAATTTGGCCAAGAAGGACCAAGAGCTGGGATGTGCATGGCTAAAGGTACTGGCACAAGGGTTACAGCCAAGTCCTGAAAGGGCCATGGCTAATGGAAGTCACACAAGGGTTACAGGCAAGTCCTGGGATGGCCATGGCTAGCAGAAGTCACACAATGGTTACAGCCTGAGCACCCAAGAACTGGATGGTGCTGCCATCTTGACTCACTCTGGCCTGACATGGACAACTGAAATAAAGAGGAGCAGCAAGGACATCGTGCTTTAAACAAGGAGACGGACGGTAGCGACAGCTCCTGGTTAGCCGCAAGTTTATTATTTAAGTGATGCCAAAACGCTCATGGCGGTGATGCCCGGACACTGTCCTGGGGGAGAGGAAGCTGGAGGGCCCCGAGGCCGGAGGGGCAGCGCTGCCCGCCTGGGGCCAGGCAGCTCGTGCGGCTCGGTGCCCCCGGGACCCCCGGCGGGGCCGCGCCTCGCCTGCCGCATCCC
>VXAC01007312.1:196746-208341 GCA_013399225.1 Rhipidura dahli | reverse complement strand
CCCGGGAGCTCCGCCACCGTCACGGGGCTTCCAGTGGCGATACGGGGGAGGTGGCCTCGTGGTGTGGCCCTGCCAGGGCTGCCGCGGCGGCGGCAGGTGGTCGGTCGGTGGTTTCTCGGCTCCACAGGCGCCGCCGGCGTGGGGGCCCGCGCAGCGCGGCCGGGCCGCAGCACGGCCCTCACGGCCTCGCGCCCCCGGGGCGCCCACCTCACCTGTTCTGCTTCTCGTGCCTCTGCTGCGTCATTCGTGAATTAATTCATTTTTAATTAAGTAATTTTTTTGCGGAATTTAACATTTGTTGGTACTGTTACAAAATGTGGACTATATCAAAATTTTCTTAAGGATGTTCTGTGATGTTTGATCCGTGTGTGCTTTCAAGCCTCATCAACGAGAAGGGAGATTTAATCCGTGGAACAAATAGCAGCTCACGAGCTTTAAGTGATGTCCCGGTGTTAGAAAAACAAGTTGTTATTGGTAGAGTTGCCTTGTTAAGGTTTAGCCCTGGACATGCTTCATGATCTCAGACCCAGAGAGAGTTTGACAAAGCTTGGGAAGAAGGATATGCCATTGATGGTGGACACAGGGAATGCACAAGTGATGGGCCATAGAAACATCTGGCAGAACTGCCAAGATAAGGAAGAAACTACTAAACCCAACCTGGCCATTGTGCTGAATCAACTCCAGCTGGGTAAAGGGTCATTCTGGCAGGGGGAGATCACAACCGCCAACTCGTGGACCACTGACCCAAGAAACCACCAAGCCACAAGAAGAGAAACACTGAGCATGGCACTAATTACCATGAGAAGCAAGAGAATCGTTAATCAATAGGAGATAGAACACTAATTAAATGAGAACTATGTAACTTCTAGCCAATGAACACTGATGGCTTAGTAAGAAAACATTTGACACTGTATGTGAGATACAGGTTGTTGAGGGGTCTTATTGTGAGCAATGTTGGACATTCCCAGCACCCACGAGTTGATAAGGACAATGCATTCCTGTCTCTTTAATAATTAAATAATTTATCTGCTAATTAAAACTTGGTCTTAAAGGAAATCTCCACTTCCCAGTTTATCTGATTTGCACAATTAAAGGCTGGTGCTGAGCAGCAGCTGCATTTCAGTGGTGACTGAAGTGATCCTTTTATAAACCCTGTCCTTCAGCTGGCCTGAAATACTGGATACAAAATATTGGGATTCATTTAGGAAATCCTGTCAGGTCTCTCTTAGAAATCATGGCATTCCAAAGACAGAGAAATAATTAATGTGATAATTTAATAATGATTTTCACTTATGCAATAAACCTCATCCTCAAGTCTAAATTAAAATAATCCTTATCCTGAAGTCTAAAATAATTCTAGCTGAGGAGACATTTTGTAAAATTTCTCAAAGAATTTGAAGTTTTTTAATGGCAAAAGATGTTATATGTGAACTGTGAGCCTGCTGTGAAATTTTATAGTAATTTAAAAATAATTTTATCTTTAGATAGCTTCAAATGAAAAGAATTAACATTTTAATCTTTTTTGATGCAAACAAAATACAGTAACAATAAAAAATTTAATAGGGATTTATATTTAATTTTTTTAACAATTAGGAATTCTAGAATATTTTCAACATAGGGCTGCACATTTCATCCTCAGGTGTTGTGCACAAAAGGCCACTATGAACATGCAGGTGTCCCAAAAGCATGTGGGTCACAGCACAGATCTGCTGTGGACCAGCTGAAAATGCACAGATTTCTGAATGGGATTTTCTAGGAAGACAGAAAATAGAGAAATAAATTTACTAAACAATAAAGATAATAAAGAATAAATACTTATTAATTTAACAAAAACCTTGAGGAATTCAAATATGAGGAAGACCTTAAAATATGAGTTTGGTTTAAGAATTAAGACATCTAGGAAAATAAAGTCACTTTTTCTTTCTGCCTTCTGGTTTCTGAGGCATTGCAAAGGCTGCCTTCATGTCTTCAGGCTGAAGTTCAGAAACTGTGTGTTTTTGTGTTGACTAAACCTCTGTTTCAAGTAATTCCAGTGCTAAATGTGCAGCCACTCAGGATAACCTCAAATACCAGGAAAACTCCAGTGGTGTCACAAGACTCAACAAAACTATTGTAACTTCTTGGGACTACATTGTAAATTTCCATAGTGTCCTATAAAATGAAGTTGTTGGAGCATTCTAGTGGGAACAGACATCTTTGTGTCATTGCCTGGTCCTCCTAAGTAAACTAGGGAGTGATGGAAATATCTGATCTTTCAACATCCCGCAGAAAATGCTTTCAGACCACTATACAAAGTATGCTGTGAGAAATAGATCCTGTCACTAGAATAGTTCATAAATGAGCTGTGTGCTGTTGAAATCTCTGCCTGCTGCAGGTTTGCTGAGGCTGATGCTGTGATGGACAGACAAGGAGGTGAGAGTAAGAGCCACCATTTAAAACCAGACCGACCCTGGTGTGGTCTGAGACATCCGAGCCCGTTCTCTGTAGGGTGTTGGAAGCAGAGCAGGACATTCTTCAGCGTGTTCAGACCTGGCTTACTCTTGACTCTTGGGTTTTGTTGGCTCAGCACTGGGGAGACCTGATTGTGACCTTCCAGTACCTGAAGGGGACAAGAGGAAAGATGGAGAGAGACCTGGAGGGACAGGACAAGGGGGAATGCCTTCCCCGTGCCAGAGGGCAGGGCTAGATCGGATATTTGGAAGGAATTGTTCCCTGCGAGGGTGGGGAGGCCCTGGCACAGGTTGCCCAGAGAAGCTGTGGCTGCCCCTGGATGCCCAAGGCCAGGTTGGATGGGGCTTGGAGCACCCTGGGATAGTGGAAGGTGTCCCTGCCTGTGGCAGGGTCTGGAACAAGATGGGCTTTAAGGTCCCTTCCAATCCAAACCATTCCATGATTCTGTGATTCTACATGAACTGTCTGTGTACTGATATGGCTAAAAAAGACACTGCAGAATACAAAGATAATGTGGTGATGACTCCTGCAGAACAAACCAAGATAAATGCCTGGATAAGGCAGGGAAAAGATAAGATTGTTCCACACTATTGTTTTTGAATTGCTTTTTAATTCACCCCTGGAGTGCCTATATTGCAATCTGCTGCGCAATCCTGCATGAGACTATTCCTCTTTAAACCAGTGACATTTAAAAAGGAACCATGAAACCCCCTCCACATGCAGGCTGCAGTTCAGTGAACTGGATGAATGATCTTTGCACATCCCCACGGGCATGCACAGCTGAATATAGATCACCCAGAAAACCTGCCAGCCGAACGGAGTAGGGCTGGGCACTCCTGAAAACCTGCCAGCCCTGTGGGTTGGGGCTGGGCACTCCTGCTCCAGCGCAGGGTCTCTGCAGAGAATTCCAGCTGCAGGTGGAACAGCCCTGCTGTGTGTTTTGGGCCAAACACAAATTAATAACAACAAATAATCTTGTTTCCTTTCCAGTGAGCATCCAAATAGGATAGCTTTAGGAGGTGGGCGGAGGAAAACATGGCTGTTGCAGATGTTGTACCCACAGAGAATCATGAAATTGTTAATGTTGGAAAATACCTCTAAGATCACCAAGTCCAACCATCACTAAACCATGTGGTGCTTTGGGCACTTCTTTGTCCTTGCTGTCCCAGACTGAGAAGGGATGTGTAGTGGCCTTTTCTGTTCCAGAGATGGGCAAAACTGTGGACACCTCTTAATTTTAGGTGCTCTCATACTGCCAACTCTTCTGAGGCAGGGCTGTAATGCTGTAAGAAAATACAGAGAATATTTCAGTGGAAAAACAATTGCAGTGGTCTCTCCTGTCGGGCCTTGAGCAGAGTGGGGAGACCTGGGGGCAGTGAGGACATGGGTTTGTGTCCCAGCTCAGGGGCTGCTCTGGCTTTGTCCCTCCACGTGCTGGGTGGGATTTGCGTTTCCCTGGCGCTGGTGATGTCAGGGGTTGCCAGGACAAAGGGGAACAGGAGGCTTGGAAACAAGGATGAGGGAAAGAGAAAAACCAAGTTTTTAAAAAGCAAATGCTTAGTCACAGAGACATAGATGCAGGAGGGCTGGCAGGGGCCTATTTCCATCCCAAAACTCCCCCTCATTCCCAGACTTGCTCTGGCTGTGTTTGCTGTTGAGATAACATCCCCTTCCCCCACCACCCACAGATAACTGAAGGAGCAGCCGTTGAAAAAGGAAAAAAAAAAAAAAGCAGTTGCCTTGCTCTGCCTGCAGGAGAAATGTCAGGAAGTGTCTGGTGGTGGGTGGGATGAAAGGAGGAAGCTGAACTCTAAAGAGAATATTCTAGCTCTGCTCGTGCAAACAAATGCCCCTCTGTATTCTGCTTGATAAGAACATCCACGAGCAGGTCCTCCTGCGTGCAGGAGCGTGGAGTAACTTGCGCACCTCTGAGGGATTTATTTGTACACACTGCATTACCCACAGCACTCCATGAACTGGAGGGAAAAAGATGGAAACAGCTCGGGAAAAGCACAAGCATCATCAATAATTAATAGTGCCTTTTTGTAATAGGAATGATCCAATATTAATTATTAAGTTAATTTCTGTTTGGATGGTTTGTGTATGTGTATGAAATTTGGACCAGGATTTGAGTTCAGTGCAATCATGTTTTTATTCTAATTACAATAATTATAAATCTATTTTGCATCCTCTTTTTAAGTCTCAATAACACAGACTTTTGTTTCCAAACATGCCAGACAGCAGTTTTCGCACACCAAATATGGCAGCTCTCAGCTCCCCAAAGTGAATCTGGTTATAAATACAGAAGAAATTGTTTTGATTCATTGTCACTGTGCAAATGTGAAAATAAGCCCTGAACATAGGTCAAAATAAGTACTTTGGATTTCTAAAGTCACAGAATCAACACAGAGGAAGGAACTTAATTGCATACATCATGAAATATTTAAACAGACAGTGAAGAACGTACAGATGTGGGATACAGACTTTTATAGCTAATTCTGTGTTACAAACAGCTGATGCTGCTCTGCATCAGGGACTCTGTATTTTTCTTACTCTGGAGCCTTAAAAATCATCAGTGCACAATTTTGAAGCTTATTTTTCATGCTGGGTGATCTGTTGGGAAAAATTCTATGGCAGAAGAACAAAACCCAGACAGAGAACTGAGTTTCTTGTTTAACTGTAGACCATCAGCTTGATACCATCTTGGGACACGAGTGCGTCTCATCCACAGCAGGTTAGCGGGTGGAGGTTGCTATAAGAGCAAGCAGAAAATTTCTCTTTGTTGCACTTGGTTTTCTTATACAGTCATTATCTATTTTCCAGCTATACTCATGCCTCGTTTATGCTACCAGGACAGATTTATTGGAAAGTTTTTCTAACAGAAATCCAGTTTATAGTAACAGAAGTTTTGTAGCAGGTTCATGGCAGATTCTTCCGTTGAAGCAGAAGAGAGGAAATGTGTGAGTTTTCTCTTTGCTTTTGGGTCTTTCCTTTTGTTTTTCTATCTGTTCTTGTCTCCCTGAAGAAAATCCAAACTCCCACCCCAAGTAAATCTCCTCCTTGTGACAGCCCCATGGTCCTTTGGCAGTGGGAGAGTTCATGATGGCACCAAGCTGTGCCCTCTGAGCCCCTGGAGTAAGATGGGGTGAGATCAGTAAAACCTGCACAAGACATTTCAGACTTCTTGCAGGCTCTGCTAGACATTGTGATACCATGATGTTTAGAGAATATTTGCCATAATAAGATGCCAAAACTAATTTTCAAAAAGGGAATTGTTAGATTTTTGCAAAATCTGATGGTGCTCAAGGTCTGGGATAGGTGTCAGGTTTTCAGACCAGTAATCCCCTCAGAAGTCTCTTCAAGGGCCTGATGCTACAGCAGGATTAATTTTATCTTTGTCTTCTGGGAGTCACTGAAAACTGACAAAAATACCCTCTGGAGTTCTTGGGCCATTTGTGTTGTTTGGGAACCTCCTCTCAAATCTTTATTGGGAATTACTGCCCACTCACAAACTCTGATTGCTGCTTTTTAATATCATCCTGAATTCATGCTGTGACTACACCACTTTTTCGAAATGCAGAATAAAACTGTTTATTTTAATATTTCCACCATTTTTGTGTTATGAAAAAGGAATGGTTTTGATTTTCTGTTCCCCCTGTTGCGTGAGTTTTTAGTTTGGAAACAGCAATGCATTAAAAATATATATACAGAGAAGATATTGCCAGGCTTTAGATTTTTGAGAAAGTCCTGGCAGCCTGATGAAATACAGCATTGTGAGTCTACTCCCTTCTGCCCCACTGACATTCCGTGCATAGCCAAACATTAACCAGAGCTCATCTCAGAACTGCTGGGATTTTGCAGAGCTGATGTATCTGTTTCCCTGCTTGTCTCTCTGTGAGATGGAAGAACGTGATTCTCTGTAACAGGTACATCCCATTCTTGCCACATATTTATTGTCACAGAATCCCAGACTGGTTTGGGTTGGAAGGGACCTTAAATCTCATCCAGTTCCACCTCCTGCCATGGGCAGGGACACCTCCCACTATCCCAGGTTGCTCCAAGCCCCCTCCAACCTGGCCTTGGACCCTTCCAGAGATCCAGGGGCAGCCACAGCTGCTCTGGGCACCCTGTGCCCACCCCCACAAGGGAGAATTTCTTCCGTATATCAAACTTAATTTCCCCTCTTCAGTGGGAAGCCATTCCCCCTTGTTCTGTCACTCCAGTTCCTGATGCAAGAGTCCCTCTCCAGCTTTCCTGGAGGCCTCTGCAGATCCTGGAAGGTGCTGTGAGGTCTCCAAACAACCTTCTCTTCTCCAGCTGAACAGCCCCAGCTCTCCCAGGCTGTCTCCATAGGGAAGGTGCATCAGTCCCTTTATTAAATTAATGTCCCTCCTCTTGATTTGCTCCAGCACTTCCATGTTCCCCTTATGCTGGGGGCACCAGAACTGGATGCAGTATTACAGGGCAGTCTGACCTGAGAGGAGAAGAGGGAGACAATCCCCTCCCTCAGCCTGCTGACCCTGCTCCTTTGGATGCAGCCCAGGGCACAGCTGGCTTTCTCGGCTGCATCTAAAGGACTGTGGCCAGCAGGTGACAAAATGGGACAGAGTTTTAAATTCTCTTAACTGAAGAAATACAAAATTAAATTCTTTATGATAGAAAACAATAGAAAATTAAATTCTCTTAATAGATGACATGGATACTGCTAACTGTAGGGCAGTGGGATAAATTCTAGTTATGTCTATCTCATTTATCTCCACAGCTCAAGGACATGTCTGGATTGACAGCTTTGTTGTACAACTGTGCTGAGTGTTCCTGCAAGGCAGTGAGCATCCTTAACTCCAATTAACATCACTGGGAATGGAGGGCTCTTGGAGCCTCTTGGAAGACAGTCTTGGCACGCTCAGCTGTTCAATGATCACTGCCCATTGGCAGTGCAGCTACTGCTGAGAGAGGAGACACAGGCAGCAAGAAGAGGGAAAGACCAGTTTATCCAGATCATGTGATCTTGTCAAGTCACAGAACTTCCCAATCTCAGAGCTCTCTATTTTTAAGCCTATAGGCATATTTGTCATGGTAGAGAGGGAAAACCTGTTGGAGAGCAGATTGAATCTGTGTTCAAGGAGATGTGAAAACAGTGCTGGAGGGAGAGGAGAATCCTCATCATTGAGTGCCCGGGAAAGTTGCTGTGAGCTGAAGAGCCACTGCAGCAGCTCTTGGCCACTCCTGCCATCCTGCCTGAGCTTTGGGTACCAGGTGATGCTGTTGGCATTTTGCTTCTTCCTTTATTCTAGCAAAGATGATATTTCTTCATGACACTGTGGTGAGCCCCAGAATGATGAAGTGTTCTGCAGGAATCCCTATTCTTCCAGGCAGGTCTATCCCAGTGCTCCACAGACTTGATTTAGGAGAGCCTGCAGCAAGGCAAGGACTCTACTCTGCACCTTCTGGGTGCCTCCCTGCTCTGCTCTCCCTTCCCAGTCCTCCCTCTGTTTCCTGATTCTTAAAATTCCTGAGCGCCTCTAGTTCTGGGACATACTGGAATTTGTGCACACAGCCCTTAAACTGTTTTCTTCTTGGTCAAAATTGCCCAGGGAGTGCCCAAGGAGTGCAGACATGGCATCTCCTTGCTGCTTTTAATTGCTTCTTCAGTGAGAAGGGATGTTAGAAGGATTTGTGTTTGTTTGTACTTGGGACACTTACAGAACCTCATGGGGTAATTATTCCTAATTAGCAGCTTGGACACACGCTGCTCCTTCCTCCTACAATCTGCAATTAATAATACAGAGATAATTCAGATTTCTCCTTGCCACTCTTGTGTTTATGTTTATAAGAGGAGGAAACAGTTTAGGAAAAAAAATTATCTAAATCAATCACCTGCTGAGCTCCACACAGGGATTACCTGAGGATTATCCTGTGCTCGTGGCAGCTGAGACATTCAGAACTTTGGGCACCTCTGTGTCAGCCTGATTCTCTCTGTCATATTCCTCTAAGGCTGCTACAGGTCTTTTCCTTATTCATCACGGACTGCTTCTTACCATGGCTTAATTGAATTTCTAAATCAGTTGTACAGTATGAAAAATCTTCAGAAGTAGTACCAGTAGTGTTATTTTTAAATAGATTAATATTTTGAGGGTGAGAAAGGTCTTTTTTGCTTCTCTCAATGAACCCTATTAAACTGAACTAATGTATGTATGCACTGAACATCCCAATAAACAGATCAATGTGAAGGATGGAGAAATACTTCAACTCTTACCCCAGGTGTCACAGAGAATTTCCAGTCTCAGATGTGTTTGTTTACAGTGGAACATACTGGGGAGAACATCCCAAGCTTTCTTCCTCAGTGTTTGTTTTTATATGAAACCAGCAAGCTGCCCAGCATGAACACTTACAAAACAGGTGATTGTTAACAGAGGCTGTTTTTACTTCAAGTCCTGCTCAGGCATCAGTTTTCCTTTGATTTGAAGACCAGGATAAACACTCATATTGCAGTTGCAAAACATGGACTCCTACCCTGGCCTCTACTAGATTCAAAGAAATTCAAAGCCACTTTGTGGACTTCAGAAAATTCTACAGATTTTTGTTGCACAGATTTTTTCATCGAGTCATAGAATCACAGAATATCTCAAGTTGGAAGGGACCCAGAGGAATCATCGAGTCCAACTCCTGGCCCTGCCCAGACACCCCAACAATCCCACCCTGTGCCTGGGAGCATTGCCCAAACACTCCTGGAGCTCTGGCAGTCTTGGGGCTGTGCCCACTCCCTGGGGAGCCTGTCCAGTGCCCAACCACCCTCTGGGGGAAGAACTTTTCCTAAAAGCCAACCTAACCTTCCCCTGTCACAACTCCAGCCCTTCCCTTGGGTCCTGTCCCTGGTCACACAGAGCAGAGATCAGAGCTGCCCCTCCCTTTTTCTGTTGTTCTGATTTTTGTCATGCAGATTTTTGCAGAATTAGGAGTAGAATTATACTCTTTATTTCTTTTGAAGAATGATAAAAAATTGTAGCTCCCTAAAATACAGTTCACTTATACTTGAGACACAACAGAGGCAAACTCAACCCTTTTCCACTCAATATTGTTTCCTGAAGAGACAGAACCAGATGTGACAACGAGGCGATGCCAGTTGTTTGTGTGTGGTAAGAGCCAGTCCCAAATTTGTTCTTGCAGTGATTTAACCTCTGAGACACCTCGTGGTGGAAACACTCACTGCCGGCAGCAGGGCCACGGCCAGAATCCATTTTAAAACAACGTGGAGTTTCCATCCTACAGTGCCTGGAAGTGACTGAAGTCCCACAGCCATTACACCACTGATTCGGGGCCAGGATCAATCTGTGGCTCCTTTTTATTTAAAAAGTATAAAGCCAGCGGGATTTTTTTTGTTGCTCTCCTGCACGGAAATGCTGGGAGAATTGGGATTGTTCAGCCTGCAGAAAAGAAGAATTTGGGAAGACCTAATTCTTTCCAGTACCTGAAGGAGCTGGCAGGGAAGATGAAGACAGACAATTTACAGGAGCCTGGAGTGACAGGACAAAGGGGAATGGATTCCCACTGCCAGAGGGCAGGGCTGGATGGAATACTGGGAAGGAATTGTTCCCTGTGAGGTTCTCAGGCTGCCCAGAGAAGCTGTGGCTGCCCCTGGATCCCTGGAAATGTCCAAGGCCAGGTTGGACAAGGCTTGGAGTTACCTGGGACAGTGGGAGGTGTCCCTGCCCATGGCAGGGGGTGGAACTGGATGGGCTTTAAGGTCCCTTCCAACCCAAACAATTCTGTGATTCCGTGATTCAATGAAGAGTGAAACTGGCCTTTGACCTCCCCAGGGTATCCGAAATATTTATGAGATGGATGATGTTTTATCTCAGCACTGTCACAGTTCCAGGTCTGTGCAATTAACGTGGGACTTTCCCTTGGGTTTCTCACGGGGTTTGTTATTGTTTTTTTCAGACCTGAAACTGAATGTGAAACATCCGTGGGAACTTGAGAGGGGGAAGGACTGAAACACGGGTGAAGGGAAGATATAAAACCCTCTTGCTGGAGCCTTGCTGTGTGTCCCGCGCGGCACTGCTGAACCAGGGACACTAAAAGGATGGAATGTGCTTTTGGCCCGTTTTCTGTAATACAACATGGAGCGTCGGGACTGTAACCGCTGTGGACTTGGTACAGCTGCTTTATTTTTCACCTCAGAATGCACCGGGTCCTTTTTGGGAAATTTGCTCCGATTCTGTTTGCACCAAGCCGTGTCCTGCATTCCCAAGGACTCTGCAAACCGCGGATCGCTGTTCCCAGCTCAGAGTTCTTTATCGGTGCTTCCCTGCCCGACTTTTCACACAAAAGAGTAAACGCGACTCCCCCGCCCCCCAAGTAGGCGGCGGGGTTCCACTACCACACTTGAGTGCATAAATCAGACATTTTTTATCTCAGATAGCGTTTCAAAGCAGAAGCGAAAGCTCCAGCCGCGCCGAAGCAGCGAACTGTAATTGAAATTACGTTTATTTGACATTTTTCCAGCCGCAGCCGAGGCTGAGGTTGCCCTGAGGCGCCGCGCAGTCAGGCCCTGGCCGCGCCTCCCCGTGACTGACAGCTGACCCAGCCAATCACAGCCCGCGCTCCCGCCGTGACTTCGCCTCCCGCCGCTCAAACCGCCCAATCAGCACGCGGGGGGTTAACGGACCGTCCCGTGCCAACGTCGGCGGTCAAACGCGCCAATGGGCAGAGGGCAGGCTCGTTACCAATGAGATCAAAGAGTTTGAGGGTTTGCCACACGCTATTGCTGCCTTTACCTGTCAATCACGCCCGCCGGTGCCGGTGGTTGGCTGGCGGCTCGGCGGGGGGCTTCCGGGGGCGGGGACGCTATATTAGGGGCGGACAAAGGCGGCGGCGAGGCCGTCTAGCTCGCCGCCATTTTGCGCAGCGGGCGCTGAGCAGCAGCAGCCGCCGCGGCCGGAGCTCTCTCCTCCTCTTCGCCTCCTCTCTCCGCTCCACCATGTCGCGGGATCGCTTCCGTAGCCGTGGCGGCGGCGGCGGCGGCTTTCACCGACGAGGCGGCGGCGGCGGCCGCGGCGGCCCCAACCACGATTTCCGCTCGCCGCCGCCCGGCATGGGCATGGGACAGAACCGCGGCCCGATGGCGGGCGGCCCGCAAGGCCC
>VXAC01007312.1:173337-196610 GCA_013399225.1 Rhipidura dahli | reverse complement strand
CTCCGCGCGCCCGCGCCGCCATCTTGAGGGGAGGAGCGGGAGAGAGGCGGCGGCGCCTCAGCGGGATCCGAGCGGTTCCTGGTGTCGGGGCGGTCCCGAGGCTGCGGTTTGGGTCCCGTCGTGTTGCCCGGGGCTGCGGTTTGGGTCCCGTCGTGTTGTCTGGGGCCCCGGTTTGGGTTCCCTCGAGGTGCCCGTCGCGGTTGCACGGTACTAGGATTTGGATGTCCTCGCGGTGCCCGGGCGGTCCCGGGGCTGCGGTTTGGGTTTTCCGGGGGTCCTCAGGGCTCCTCGCAGCTTGGTGTGCAGCACCCAGTGATGGCTCGAACTGGTGTGATTCTTTGTAGGGTTTCAAAGCGAACCTTTCTCTCCTGAGGCGACCCGGGGAGAAGACGTACACACAGCGCTGCCGGTTGTTTGTTGGGAATTTGCCTGCTGATATCACAGACGAAGACTTTAAAAGACTGTTTGCCAAATATGGGGAGCCGGGAGAGGTTTTTATCAACAAGGGGAAAGGCTTTGGATTCATTAAATTGGTAGGCATTCATGTCGTGTGTTCCGTTCTCGCGATGTGGTGATGTAGAACTTAGTTTTCTAAAACCGGGTTTTGAACTTTCCTCAGGAATCTAGAGCTCTTGCAGAAATCGCAAAGGCAGAGTTGGACGATACCCCCATGAGGGGCCGGCAGCTCCGCGTTCGCTTTGCCACTCACGCCGCTGCTCTGTCGGTGCGGAACCTTTCACCCTACGTGTCCAACGAGTTGCTTGAGGAAGCATTTTCCCAGTTTGGTCCGGTAGAAAGAGCTGTTGTGATTGTAGATGATCGAGGCAGATCAACGGGAAAAGGCATTGTTGAGTTTGCATCAAAGCCAGCTGCAAGGAAAGCGTTTGAACGGTGTACTGAGGGGGTGTTTTTGTTGACAACGTAAGTACTTTGCCAGGGTTTTTTAGTTTTAAGCCGAATAAATACTGTAGGATTCTAGTTTTTCAGAATAAAGTCTTTTAGAGGAGTCAAATGAGTATTTTCTGTTCAGCACTCCCAGGCCAGTTATTGTGGAACCGTTGGAACAACTGGATGATGAAGATGGTCTTCCAGAAAAGCTTGCTCAGAAGAATCCGATGTATCAAAAGTAGGCACTATCTTTTGATATAAAGAGGGCATCAGTGATGTTTTAAGTAGTATTGTCCCTGGCACTGAGGAATAGAAAAAATTTTTCAATAACAGGCTTTAGATTTTCAGTTGTTCGGGGCTTTTCTTTGTTCATAGTTTAAAGTAACATAATGATTTGTTTAAGTGTATTCACCAAGTGTTACACAAGCAGTTTTTTACATTGTATTACAAAGAAATAGAAGCTTGACAGATGGTTTTGATGTATGTAGAAACTTGAAAACTGTTTCATGCTATTGTTGAGAGCTGTCATCTCCCTTAAGGCATGTCTCGGGTTGATGATCCCATGGGTAATTTGGAAACTTACATGGTTTGAAATGAGAAAGAAAGTAAAATTTTAACTCATTCCATGATTAGTATGAACTTGTTGCGTGTGGATTTGCCTTATTAGCGACTATTGGCATAAAGGAGCAAGGAGTCTAGGATAGTGTTAGAGTAAAGAGAATTTTTTTCTGAAACATCAGGTTTGTGTTAGAATCTGTATATTAAATCTGTTTGTTGTAGGAATTTTATATTTTCCCAGATCACAAAAGAGAGTGTGGGGAGGGAGATCCAGTCAGTCTTGTTTGACCTAGAAAGTGTTAAGAATTCCATGCTTTGATCAAAAATTGTGAGTAGTTTAGAGGCAGCTTGGAGAAGAATGTGGATTAATACAGCATTCCAAAATGCTGAAACACTTCATATTGGTAATGTAAAGAAAGCTTTTGAACTTGGTAGTTTCATTCCATTAATTACTGAATTTTAAGTTCCAGTTTCTTTGTATGACAAAACAAACTGTTGGTGCTCAGGCAGCTGTTGAGAACTATTTATGTGAAAGTGAAGGTTGTTACTTGCCTTTGACACAGAGTGCTTTGGCACTGGGAAAATCCACCTTGGTTGTGCCTGCTTGGGCAAAGACCTGTCTTGTTTAAGGATTTTTTGCACGTGGAGTTGTCAGCAGTGAGGTGTCTAAAAACAGTTAAGAATGAGTTAATGAGCAGTAGCACTCTGAATATTTGTTTAGATATGATACTGCAGGAGTCTCCGTATATGCTGTGATAATTATTTGTATCCAGTGCTGTTGTCTCAGTGTGTAAGATGCAGCACTTCCATCACAGTTAGTTCCCTATCCCATGGTTGTCAGATATTCTCAGGGCGCTTTTGATGTTCCCCGATAATTCAGTTATTTTGCTTGTGATCTTGTATTGACCTTGAGTTTCCAGGATTGCCCACTCTGAGCATCTTCCTTTCTGCAGGGAAAGAGAGACTCCTCCCCGTTTTGCTCAGCCTGGCAGTTTTGAATTTGAATATTCCCAGAGATGGAAATCTTTAGATGAAATGGAAAAGCAGCAGAGAGAGCAAGTGGCAAAAAATATGAAAGATGCCAAGGACAAACTTGAAAGTGAGATGGAAGATGCTTATCATGAGCATCAGGCAAACCTCCTGCGTCAAGGTAATTAGTTCTGAATTCTTACTATTTTTTGCTTTAAATGCTGGCTTAAACATATGTCTGTTTAATGGTTTAGTGATTAAATTTATACTTCTGACTGTGAACTCGACAATTTCAGAGTTGAAGAGGAACTGGTAGTTTTTTGATATTTCTGTCAGTGGGTATTGATCGTATAGTGACGCTGGAAGGTACTTCTCTGCCACAGTGCAGCTGAGGCATATCTAATTCAGATATAATTAAAATGTGACATTTTGTGGAAAAGCTGCTCACAGGCTTCATTCCCACAGACCTCATGAGGCGCCAGGAGGAGCTGAGGCGTATGGAAGAACTCCATAATCAGGAAATGCAGAAACGCAAGGAAATTCAGCTGAGGTTAGTTTGGCTTTCATGGGAGTTTATTCAAAGTTACGTTTATGCTTTTTTTCCCAATTACTTACATATGAAAGTTTTTATTTTTTAAGAAACACCATTGCTGCTTCAGTTTGTGTTTGAGAAATCGAACTGCTGTGTAAGTTTCTCCTCGAATGTTTGAGCATCATAGAGTATGTTTTTGCTTAAGTGTAATCATTTACTGCCTTTATATTTCTGGAGCAAGTGATGGTGGTGTGTTCAGTGTGCTTCACTCCCGGGGTTTAACAGTCTGCTTTGGGGTGACCAGGCAGGAGGAGGAGCGTCGCCGGCGGGAGGAGGAGATGATGATCCGTCAGCGGGAGATGGAAGAGCAGATGAGAAGACAGAGGGAAGAGAATTATAGTAGAATGGGTTACATGGATCCAGTAAGTGGCGTCGTGGCGGATTTGGGATGCATTACCACGTTCAGGAATTGTGTTGATGTATTTTCAAGGTTTCTGTGTTTTGATTCCTTTGGGCTGGTGATTGCGCTCTTTTTGTGTAGGGGCAGTGGCAGTAGTTGGCTATACATGTGCTTTGTGTCCTGAAAAGTCTGGATTTTGGTGGTTGATTATCCAAGGTAAAAGGTGTTTTTTCCATGCAGAGGGAGCGAGACATGAGAATGGGTGGTGCTGCCACAATGAACATGGGAGGTAAAGAATCTTTTAAGTAATTACTTAATTTGGCTAACTTAGAAATTGTCAGAATATGATTATGTATTTCTCTCTCTTAGATCCTTATGCTTCAGCAGCCCAGAAATTCCCACCTCTGGGAGGTGGTGGCGGCATAGGTTATGAAGCTAATCCAGGAGTTGGCCAAGCAGCCATGAGTGGTTCTATGATGGGAAGTGACATGGTAACGTATCCTGTGGTGGCTTTAGCTTAGCACAAGGGAATTGTTGTGGTTGGGAATGAGTTCTCCAGTGTTCGGATGGTTGTGGAAATGTCACTGTTAACTGCTGACTCTCTTATCAGGTGTTTAACAGAGGACAGCGTGGCAGTGTGTAGCACTAGTGTAGTTGATAACCTTTATGGTAGCTTACACACTCAGAAAATTGTAAGTGAATTCAAATGTGCTCTTAAGCATATTTGCAATTAACTGACTTCATTGGACTTTGGAAATTCTGCGTCACTGTTAGGCTTGGAAGGATTTTTTACGAATTCTAGAGAATCTGACAAATTTCATCAAAATACTTAATGTGGTAGCTTTTCAGTAATTTGATGTTCTGTATTGATGGACAAGAGATATTTTTTTGTTCTCCTTCCCAATGTGTAACGCTGTTTGTTTTGGCCCTTCCAAGCCTAGGTAGGCTGGATGCATGTTGGTCTGGGTATGCTGTTCAGTCCAAAATCTGCGCTCAGGTCTGTTCCAGCAGCAGATTACCTTAAATAATCAATGGTAAACAGCATATCCCTTAGTCTGTGCTGATGTTGCTGTAGAAGAGCAGAAATGCTGGTTTTTAGCTTCAGGCATGTTCCAGCTATCCTGGACTGTAGCCGTTTGTGATTCCTGTCCCCCAAAGAAATGATAGCCCGATCTGTTTGCCCTTGTTGGGCATGTCACAAAGGTAGAGCCTGTTAAAGCTACAGCGTATCTCCTGTTCCCAGGTATGTTTCCAAACTGTACTATTTTTGGCACACTACATGTGTGGCTGGGCTTGGAGCCTGCTTGGTGTTCCTTACACTGAAGCACCACGGATGTAGATTACAGAAATGCTTAATGGGCAGGATGGGAATCTGTTGGTTTAGGTGGCGATACCAGTGTGCTTTCACCCTCCTGAAAGGGTTTACACTTGTAGCACAAGCTGAACTAAATGATTTTTGGGTGGGTTTAGGCCTCTGGCTAAATGTGCTGAGCTACCATAGTAGCTTGTCAGATATCTTCTGTTTTATCTTTTTGGGGAACCATATCTTTGGAGTGGTAACTTCAGAGAGCATCATTGATTCATTAGGCAGTGCTGTTGGCCTTAAGGTATCTCAATAATCTACTGATATCTAAGCAGTTCCTGAGCTTCCTGTGAGCAGTTAGGCAGTGTGTGGTGGATACTATGTACATATTTCTCCTGAAAACCAACCATGGTACAGGTGCATGTTGAACTTGTGTAGTACCTGAAATGTGATCTGGTCAGAAGGTGTGGCAGTGAGGTGGATTAACTGCCTAGAGTTTCTTAGGCTGGAGATCTCTGCCACACAATGCTGTCACAGTTCCTAGGCTGATACCTTTAAATAGAACTGGAGATGAGCTGAAGCTGCCATGAATTAGGCAGAAATAACCTAAATAATATATGTGAAACTCCTTTCTTGGGTGCTGACTTTCAGAAGTCAGGAGCTCTGAAGTGTTCATTTTCAGTTGCAGATACTTTTTGTAACAAACCACCTATCATTGTTCTGTGACTCAGTAGTGGGAACCTTGGTTGAAATGAAAATTTAAAGCTCTCTTTGACCTCATCATGTGTAGTTCTGTAGGTTGAATGCTGATCACACCTAGTAATACAGTAACTGAATGAAGTACATGCAACTGGAGGTACAAGTAAATAGACCTGAAGTCTCTGCTTTATTGCAGAGTAACTTAGCTGTTACACGTTGGTGTGAAACCTTTCAATGCTGTTAAGCTGTGGATTTTCCAAGAGCTTGTGGTGAAGGTGGGGTGGGAAGGGAGATACTGCCTGGATGCACACAACCCTCTGTGCATTGCTCTAACTGGAAACACTGAGTGCTTGGAACACGTTTTGCATCTGATGCAGCACCAGCAGCTCCGGAGTACGTGGGGTTTGAACAAGTGCCAGTCTTTGCTCGAGCAGTTGCGTTGGTTAGGTAAAGCACTGGTCAGTAGCTTTTTTCACACTTTTTTTTTCTTCTTGCAATGCAGTAGTGCTCACAATGAGTTTTGGTACTGCCAAAGGCCTCTGCAGTTTAGTCAGCAGACCGTAGTCTTAACCCCATCTTGAAAAGCACATGGTCTCTAGACAGCACATGCCAATCCTGGTGAGTAGGCATTCTGTTACATTTGATGAATGTCAGCTCCCGCTTCAGCCAACCGGAGCTGCATTCTCTCATTAGGCTTATTTGGAAATGACAGTGATGTAATCTGAGCTTTTACTGCACTAAAGGTGAGAAGTTTGCAAGCCATTTGCATTAACTTGGTTGAAAATTTTGCTAGAGCTCATTTGGAAAAGTTGTTAATTCACATCTGCACTAATGCTTACATTTCTAGCACTGCAGGGAGGATCTGTTCTTTGTAACAGATGTATGAGAATGCATCAAGTGGGAACATACCTCAAGGCATGTATTACAATAAACTAATTTTTAAATTACCCTTTTTTCCTTTCTATGTTCCCGGTACCTGTGGATCGGCTCAATGGTGATTGTATCGACGAACCTTGACTACGGAACCTTCTAAAAATATATACTTAACACACATGGACATCAACTACTTATAATGAACTGTTAATTCTGTTCCAATAGCGTCCTGAACGCTTTGGGCAGGGAGGTGCGGGGCCCGTGGGTGGCCAGGGTCCTAGAGGAATGGGGCCTGGAACACCAGCAGGATATGGTAGAGGGAGAGAAGAATATGAAGCCCCAAACAAAAAGCCCCGATTTTAGATGTGACCTGTAGTTTCATTCCAGTTTGTTTTTGTCTGTCTTGTTTAGACACCGACTTCTTAATTCTTGCATTTTAGTAAGAAAGCTACGTTTTTATGGATGTTAGAAACTTACTGACCTAATATTTGTAAGTGGTCTGTTTGGGCGAGTACAATTTAATTATGTAATGCAGTGTTTCAAAATCAAATTTAGCTGTTTTTTTGATGTATAACGTCCCTAACTTGATGGCAGTGTACCTTGTGCCACTGAATTCCCAAAGTGTACCAACCTTTTTTTTTACTGTGCTTCAAATAAATAGAAAACTAAATGTAGTAACTCTTCTTGCCAGTCGTGGTTAAACGAAGGAGGCCGAATACCACACCTGCCACAGTAACACGAGAGCCTCGAGCTAAGGTCGGACTAGACCAGGGTGTGGAACTGCAATGAAGAGTGAGATCTCTTCCCATAGTGCCTCTAGCCAAAGATTGGGTTAAATTGTAGCCGAACTTTGCAGTAGGTGCAGATTTTTTGAGCAGTAATTGTGCTCCAATAAGGAAGCAAATGGAAATCTTACAAGTGCTGTAAGATACATTGTTTAAAGCTTCACTGCAAGCAGTGCAGTAATGAATTCCATATTTTAGCTATGGGTGGTGGGATGGTAGCACTTACCACCCTGGCACTTACTACTTGGAATCTTTCAAAGAATTTAAGCAGAAGACTAGCAATGGTTATTTTAAAATAAATTCATCAAATGCCTTGTATTGGCTGACTTCCTAACTAAAGGACTGTAAATGTGATATTTATATGCTCTTAAGCTGTCTTGAGATTACAGGATCTGGCCTTGCTCCATATTGTACACCTGCCTGAAACTGCTTGGCAAAAAGACCAGAAGTGTTACTCGAGTGATTAAGGTTAACTTGCTTATGTCCTCGTGCTAACAGTGGACTAATTTGCCTAGTTCAGAATACAATCATTTGTATTATGGGGACTGCAGGAACTATTTTTAAATCGTGTAGCTGGTGGGCAAATCCTAAAATCCTGTATGTAAAATACAGCAATCAGCTTGCTTGCATGATGGTTATCGCTCTTTTATTATTGATGTTTGGAGATAATGCTTCAAAAGTAGTATCTGAATCTGGAGTTTTAAGAGTTAATACTACACAGTGCAAATAAACTCCCTTTAAGGTTCTTTTTGTAGAAGATCTGATGAATTCGTTAGTTTGCTGTTCTTTTTGTTAAGCCCCAGAAGAATTTCAAAGCATTCTGGACTCATTGGTAAGGTAGTTGCTTTGCTTATTATTACAATGTACCAGGTAAGCTGGGAACGTGACTTCCCAGTGTCAAATACCTCGGTGTTAATGCAGGATACATCAACCTGCTTGGCACAAAGTAGGTAAACTTAGCTTGGCTGTACCTTCACACGATCCCCAACCATTGGAGTTCTGTGAATAGCTTTAATCTTCCCAATACCTTTCCATTCCTTGTGCTAAGCATTGGCTAATTCTAAATTTTCTGCTAAATTTTCCCTGTGGTTAAAACTTCAGTGTCAGATTGTAGGGTTTTAGGGTACAGATGTCTGATCCCTCTTGAAGTACTGTTACCCCTTAAATGACAGAATAGCAGGTTGGGAAATGCTGATACAGGTAACACTGACTTGGAACGTGAAGCTCACTAAAAAGCTATTCAGCTTATTTAGTGAATGCTTTTTGTTTCCCCAGAAAAGTTTGGGGGTTGGTAACATGCTACAACAATGAATTGCTCTTGAGGAAATTCCAAATTGGCAATTCATAAACTGCAGACCCAAGTATTTGGGAGTTACTTGTATTGGATAGTTTACAAATGAGCAGTATCGATGCAATTTGCATTATTGAAGCGGTTTTAAACAATATCATTTCTGGAGGGTGTTCATGGGACACCCACAAAAGGTGAAGGTGTCCGAGGTGGGGAATTCTGAACGTGAACATTAAATTAATTTTTTCAGTTTATTTTTCAGATTACATGTCATTCTTTATTAAAAGAGATGCTGGTGCATATCCTAAAGTATGTTCTTTTGTAGTTCTGTAACTTGGAAGAGTGAAGGATGCTGCTGTCTTTGTACCTTACAGAGCTTGTCTTTGGGTACCCCTGTTTTGTACGTAAGCTGCTGTTGCTAGGTATTAAAATAGCTGAGCTGCAAAACCATGATTAGTAAATATATTGAAAGATTTGGCGGTTTTCAAAACATCTGCAAGTTTGGTTAAATCTGGCTTTGTTGTAGCTGCATAAGCAGAATTTCTAAAACAAGTTCTGCTTTGAGTTGCATGTACTAAACAGGCATATGATGAACTAGCCAACTTCTTTTCAAGACCTTTTAAAGATGGTGTCTTAAAAGCTGGCAAACGTCAACTTTAAAATCTGATAAAAGTTATTAAATGTGGGAGGCGAGAAAGTGACATTCCTTTGATCTGTTCCTATGAGGTTTTGGACTTTTTTCATAAACTCATTTATTTAATTGAATCTTTTAAAAATCTTCCAGAAAAGTGCTTTGCTGGTCAGACCTGTTTTTGGATGGTCTGGATCACGTAACATTTTTGTACTGGACTTGGAGGACATTGGCTGTTGCAATTTAGCTTGTTTTATCAAAATTGAGCCCATTTTGACACTTGGAGCTCTAAAAACTGCAGCAAGTAGAAACTGGTATCGTTATACATATGTCTTCACACTTTCTCAGAAATGAATACAGAATAATCTTACCTTCTGGTGTAGATACATTACACTAATCATTTATACAGCTGATGAGAAACTGAAAATGCTTTTGAGATTTTGTGGTATTTTTGTGGTAGACAAATTCTTGGCTTCTCCTTGGCAACCATTTACTGTGGCAGCAAGTTCTTGCTGGAGTTTGAGACTGCAATTTACACTTTAAACTAGTGGCCTGCTACATAACTGCACTTAGCCAGCATTTCTGCAGTTCATAACTGTGAGGAACGTAGTACCACAAATGGCAATGGACATTAGGACCCGGATGTAGTATTCCTGCTTGCTCCAAGATTCTCATTGCCGACTGCGTACAGGTAGGTAACAAGCAATATAATATAACTTGGTGACTTTCTATGTAATCTTATACTGTGGGTATTCTGACATCACACTTCTGACTGTGGAATTACAGTGCAGCACTCCATACCTGTATGCTGAGCTTGCATCAAAGCTGCGTGGTTTTCGGTTTTAAGCTTTTGTCTCATTCAGAGACAAACAAGTAACTTACTGTGGTTCTTAGATGAGGATTTCCAGACCCGATTCCTCTGTACATACGACTTGGCTTGGGTGGATTTTTCTTAGTTCCGATGTAACGAAGATATTCTTAAATGAGCACTGTGGGGAAGAGGGAATGTGATCTTAAACTCACTTGACTAGTTGACGAGGCGCTCTCAGTGCCTAGAAAAGAACACGTTTAAACTTTCTGTAGTGATGAAGTGGCCCATCTGCAGTTCATCCCTGTGTAGAGTCTTGGCTGGGTGGGAATGTGTTAGTAACCACTGCTCTTGCCTTGTATGTGCTGTGTGAGAGTCACCTCAAACTACTGGTACAAGCAGCTCTGAGACTGATCCAGAATATTTTTGAGGACATAAATGAGTGCTTGATTGAATATCCCTGTGAGTTTCATAAAGCTTATCGGACATTGCAGTAGTCTTTATTATAACCTTTGGTTGACAAGCCTGATACATTCCTCTGCTTTAATTGAGAGTGATGAGATTCTGTACTTCTGCCTTGTATAGTCATCTTGGTAGTGTAACGTACAATTTCATTTTTCATCAGTCTTAGGATGTAATTCTAAACTCTTCATTACTAGAATTCCTGACTGTAGTGTTCCAGGATTGACATGCTTACGTTGCCAAACATCCAGACATTCTGATCTCCAGCTCTTTTGCATTAGCTCTTGAACCTGAATTTCAAGGTCCCTTGTTCCAGCAGATCATCTGGCTCTTGTCTGATACTCAGTTTATTTCACAGGTGTTGTAATGTGTTTTCCCTTGTTCTGCAAAGTTCTGCTTTGCATCCTCATTTCTGGTGTTATTGTCACTTCTGGACCCTTCTTTGTTACCTTCCAGGCAGGACTCTTGCTGGTGAACAGGGATCCTCTGGACAACCTTGCCCTCTGCTGTAGCCACCCTTCCATGTTCCATTGAACCCTTGAAGTAGCAGCTGCACCATAAGATAATGTCAACAAATCTTTGGTTACACCACAGCGAGTGTAGCCCATGCCAGCTGGTCACAGAGTGACACCTTGTCACAAAATCAGTTTGGCTTTTGATGATGGTTTCCCTTTACCTGTGACTTGAATCCATTTTGTGATGGCTCATCCTTACCTGGGACTGGGATCCAGTAGCAAACCTGCTGGCAGCCAGCGTGCTGTCAGGTAGCAAAACTGAATTAGTGATCTTGTTTCATTGCTCAAGATCTGACTTACGTTTTTCCAGTGTGTTCTGGATACTTGACTTGCAGGAATGTCATGAAGGGGTTATTGGCACATCTGCCTCATTCTACATACTTGAAACTAAGCAGGTTTTTGACACTCTTGGAGCAAGCAATTTGTGACTGAACCATGGGGCTCAGACCAGCTCTGGCTGCAGTAATGAAACTTGGTGTGGTAGCAAACTTAGTCATGTCTGCTCTAAGTCAGTCTGTAATAAGTGGGTACAAGAAATGACATTCAAGTGCTTGCATTGTGTTTCATCTTGGTTTTATCTGTGTATGAAATACACTTTTTCTCAAAAGCTTACCTGAAGCTCAGAAGTGTGGTGTCAGAATACATCTGCGTACTGCTAGGCCCTCCGAGCAGAGCCTGGTGCTGGCAGGAGAGCACAGCACAGCGTGGATGGGGCTTTATTGTAACATTAAGCATACAAAGTGTTGATTTGCTTGCAGTTCTCCCCATAGCTAAACACTGAGGCCTGTGAGTAGTTCTAGGACTGGAGCAGTAATGGGGTTGCATGTCTCTGTTAATCATTGCCAGCTGCAGTGACATGATCAGGAAGGCCAGTGTTCTGTTCCATTATGTTCAATGAGGCTGAGCATGTTGGGAAGGATGCATCCAAGTATGCTGCTCTGGGGAATCACTTGGCTTCTTCCACTACCAGCAAGTTTTGGAATCAGCTAATTAGCTTCAGATTTTTTTCACTCTCCATACCAGCTAGTGGGGCTGTTAAATAGCTGCTGCCTGGAAAAGGAAAAAAGGGAGGATTGGCCTTCTCCCACCTGTGTCATTGCTGCTAGGTAATGATTGACACGTTAGGACTTGGCTGTGCAATCCCGCAGTGGTCTGTGAACACCCCATCTCTATAAATGTTGCTTCTGAACACCAGTACTGAAGAGCTAACTGGGGAGGGCTGGGAGGAGTGTGGCTAGCAGGGAATCTGCAGTTTTCAAAGGATGCACAAAGATATAGTATCCCTTATGCATGGTGTTTGTTGCTATGGCAGAGAAAACGTGCATAACTCTCCTGCTCCCGAGGGCCGTGAGGAAACCCAGGTGGTGGGTTGGAGACTAAAGCCTGAAGTTGTCCCTGCCTGGTCAGATCATGCTGTGCCCATGGTGGGATCTGCCTCCCAACTGGAGCTGTGCAGAGCCTTGCACAACATCACAAGCTCCCACCACTGCAGGCTCCCCTCAGCTATAGTAAAGGGGGGTCTTGAGGAGGGAAGAACCTTGCTGAGGATAAAAGCAGTGACAGTGCCAACCTCTAGCATCTGCCTTAGGCTTCTGAAGCACTTGTAGGACTATAGAACACGAGGGCTCCAGGAGGCCAGGGCCACTGCACTCCCTCAGGAAGGGGAAGAGAAGGGGCATTGCTACAGGAGACAAATAGGGTCATAGAGTTAAAGTAGCTGACAAAATTAATGCCTTCACATAAGGGATAGTATACCTCTGGCTGCAATCAAACCTTACTGTGCTCCGACTGGGGTTATGGTTTGTGTTCAGGGTGCAGTTCTTCAGGCAACTGCCTGTATATTCCTTCAGCTCTTGATGAGTATTTAGGCTAGCCTATTTCTGCCCCTTATTCTTCCACGTAATAGTTTGGAATAATTGATAAGTTCCCCCTCATAACTAATCAGTCCATGTATGTTACAACCTTATTTTTAAGTTAGTTTTGAAATGGTCACAATTTGCTGTGTATGACTCTTAATAACTTCAGTTGTTATCCTTTAGGTGAAGATGAAAGCTGAGTGACACCGGAGTGCTCATCCATGGGAAGTAAGTATTGTTTTTTTGTCCTGGATGGTTGAAACAATAAAAATTTCTGGGCACTTGGTGTTAAGTCATTGAATTGGGGGGCACTGGGAAGTTGGGACAAGTGAATACGTTAAATGTGTAGGGTAGAACATGGTCCCTGCTGTCATGCTGTGGGCTTGAGCACCTTGACTCCATCTGGGCTTGATAATCTTGACAGCAGCGGCTAAAAATACCTTTCTAGATGTGGGTTTGTACAAAAGATTTCACAATTACTGTGGAAATAATAAGTTGGGAATGTTTTTCCAGTTGAGAAGTCGAACATGAGCACATCCAGCACGGTGCCCAGTGGTGTGTGGAAGGGACCAAGGGAACAGGTGGACAAGTAAGTAGTTGGTGTCCTTACACTGCTGTGAGGGCTCGGTAGCCCATCACCCTGTGTTGGGTTTTGTAATTCCTGCCTGAAATGTGTGATTAATCTCAATTTTATATAAAGTTTCGGAATCTTGCTTTTGTAGAGCCAGAATGTAACCGTTGTCTGAGGCTTTTCAGCCCTGCAGCAGCAAATAAATTCTGTCCTTTGTGTGCTGCAGGTGGTCAAACTAGAAATGACCAGTCCTGTACTCAGGCTGCAGTTGGTGATTGTCAGCATGGTAAAAAGGAGAATAGAGCAGCTGCTTCTCAGATGTTAATTCAACTAAACCTCGTTAAAAAGCTACTTTGCTGAAATACTTTAACATGGAATTTAAAAAATAACCTAGTGTATAAAACAGCATGTACAGGAGCACAGCAAATAGCAGTTCAGGGAAAGAAACCAACTTGCAGAGCTGGAATTAATGACATTTTCCCTCTAATTTGCCGCTAAACTACAAGGGGAAACTTCAGATATTTAAAATCTTGTTTGAGGAACAACATGCTGAGTGCCTTAACTTGGGAGTCGCAGGTAAGTAACAGCAGACCTGTAAGGTGTGAAGCCAGTGGGATTCAGTTGGTGAATTCCTATTGAATCCTATGTAGTTTGTCACTGCTGCTCCTTGCTCTGGGGTAGGAAAACACACAAAGCCATTTCTGATCTTAAAAAAAGGTGAATTATGTTCATTTAATCTCAAACCTGATATGAGTGCTTGAGAATATTTGTCAGCCACATGGCCTGTGGTTCTGAATGGTGATTCCATGTCATGTAGTTCCTGCTGTTCTCTTTCTTTTGCAGTCTTTCTAATTTTTTGTGCTTTGCACTTGCAGAAAAAGAAGTCTGAGTGCAATGAAGAGGAACCAGGAACATACGGCTCTTAAAAATAAAATATTTAAATATTTTTATAAATGACTTCTGTTTTATTCTGGAGGGTATTCAATGGGTAAGCGGTCTGTCAGTGTGGAGTGGTATGGCTGGGTTTGAGAAACAGGAATTTCTGGAAATTTCACTCATTCCTTACTCCCATTTTGAGTGTTACATAGTTTTGTGTCATAGAATTCCCAATGTTTACCGGTGCCTGGTTGGTTTTTAATAGCTTTCTTGGTGATAACTGCAGTAATTTAGCCTGAGATGCCAAGAGAGTTCTCTAGAAGCCAGAACAGTGCTGGGTTTAGCTCTTGCAGCATGAATTGCCATGGTTCGTGTTGCTTCACTTGATGCTCTGGCAGCTGCACATATGTGGTTCATGCTGTCATTCATTAAAAATAATCCTTTGTTTAAATACCAGGTTGTTTAATATGTTGAAATATACTTGCTCATTGTGGCAGGGTTTCCTCCTGCAGTGGCACGAAGAGTTGTGAACATTTGGCTGGGACCTGCTTTTCCAGATTGGAAACATGAAAATAAGTTGAATTTCATGTGGCAAAGTGGGATGAAATGCTTGAGAGGGGTATGAATGCCTGGGAGTGCTTGTGGCAGGGAGGGGTTGGTGCTGCACTAGGAGCTGCTGTTGTTCTCTCTCTCTCAGGCAATCAGGTGCTGGGGGAGGGCAATCTGCGGCGTTTCACTCTGATTTGATGACTTCATGGTATTGTCTGGATCCTTAAAAGGCTTCAGTGGGGCTTGTGCTTTCTCAATATCCACCCTGCAGGGATTGGGGTTCAGTGTCTTTGTTTCCACAGCTACTGCAGCTTGTGCAGCCTTTTTTCTTCAGATTCTGTTGTTTTCCATTAGCTTGTCCTCGTTTCCACTGTTGAAGCACTGGATGCTTCCTGTGTGAAACTCTTCTGGCATTCCATGTGCTGTTCACCTCCTCAGCTCCCTTCTGTGAGCAAGCCTGTGTTCTGTAGGGACAGGATGGGATTTCCCTGCCTGTTACTGTCACCTGGGGTGTCCTCTGGCTGTTGAGGCTGACACCTTGTTCTACCAAACAGTTCATTAAGCAGCTTCTGTAATCAGTAAAAAAATCAGAGGCTCAGAGCAGGTACGCTTGAACAGTATCCTGGGAGCAGTGACGGCTGCCCCAATGCTACAGCCCTGCATGTGCACTGAGCTGCTACACTCCCTGTTTTAGAGTTTGATCTTTATTTTTTAATTCCTTTTCAACCAAGGAGCTTTCCAAGCCAGGAAGGCCTGGCCCATTGTTCTCTGTCATTCTGTGGTGTGCCAATCCCAGCTCCAGATCATGGTGAGCAGCTGAAGAATCATGTGCTGCCAGGAGTAAAAATAGTGTCACTGCCACTGGGCCCTGTCCAGCCAGTGCCTGTGGCAGCGCCTGCAAGGTGCAGGTCCAAGCTGACCGTGCTCTCTGTGCTTCCTGGTGCCTGGAAAACACTTGGGGCTCTCACGATTTATTTGCATTTAAAAAAAATATTTCCACTCGAATTGCACAAACGTCAGCGCCTGCGGCTCCCCTGGGCCCGGCTCTCGCCAATCCCGGGCTGCTTTTCCTGCGAGGCTCGGCCTGCGCCGGTGGCTGAGCAGCGCGGGCGGTGACGCAGAGAGAGGCCGGGGGAGCGCGGCTGCCTCCGGCACCCCAGAGCGGCCTCCCTCCCTGCGGCCAGGGCAGCCTCGCTGCTGCTGCTGCCTCCCCAGCCTGCTCCTGCCTGCTCCCTGGAGCTGTGGCCAGCACTGCCTGCACTCCGCTTCATCTGTGCTCCCTGCAGCCCCTCGCAGCAGGTGTTGCCGTGGATCACACCCGCTCAGGGAGGCCACGGAGCTCTGGGATTTGTCGCGAGGGGTGGGGGGCTCCCCTTTTTCCTCCAGTTCTGTTTTGGTGGGAGGATGGTGCTGCTGGCGGGGATGTCTCACAGCCTGGGGGGTGACGCTGCACATCTGAGCGCTCCCTGCCCCGGCAGCACCCAAGGGCTGGGGGATCCCTGTCCGTGAGGGGCCGGGACTGGGCAAGGCGGGCTGAATCGGGCAGGGGCCGAGCTGGGAACGGGACGGGGCTGAGCCGGGCCGGGCTGGGAACGGGGCCAGGCCGGGCTGAGGAGCGGGGCCGGGCTGAGGAGCGGGGCCGGGCTGGGAACGGGGCCGGGCCGCTCCGCCCCGCTCCGCCCCCGGGCCCGCCCGTCCCGCCATGGCGGCGGCCTTCACCGCCCTCCGTGTCCTGCTTGGGATCTTCTTCTTCCTCACGGGCATCCTGAAGGTGTCGGACTGGCTTTCGGCCGACCTGCACCGGCACATGGTGAGCGCGGCCGCGGGCTGGGCGAGCTCGGGGGGCGCAGGGCCGAGCCCGGGGGGAATGAACAGGTTGGGGGGAGCGGTGCAAAAAGCACTTTGGCGTGCAGGGCTGAGCTCCGGGGAAAGGTAACAGGTTGGGGTGCAGGGTTCAAGCCCTTGGGGTGCACAGTTGAGCTCCAGGGGACACGTGCAGGGCTGACCCTGATGTGGTGCGGGGCTGAGCCTTGAATGAGAATGAGCAGGTTGAAGGTACAGGGGTTCAGGGTGGAGCACTCCGGGATAGAGGGCTGAGCCCTTAGTTGTGAGTCAGCCAGAGTCCCTTGCAACTCAGGGCTGATTTCCCCTGGGGGGAATGGGCAGGTTGGGATGTTGGGCTGCAGGGCCAAGCACTTTAGGGTGCAGGGCTGATCTCCTTGGGTTGTGGGGTTATTTAGGGTGCAGAGTTGATCCTCCTGACAGGGCAGGGCAGAGCAGACCCACGGGAGGGGCTGTATCCCCCCAGCCCCCGGCTCAAGGCTGCCTCGCTTCCCTCCCTCCCTTCCCAGGCGTCAGAGTTTGTTCGCTTTGCCAAAGTGTTTCCCCTGAAGGAGTTGGGGTTTGTGCCGGAGCCGGGTGGGTACCTGGCAGCCGTGGGCTGGGTGGAGGTGACGGCTGGGCTGCTACTGGCATTTGGGCCCCAGCTGCTGCAGGAGATCAGCAACTTCATCCTCAGCGTCGTCATGATCGGTGAGAACTGGCGGGCACCCCCTGCCCTTTGTGGGGTCTTGGGACACCCTCAGCCAGGGACCCCCATTCCCACGCTCTGCTGCTTGCTCAGGTGCCATCTACACGCTGCTGGCGCTGCGGGAGCCACTGGCCATGTGTGCCCCAGCCACCGTCTGCCTCGGCCTCCTCCTGCTGCTCAACATCCGCGGGTACCCGGCTGCCCCTCGGCCCAAATTCGAGTGACCAGAGGTGGGAAGGACAGACGGCTCGGCCGGTGGGAAGCAATGCCTTTATGGTATTTTCAGGGACGGCATGGCATCCTGCAGGGTAACTTGCTGCTGAGACACAGTGTGTCCTCTACTGCCTCTGCCAGTGACTCTGGTGCTGGTTGTTCCCACACTGTGGGACCTGGGCTGGTGCTGTGGGACGGTGGCCATGGCACCACTGTGACACTGCTGTGGTGCTGCTCCAGCAGCTCCATTGTTGAACTCACAGAAAGTGTCCAGCTCTTCCCAGTGTTTGGCCCCACAGCAGGGGCTGGCGCTGCTCTCTTGGGGGCTTTCAAATTTTGGAATAAAATCTCTTGTTTTTCATGTTTTGTCTCCCTGTTTATTTCTGCCTCCCCCCCATGCTAAGCCATTGGGGCTAAGGGGATGTCCTGGGGCTGGAGGATCTGGTTCCTGGGGACAGTGCCTGGAGACAAGGCCTGGGGACATGTGGGAGCTGGCACAGGAGCTGGCACAGAGGCAGATGGACAGCAGGGAGAGCCCATCTGGGGTGGGATCCTGCAGCCACCCAGCGATGTGCCAGGCCCCTTGCTGCACATCCAGGGAGGGACAGCAGTGGGTGCCCAGGCAGGCATGTGCTTTTTCTGGATCTTGCTCCTGCAGGGAGCCACCCTCTGCCACCCCAGATGGGCACAGCACACTTGGGAAGAACCACAGTTCATCTGAACCCAGTGCATCTCCTGGTAAGGGAGCTGGGATAGCTGTGTGGGGAATCTGACTATTGAGATGAGCCCCTGTACCCCCAGTGAGACCTGAATTACCTTGGGGTGAAATCTTCAGTGTCCTAAAGGAACACACACGAATTGCAGGGCCACACAAAGCAGCAAGTCAGATGCTCACAGAGCTTGGGCCTGTAGGGCTGCTTCCCCTAAAACCAGCTTTGAAGCCAACAAAAGCACAAAGAGCCAGGAGGAGGCAGATTCCTGCTTTGATGCCTTTGGGGCATCCCTCTTCTTCCCAGCTGCCGGGTGCAGAAACTTGACCCTCTGCTGCTTTCATCCAGGCGTGGGTGGGAGAAGGGGCCTGGGAAACGGTATTGGATGTGGCTGGGGGCACACGGGGGGGTCAGCCAGGCCAGTACTGGCCACCCCTCCATGCGCCCAGCCCCGTCAGCCGGCGCAGGGGATCTTAGGGTGGCTCCAGCAGGGAATCCCCCGTTACATACACACACAGGTGCTCTCCCCGCTCCAGCTGCTGTCCCACAGGCACTAAGACACAGGGCGACTTGGAATGGTGGGTGGGCGTCAGGCAGCCCCTGCCTCCCCCAGCACTTAAAACCATCCCCAGCCTGGCTGGATCAGAGTGAGGAGCAGCCCGAGGGAACACAGCCACTCCTGCCTGACCCGGCAAGGTAAGTAACAATCATGGTGTGGGTGAGATGGAGCATTCCCTGTGCTAATGATGGGGAAGGAGGGGGGAAAAGGGGACTTGAGTGATCCAGAGGCTCCTTTGGGCTCCAGATGAGGTTCCCCAGGCTCAGCAGCTCGTGCTCTCCATGCCTCAACCCAGGGCTGGGTGCTGTGTGTGCCGAATCCAGCCCTGCCGTGCTGGAAAACACCGGCTGGTGACTCAGTGCCTTCGTTGGCGAGGTGTGGGCAGGCAGTGATGGGAGGTGAAGTAACTGCAGCCCTGGATACAGCCACTGCAGCACAACGTGGTTTTCCACGGCCAGGATCAGAGACAAACCTGCCTGTGCAGGACTGGGGCACATGGGGGGATGCTGGCCCTGTGCTTGTACCCCCTGTCCATACCTGGGTCTCCCCATTCTGGAGCTCGCTGAGCCAGTGGGTGACTTCCTCGTGCCTGGCTCCATGGGGAGTTTGGGGTGCTGGGAGAGGGCTGGGGTGGGTGGCCCCACAGGCACGCGCTGCGTGGGAGGTGTTAAGCCCCGCAGCTGCTGACTGGAGCCAGCGCGGCACCTCCGGGTGCCTCCAGCCGCAGTTCTGTGCCTTGGCTGTGCTGCAGCTGTGCCTGCCTCTCCCGGGGAACTCTAGCTGGGCTGTTGACAGTGGCCTCTGGGCTCCGTTTTGGTGGGGGGGGGGACATAGCTGGGGTCTCCTCATCTCCTGTGAAAGCTGAGCACTTCCAGCAGATGATGGCACCCCCGTGGGGTTCTGCCTCCAGCAGTTACTGCAGGTGCCAGCCAGCCAGGTTGTCCTGTCCGGGCGAACGTCCCTCCCCTGTCCCCGAGGGCGGTGCCACTGACTGTTCCCCCTCTTTGCAGGAGCCCGGGATGAACGAGTCGGTGCCGGGGCCGCTGCCGGTGGAACACCCTGGCGAGTGCGTGCCCAGCAACCCGGTGCAGTTCGTGCTGGTGCCTGTCGTCTACTGCCTGGTGCTGTGTGTGGGGCTGCCAGGCAACCTGGTGGCGTTGCTTGTCTTCCTGCAGAGTGTCAAGGTGAGGAAGGCCATCCGCATCTACCTCATCAACCTCACGCTGGCTGACATCCTCTTCAACCTCACCCTGCCCCTCTGGATCCATTACTACCTGGCCGGAGGGGACTGGCTACTCTCGGAGGCTACCTGTCGCCTGGCCGGGGCCGCCTACTACCTGGCGACCTACAGCGCCATCACCTTCATGGCGCTCATCAGCTTCAACCGCTTCTGCGCGGTGCGGGCGGCACGGCGGGCGCTGCCGCTGACGGGGCCCCGTGGTGCCACGCTGGCCTGTGCCCTGGCCTGGCTGCTGGGACTGGGCTGTGCCGTGCCCACCCTGGCCACCCACCAGACCTTCCCCACCCGCGCCGGGACCACCGCCTGCTTCGAGCAGCACGGGCGGCAGCGGGGCTACGCCTACGCCATGGTGGGCTTCTTCTCCGCCACCTTCCTGGTGGTGTTGGGCACCTACGCCTCCATCGCCCGGGCGCTCTCGGTGCCCGCCGCAGCCTCGCCAGGCTCCCACAGGCAGCAGGCCCGTGCCATGGTGCTGGGGATGCTGCTGATCTTCGTGGTCTGTGTGGCCCCCTACCACCTGACGCTGGCCCCCTGGGTGGGCAGCCGGCCCCCCGCTCCACTCTGCGGGCCCCCTGACACCCTGGACGTGCTGCACACGCTGAGTGTGGCCCTGCTCAGCCTCAACAGCTGCCTGGACCCCCTCATCTACTGCTTCTCCATCCGGCGCTTCCGTGCTGACCTGGGACGGACCCTGCGCAAGATCGGCCGATGCTTCCCGCTGCCCCCGCCGGCTCCCCCCGGGGCGGTGCCCGGCGCCCGAGCTTCCTCCTTCACCTCCTCGTAGCAGGGTGGGCACCAGGGTCCTGCCCCCGGCTGCTCCGGTGCCAGAGTCCCGGTGGGATGTGGTACCTGTTGCCAGGTGAGGGATCGGGAGCAGCGTGGGGGGAGCTCTGGCTTCGTGCACCCCGCTGCTCCCGCCCTGCTCTGCTCTCTCTGCATTCCCACACACCCACAGCTCCTGCTCGAGCACAGATCCTGCCCCCCGCATTGCAGGCACTGGGAGGGCGTCACTGGCACTGGGAGAGCGTCATTGGCACTGGGAGAGTGGCACTGGCACTGGGAGAAGGACTCGCCAAGCAATGGGAGCTGAGCCATAGTGGGATGTGGGAAGACAGGATGGAGAGGGATGCTCAGCGGTTGCTGTCATCTCCCGCGGGTCTCCATCCTGCAGGGACTTACATGACCGAAGACCCCCACGGCATGAGCTGGGCTGCCCAGGGGGCTGTTCGAGGCCCCGTGGCTAGTCCTGTCCTTCAGTGTCCCCAAGCCTCATGACTGCACCCCTCCTGCTCTCGGTCAGGATTAAAAATGAATGAGCCAAAGGCTTCCCCCGTCTCTTATCTGGTGGGTGCCTGTGCCCCTCACCAAGCAGTTCCTGTGCCCCAGGGAGGGCTGGATATGGGGCAGCCCCGGCCCCCGCAGCCCTGGCCCCCAGCCCAGCCACTCTCCTGAGGCAGGACCCTGCCCCAGGGCGGCTCTTGCACCGGGGGCTGCTGAGCCCGCTCCCCCCTGCCCCGTCCCCTGCCCTGCCCATGGGTGGGCGGCCGTGGTGAGCGCAGCCCCCACCCCGCACCTGCCGCCCCCTCCCCGTGAGCCCCGGCGCGGCGGGGGCGGCGGAGCGGGCGCGGGGCCGTGGGCGGCTGTGTGGGCGGATGATGGTGTTTTCCCAGCCCTGGCTCATTCCTGCTGCCAGCACAGCCCCGCTCCCCGTGCTGCACCGGCGGGAGAGCGGGTGCTGTGCAGCCACGCGGCTTCTGGGGATGGTGGGGGGCAGGGGTGCATCAGCTGCCCCCCGCTTGGGGGTCTTGCTCCCCCAGCACAGGGATGCTGTCCAGCACGCTCCAACCCACGTGCATGCAAGGAAACGAGAGGCACTGGACAGAGGAGGAGATGTGCTGCCTGGGGGACTGCTGGCATGGGATGGGCAGGGTGGCAGTGGGCACCAGGATGGGTGGGTGATGCTGTGCCTGTGGGTGGTGGATTATTAGGGGTTGCCTGGTTGCCAGCAGAGAGGTGAAGATGCAGGGTAAGGCCAGAGCCTGGGGAATGGGGTCTCCATGTGCCATGGAAATGATGCACCACTGTGACCCAGGGAGAGCACGGCTCAGTAAAACTGGTGTGAGTTCATGGGGTGCCCATGCTGCCCATGCTGCCTGGACACTTTGCTCTGGCCCCATGGATGGGGCTGCATGATGTCTCCATGTGCCGCAGTGCTGCTGCTCAACACAGCTGGGGCATGTCCCAGGGTGTTTCTGCTCTGCACCCAGCCCTGGGCCAGCTGCCTTCGACCACCCAGTTCTTCCCCTTTTGAAGTTCATATTAAATTTTAATCCTTTTATATAACTGCTGAAGGAGGGGGCAGAGCTCTGCTCCCCGCATGCAGCAGGAGCAGCCGTGTCAGCAATGAAGGACGCTGCAGGGCCTGGTGGGGTCTGGGACTGGAGATCTCTTGTGGGGGCACCAGGACTTTCAGGGGGCTCTCTGCACTCCAGGAGTGGGGGCAGCCCCAGCTCTGGCCCTGGCTATGCCAGGGTGTCCTGTTCAGTTGGAAACCCCGGGGCTTTCCTGGCTGAAGACCACAGCATTGGGACATGGACACGACTGCTTAGAAACACACACAGGGCACTTGTCTGGGCCGTGTATGTCCCCCCACGCACTGGGTAGGGCCTCAAACGTGCTGTGGTGGGGTGTTCTGGGCTCAGCTTGGCACCAGGATGGGGCATGTGCCACCACGCTGCTCCTGCCACTGTGCAGGGTGTTACCCAGGTTATTGTTCCTGCACTTCCAGCCGGAGCACGCTGTAATTATTATTATTACAATTATTATCAAATTACAGGGTGTGGTGTGAGTGGCTCAGCAGGCAGGTGGAAGTGGGCGGCCCCGAGTCTGCTGGGGAAAGGCTGGGCCTCTGGGGCTGCACCCTGCCCGCGCTGTCCCAGCACCCTGGGGCTGTCCTGGCACCCTGGGGCTGTCCTGGCACCCCAGGGCTACCCTGGCACCCTGTGGGTGTTCTGGCACTCAGGGACTATCCCGACACCCCAGGGCTATCCTGTCACTCCAGGGCTGTCCTGGCACCCCAGGGCTATCTCAGTACCCCAGTACCCCTGGGGTCTGCACTCTGTCCTCTCCCTGGCAGGCAGCGTGCCTGTGAACAGGGCTGGGTGATGGTCCCGGAGAGCCCAAGGGGGTGCCCACGGGGTGGATACCCCTTGTTTCGATGCCAGTCTGCTCTGCAGGGTGCCTCAGGGGATGCCCACGGGTGGGTACCATCCATCCCCGTGCCAGCCCCGCTCCGCGGGGCAGAGCCCACGCCTTGCGCCCCGCCGGCGGCATCTCGCCGGCCCCACGTGCGGCTGCCCCCGCTCCCCCCCCGCCCCCGGGGGTCCCGGGGCGCCGGGAGGCGGCGGCAGAGCCGCACCGGAGCCATTTTGCGCCGCCGCCGCCCGCTCTGGCTCCCG
>VXAC01007312.1:146163-172946 GCA_013399225.1 Rhipidura dahli | reverse complement strand
GGGCATCCCCATCTCCTGCTGCCCGAGGCGTTGGGGATGGAGGCACAGTCTGCAGCCCCTCCAGCCTCTCCCGGATGGCGACGCCAGCCATCCTGCGTTCTCCCGCTGCGGAGGGCTCGGGGCAGGCCCAGGACCCCTCCCCAATCCAGTGGTGTCCCCCTCCCCATCCTGCCGGGGGATGCCGCTGGGTGCGAGGGTCATGCCCGACCGGGTGCCGGGAGCTGGCGCGGGGCACCGGCTGAGCTGTGCCCGTCACCGTGCGTCCAGGCGCCATGGTCCAACCCAGCCTGGCAGACAAGCAGAGCTTCGGGGGCCGGGTCTGGGTGCTCCCTCCTGCCGCTGCCTTCCTTCCCCCAGACTGCTGGGTTTTGTTGGAGGAGCCGGTCTGGTCCCTCCATCCTGTGCCAAACCTGCAGAGCAAGTTGGCGCTGGGACCGCTGGTCTCTCTCCATCCTGTGACATACAGCCCTGCATGTCACCTCCCTCGCGGGGTCCAGGGCTGCGCTGCCCACGGCCGATCCCTGCCTGTCCCCCTGGTCAGGAAGGGGGGACAGAGCCCGGCTGGTGGACGTTGGCTGTCCCCGTGGGAATCCAGGCTGGGAGCAGGCAGCCTTCCCTGGTGTAAATTTGTGCAGGATCCGGTCAGCAGCGCAGATCCTCCTTTAGGAAATGGTTGTAATTTTTGGTCTTTCTCAGTTTCTCACCCCCATGCTCTCACTGTCCCTCCGAATGCCTCCATGGCTCCCGGTCCTTGAGGACTCTGTGCAGGGATGGAGCAGGGGGAAGGCCACTGGGAGATGGGCATGGCTGGAAGGAGCATGTCAGCCCTTTCAAGCATTATTACAGCGCCGGCAGGGCTGGGAATGCAAAAATAGCCATCAAAGTGACCGTGGAGCATCCGAGCTTGGAGGGGCCCCTTTTGGCTGTGGGGGTGGCGGGAGCACTGACGTGGGGAGGTAATGGTGTGAGCCTAGTTTGGAGCTGCCCGGAGTGTTGTTACCCCACTGAGCCTGGACACTAGGACCAGCTCCAGGCATCCCTGCTCCAGAGAACAGGGTGACAAAACCGTGGTGTCCCCTCCAAGCCTGGGTGAGATGGTGCGGAGCTTGGTGCCCAAATCTCCCTCCTGAGTGCCAAGGCTTGTGCCACGTGGGCTTGGAAGAGCAGCCCCCAGCCCTCTGAGCCCTCCTGCTGGGCCTGGCTCCCAGCAGCTTGGGCAAGGATGGGAGGAGCGGAGGGTGTTGGGAAGCCCAGGCTGGGGGTCCCTGGGGGGCCCTTCCTTCAGCCTCCCCACCAGCAGCTCGGAGGCAGAGCCGTGCGGGGATGTGTGGGCTGCAGAGCCTGTGTGGGTGGCTGGTGTCTGTGCTGCTGTGTGCCTCCCCAGCTCTGCCCACCCTCAAGGGCAGGATCAGGCCCCGTGCTGGGGTCTCGTGGGTCAGGTGGTGCTGCTGCGGTGGGGGCTGGGGCTCCAGATCCAGGTTTTGCAGACGCTCGCATCTCTCCAACAAGCTGAGCCAAAACCCTGGATCCCACCCAGCCAGAAATTTGGATCTGGAGCCAAAAGTGACTCTTGGCCCTTGTTGCCAACATGGGCAAAGCTAAAATATGGATCTGAGCTGAAACAGGAGGAGCCTGGATCCAGCGCAGGGGCTGAATGTGTGGCTTGTGCTCCTTCTGGCCATCAAATTGGATTTCCTGAAATAGCCTGTTGAAGACCAGAGCCCAGCAGGGACCGAATGACAGGTCACCAGGGGTGTGGAAGCCCCATCACGATCCTGGCTGCCTGCTTCAAGAGGTTGGCAGCCAGCAATAATAGTAATATACGGTGCCATTGCCGGGAGAGCGCAGCGCTGGAGAGCTAAGAATAGCAGGCGAGACGTGCCAGCAGCGAGGGACCCACGGGGCGGGCGGGGGGCCGGGGGCTGCGGCTGGACCTGTCCCGGGGGACACCCCGGTGATGGGGTGGATGGAGGTGGCAGCTCCTCGCAGCGGGGAGGATATCCCTGTGGTGCAGGTGGCACAGGGCATGGCAGGTGCTGGGGAGAGTGAGGGGAGGGGGATGTGGAGAGCGGTGCCCGGTGCTGCAGACCCTGTGGAGTGCCCCTTCAGCCTGGCCTCTGGGCTTTGCCATCCCCAAGAACCAGGGGTAAAGCCTGCTGTGACAAAGTGACCTCCAGATCGTGGCCATCTCAATGGCCCTGTGATGCCTGGTCCCCCTATGAGCAGCAGCATGGGGGGGCCACCCGGACAGCCATGGACAGGGCAGGCAGCTCAGCACTCCACACTCACCTCCTCCAAACATGGCAGGATTGAGCCCCTTCTGCTTGCCCTGCCCAGCAGCTCATTCCCAGGGCTGTACAGTGTCACTGGCGGGGGGACAGAGAGGGTCTGGCCACCACGGACCCACAAGCTAAGCTGTGGGGAGGCCAGGCTGCTCTCTGTCAGCCTCCACGGCACGTGGCAGCAGAGCAAGTGCCTGTCGGATTAAGGAGAATTAATTTGTACTTTCCCCATTTCTGCAGGGCCAGGGGTGCTGCGGCACCCAGAGTCCCCCTCCCTCCTGCAGCACCCATGTCAGCGCCTCTGCAACCTGCCCTCACTCCTAATTAGATTTCCCATGTCGCCCCCCAGCTCACTCCTCCCCAAATGCTGGAGCGGGAAGAAGCCATGACATGGTTTCTAATCAGCTTCTGAATTCAGATTCCTCTTGGCTGTTGTTGGAAGCTCCCCACAGCCTTCGTTTGGTGCTGCCCGAGCAGGGTCTGCTCCGTGGCTCCCCTTGAAGTCAGCACCCCTGGGAGTGAGTGGCTGAGCACCTCATGTGGAGGCAGCCGGGAGACCCTGTGGAAACACAGCGATGCTTGAAGAGCACGCCCAGAACCCACCCACCCACCCACCCTCCATGTCAGAGCAGGCAGCCCACCTGCTGCCACCCCAGCTCCAGTGGGCACTGTGGCTCTGGCTGCTCCTGGGGCACCACTCCTGCTGGGGCTCACCCTGCATCGCTCCTGGGTGACCGTGCAGCTGGTGCCGGAGCTGGGCACTGTGCCCCGCGGCCGGTCCCGGTGCGGCTCCACTGCGGCCGGTGCATTGCCGGCTTTGGCTCTGTCTCCGGCACCCAGACCTTGTCAGCAGCGAGTTGTGGCTCTGAGCAAAGCCAGGGGATGCAAACAGTTCCCAGTGCTGCCAAGCCCCAATTAATAGCCTGTGAATCATGATGCCGTTGGAAGAGCAGATGTTTGCGGCGTGGTTGCCAGCGCTCAGTGTTTCACCAGGAGTCTGGTTGGCCTTAAATTGGCAGCTCCAGGCAGTGGGTGGTGATGGGGCCTTGCTGCCTGCCTGGCCCTCTCCTGCAGGAGGATCAGGAGCTGTTGGGGATGGGAATTAGCTGAAGTTTTTGGTGGGCAGAGGGAAGGGGGAGGACAGTCTGTCTGTGGGCATGTGGGGCTGCTGCACTGGAGTGAGAGGACTACAAAAGCTGAAGGCATCAAGTCCCAGTGTGACAGGACCTGCTGATGTCCCATTCCTGGGGAACCTCTCATCTTCCCAAAGGGATGCAGGCACTGTGGTGGCACAGGGGGTGCTGTTTGGGAATGGTGAACTGGTTTTTACTGGGGAAACACTCTATGTCTTGGAGGTGGCTGTCCCTGCTGTGGTTGGTGTCCCCAGATGTGGAGTTGGGCACCCCATGTCGGTGCCACTGGTGCAGCTGAGCTGAGGGATGACCTCATGTTTCACATTTTGTGTCATGACACCCCTCTGCCTCAGGCTCCCCTGGGCCCTTTCTGGGTGGGGGGACATTGTGGACAGCCCCACGGTGGGGGAACCACACTGGGTGCCAGCAGGTGTGAGTGTGGGGAGCCGGTGGGGGCGAGGGCTGTGCCCAGGTGCCTTTGGGGTGCAGAGGAGTGAGCGGGTGGGGGGCCCGTGGGACGCTGCGAGCGGAAGCAGCCGGGTGCACGTGGCCACGCAGTCGCCCCAGGCGCACGGGGATGCAGCGGCACGGAGCTGCCGAGTGTCCATCTGGGCGTGCGGGGCCCTGTGTCCGTCCATCCATCAGCGTGTGGGGCCGCGTGTCCATCTGGGCGTGCGGGGCCGGGTGTCCGTCCATCCGTCGGCGTGCGGGGCTGCGTGTCCGTCTGGGCGTGCGGGGCGGTGCGTGGGCGTGCGGCGCTGCCGGCGTGGGCAGCCCCTTCCCGGGGGTGCGTGTTGGTGCGTGGGGGTGGCCGAGCGCGCCGGGGAGCGCGCGTGGGTGTGTCCCCAGCGCGCGGGGGCGACGGCTCCGCCACCGCCTCTCGCCGGCTGGAAGGTGCCGGTGCCGGTGTCGGCACCCGGAGCGTGGCCGCCGCCGCCGCGCTGCCGTGCGTGGCCGTGACCCCCGGGGACGCCTCCGGCCTCGCTGCGCGGCCTGGCCGCGGCATGGGCAGCCCGCAGGGAATTTGCAGGATCAGAGGGAATCCAGCCGCGGTGCCGCGGCCATCCTCCGGCTCCTGCCGAGCCCAGGCCGGCAACTTCATGGCTTAGCAGCGGCGGCGGGGGAGTGGGGTGGTGGGTGGGAGGGGAGAGGGCCTGGCTCCGTGCAGGGGGCTCCAGAGCCCCGGTCCTGGGAGAGCCTTGCTTTGTGCCTAGCTGTGCCAGTTCGGCGAGAGCCGCCCCCCCCCCGGCCCGAGCAGAGCGGGAGCCCCCAGGCAGCCCACAGCCCTAACCCTTTCATGGCCGAGCCCTCCTCCCTGGCAGCCACGTTCTCGCCTCGGTATGCAGCCCGTGGCTCCCGGCCAGCCCTCGCTCAGACGAACCTCGGCACAGCCGGGAAGCTCGCCCGAACGGGATGGGGAGATTCCGGCCCCCGTTCCGTGCGGAGCTGGGCTGGGGACTGTGTCTGCTGGGCCGGGAGCTGTGCGCGCTGAGGGGGATGCACTGGAGCTGGAGGCTGTGTGCATCGGGGAGTGTCTGCTTGGGCTGGGGGCTGTGTGTGTTGCAGGGGGGTGTGTGCTGAGGCTGGGGGCTGGGAGCCATGTGCGTTGGGGGAGGGGGGGTGCTGAGTGGGGGCTGTTCACTGGGGGTGTGGGGAGCAGGGCAGGGCTGCACCTCTGTGTCCACGAGGGACAGGGTCCCCTCTGTGTGTCTGTGTGTTGGTCCGTGGATGGAGCCGGGGAGCCCCAGCTCTGCCTGCCAGACGGCCCCGCTGCCGGGGAGCGGCACAGCCGGTGCCGACATCTGTGCTTCGAGCCCTGCCTGTCTTCAGTTAGCTCCTTGGCACAGTCACAGTGGCAGTTGGGTCCCCCCGTACCTCTCCGTGGTTTCCCCCAGTACTCTGCCTCTCCGTGACACAAACCTGCATCTCTGGCATGTTTTCTTGGACGGGAAACTGAGGCAGGAGTGAGGGAAGCAGCAGAGCCCTCTCCTGATCCCTGTCATCCTGAGGCTTGATACCACGCCTCACCCTGGCTTGTTTTTTCCTGCCAAGTGATGCCAAGAGCCGGGGGGAAGCGAGGGCGTCCTGGGACAGAGCTCCCGGCTGTGTCTGCCCGGGGCCCTGGAGCCGCCCAGCTGCTCCTGCCGCTGTCTGGCACATCCCTGGCCCGGGGCTGTGACAGGGGCTGGCGGCGGGGCCGCAGGACGGCTGCCTGTGGCACACGTTGTTGGGCGGTGTGGTGACACCGCTGGTAGCGGTGGCCATGGGGACAGTGGTGGCCGTGGTCACAGTGGTGTCTGTAGAGGCTGTGGCAGTGCTGGTCGTGGTGGGAGTTTATCGTGGTGAGAGCTTGTCGTGGTGGCCACGGTGGCGGTGGTGCCATGGCAATGGCAGTGGTGGCCATAGCGGCAGTGGTGGCCTTGGTGGCAGTTGGCCTTAGTGGCGACAGTGGTGGCCTTGGTGGCGGCGGTGGTGGCCGCGCTGGCCGCGGTGGCGGCGCTGGCCATGGTGGCGCCGGCGGCGATGGGAGCTGTCCGCGGTGCTGATCCCCGCCGCCGGCCCCGGCCCTACGCCGCGAGTCCGAACTGCAGAAGCGGCGCCGGGGCGGGTCCGACCCTCGCTGCCCCCGGGGATGCCCACGGGCGCGCTGGGGCTCGGGGTCCCCCCGCTTCCCTGGGGCCGTCCCGCCCTGCCGCTGGCCTTTGATGTGCGGCAGCTCCAGACAGGGCTGGTGGGACTGGAAACCATCGCCAGCTGTGCCCGCCACCCCACGCCCTGCCACCCCCAGGTGTGCCCGTCCCCCACGCCCTGCCCGCCGGGCTGGGCACAGCCTTTCCTCCACAGGGCGCTGCTGATCGTCCTGCAGGGCAGGTCGGGCAGGGACGGGGTGTTGTGAGTCGCGCTGGAGAGCGGGCCAGGGCAGAGCAGGGCACGTGGGGACACGGGCCACCAAGGCTCCATCGCTCCCTGACGGGTTTGGGACAGCCAGGGAGGGGCTGCCGGCCCTGCTTGGTGCTCCCGGGCAGGCAGAGGTTGTCTGATGGGAGGTGCCTGGGGCAGCTGGTTGGTGACACTGTGCTCACCTCGGCCCCCCAGAACCGTGTCCCCAACCGCAGTGCCGGTGTCACTGCTCCCAGAACAAAATGTCAACCCATGCAAATGAGACTGCGGGAGCGGCTGATTGAAGGGCCCTGCCCCGCCCCGGAGTTGCAATCAAATATGCAAATGGCTCCCGAGGAGGCTAGTGAAGGCTATTAATAGCGGGGACGAGGCTGGGAGAAAGCGTGGTGTCCCTGAGGGAATGAGCCTGGGGATGAGCTGGTTCTGCTTGTCCCTCTGCCCAGCCTGTCCCTCTCCGCAATGCCCTGGGCAGGTGACAGGTAGTTCCTGCGGGGAGCCCATGGGCCCCAGGTACGGCTTTGGCCACCATAACGCTTTGCAGGGCAGGTGCTGCTCGTGTGCCCACTGCCCAGTGCCCAGAGTGTGTCTTGGTGCTGGACAGCTGGGAAAAGCTGTGGGAAAAATCACAGAAAACCCTGGACTGATATTTCATCACTGGGGAATCAAACCAGGAGGGATGAGGTGCCCGGTGGGACCTGGGCACTGCTTGGCGGGGGGGTTACTGTGACTATGCTGTGGTAGGAAGGGAGGAAGGAGCCCACTCCCACCCTCCACCCTTCACCCTGAGCTTCCATAACCCCTTCCCCCTCCTGGTTTCCCTCCGTTGCCATTGAGGCAGAGGACATCCCTCTCCTGCCAGCTCTGGTGTGAGCACAAGACACTGGTGGGAACCACGCTGTCCCCAGTGTCCCCAGCCAGCGCAGGGGTCTGGTGTGCTTGGCCCCTGCTGCAGTCCCTCCACCCCTTCTCTTGGGTTTTGGGATCCAGGCACGATCTGACCTTTTTTTAGAAAATTGCGGAAGTCAGGCTGGAGTCAACAGTAACTAATTATTTAAAATCTGAAACTGGAATAATTAGCCCAATTAACAGTCTCAGGTGACGTCTGATTCCATCTGATAAGGGCCCAAGGAAGAGGGAAATTAATTAACCCATCAGCCTGATGTTTGTAGGTCACCACTGGCTCCTCATGGCGTCGGGGTGGGAGCAGAGCTGGTTTGGGGGGTCCCGTCTCTCTTGGTGCAAGGAGTCTGCACCCTTTGGGGGTCTCAGGGCAGGGAGGGGGCTGTGGGTGAGCCCAGGTGCCACCTGGGGGAGATGGACTGGGGGCTGCTGGGTGTGGGGACGGGATGCTGCTGTCCGAGGCCCGTGTGCTGGGCAGGGGGACGGGCTGGGTGCCCCCAGCAATGCCACAGCCGGTCCGTGCTGAGGCGGCAGCTGTGGGCCTTTAAGGTTGCTGTGGAAACGGTGCTGCTCGTTACCGGGAGGAGCCTCCTGCTCTCCAGGCAGGGCCCCCCCCATCCCTGCAGGAGGGGACCCCCACCCCGGGCACCTGGGACTCCACAGACCCCCGTGTCTGCGGAGGGACGTGGTGAGGGCACGGCTGTACTCCCGCAGGTGGGTGGCCTTGGGTGTGTCCAGCACGGACCCCCCAGCCCAGCTTGCCCTTGGCATGGCTGGTGGTGCCAGGTAGGGCTGTGCGTGCCTGGACACATCTGGACGCGCCTGGACCCACATGGACACAGTGCATCCTGACCTGCCCGTGCAGCACAGCCGTGCCCCCGAGGCCCCTGGGGACCCTGTCCTCACACCTCGGCTGACACAGGGACCTGGCTTGGCAGCCGGGCTGTGCTGTTCCCCCCCCCGGCACGGCACGGGGCCCATGGGGAACAGAATGTGCCGAGGCACAGCCCCCAGCCGCAGCCCGGTGCCGCGCACAGCTCTTGGAGTTTTAATGAGGTAAATTGTATAAAAAGCTCTGTTTGCCCTAAATGCCCATCCCTGTGTGAAGCTGCTGCGGCACAGCCCGGGAGCTGGGCAGGGGGCTACGGGGCTGGGCACACGCTCCCGGGCTGGGCACGTGGCAGCGGCAGGAGGAGGAGGACGAAGGCGGTTTAGCACATTTGCAATCATTTCCCTCCTCCCCCCCAAGTTTACAGCTTACCTCAGCGGCTTATCAGCCTCCAATCTCATTAAATCAGGCAAATTGTAGCATCTGATATTTTATGGAGATTAAGGTGTGCGCCCAGACTCTATAATTATCGGCAAAGATGTATTTACAATACCTTGTTGCTAGTAAACAAAAAATAACTTCAGATCAAAGCTCTCTTACAGGGGAATAAATCTGCCCATCGAGCCCCGCTGCGGCGCACGGCAGGGAGACACCGGAGCTGTCCGGGGTGGGTGATCACCGTGGGGGGACATGCGGGGGGCGTTTCGGGGATGTCCCCGGTCCCACGCGGCCGCTGCAAGTCCCCTGTGCTGGATCCATCCCCAGGGTCTCCCTTGCTGGCATCTCCCACGAGAGCCTGGTCGCACCCACCCCTCCGGCCACGGCTCCACCGGGGATTTCCACCCCAGGGACCTCCCTGCTGAGACAAGTCCGGGATTTATCGGCACATGTGCGTTGCCCCTGGATTCCTCACGGCGGTGGGAGCGCTGCGGATTACCGATGTGGTGACGCTGGTTTATTGCTGCCTGAAGTGGATTTATCCGTGCGGCAGGGCCCGGGCTCGCTGCCGGTGTAAATCACCACGGCACGGCTGGCAGGAGCCTCGGCGCCGTGGCTGCATCCCCGAAAGGCCCTTGGCATTCCAGCCTCCCCGGGGGTTTCGTGGCCGGGCTCCCCGTGGGACCGTGCGCTCCACATCACGGATCAGCTGCCCCTTCTCCATCTCACTCTTGTGCCCACTGAAACGAGAATAAAACGGTGATAATGCTGCAGACGTCCTCTGGAAAGGGCTCTGAGGCAGATGAAAAGCCCTACTTAAGAGTGAGGCCATTATTATTAATAACTCGGAGCGAGGCTGTAAATTCAGCCGACACAGCTATTATGGGAAATGAACCTGCTCCCGTGCCGGATCGCCGGCTGCCAGGTGTGGGATGGGGATGGGAATGGGCACGGGAGAGCGGGGCTGGATGGCCCCATGGCTGCTGAAGGCTTCACGCCCACAGCCCTGGGGCAGCATAGCCAGAGGGGACAAAACCTCCTGGCTGTCACTGGCTCCGTCTGGGCTCTCTGGGATGATTTCTTGGCTTTTCTGGGAAGGCTGGAGGTGCGAGGGAGCACAGGTCTCCTCCCAGCAGGAAAGGGGGTGACCGAGCTTGGCAACAAGGCTGAGACCTGGCCCAAGCTCAGGTCAGGGGTGATGCAGGATGTGAGGAGCGTGGCCAGAGTTGGGTGCTGGGAGAGGGGCCAGGGTGGTGCAGCTGGCATGAGGCTGGGCTGGGCAGGACCCGCCGTGGCCATCCTGGGCTGACTGTGCCCATCTAGGGAGCGCCCAGAGCAGTATCACATCTTGGCAAAGGTTGCATTAAAATAAAAATAACCTGGTACCATTCAGTGCCCGGCGCCAGGTCAGCAAAAGGCAAAGATCCATCGGGATGATTTCACCTCTGGCACTGCCACCCCTGAGCGGGGCAGCCCCGGGGCTGGCGGGTGCCCAGCGAGCCGAAGCTGGGTGTGGGGCCAGGCAGGGGGTGCCGTGGGGGTGTGCAGTGCCATGAGGGTGCCACATGGGTGTCACAGGGTGCGGAGCAGCGGCCCCGGGCTCGTGGTGCTGCTTGCACCCGGCTCAGGAGCTTCTGCGGGGGAACAAGCTTTGATATAAATATCTTTTTGCTCAGCACACGACCTACTTTCCAGACAATGCCATTAGCCTCCCGACTCCCTCATTCATCTCCTGCCGTCCTCCCCCAGCCCGCCCCGCACTGGCACCCGCGCCAGCACGGCACACCGGCCGTGGAAAGGTGAGCCAGGATGGGCACCTGGCTCCGTGGCACCGTGGGGATCCCGTGCTGGGCTTGGGGCCAGCCAGCAGCCCTGTTCCTGCAGCTGGCAGGGGGCTGTTCCTGCCTGTCCTCTGTCCCTGCTCTGGCTTTGTAGAGGGTGGCCGGGTCCCCGTGGGGGTTTCTCCACCCCATCTCACAGGATACTCAGCTCTGCCTCCCTCCCTGCTGCCCCCAGCCCCATTTCCTGCAAAATCCATGGCCTCATGTGAGAGATAAGTCCTTGTGCCTTCTTTTCATGTTGCTACAGCTTCATCCAGGGACATCCTCACCCAGGCACAGCTTTGTTGGGTACATCTTGGTCATGCACAGGGGAGCACAGCAAAGCAGCCACGCCTTGGCTCAGGGCTGGCCCAGGGGCAGCGTGTGGGGTCAGGACCCCTCCTGAGCACCCCCAGAGCATCCCTGGTGCTGGGCCCACACACGTGGTTCATCTGAGGACGATCCCAAAGGAGCTCCCACGTGCTGTCAGAGGCTGTGCCGTGCAGTTGGCAGCCGGTGAGAGGCTGGTGGGATTAGGGGCAGGTTGGGCACAGGGTACCCGGTCCAACTGGCATGACACTGCCCAGCCCCTCTGGCTCGTGGGGACGGCTCTGACATCAGTTTTCCCCCAAGAGCTGGAAACCCCTCTTCAAGCCCACCACCTGCACACCTCCGTGCACCCCCGTGATGAGCCCCCGCTCCTCCCCTGCAGCTAAAATTAAATATTCGATTTGTATTGCTGGTAAATCCTGCAAATCTCTTTTATCTCTAAGCTGTTGTAGCAGGAATATCGGTGGTGTAATCTCCATGGGGGCTCGTCCCGCTGCCCTTCACAGCTCCTCAGCTTGGACCACGCTTCCTTTTCCCCACATTTCCCTCTGGGATGCTTCTGGTTGTGGAGCAGGTCTCCAGTGCCAGCAGCAGAGCACCCCACGGCACCGATCCTGCGGGTGCTGCCGGCTTCGGGGACAAGGGTGTGCGTGGTCCCCAAACTGTGATGGAGGTGCCCTTGCCCAGGTGATCCAGGTGATCCCACCAGAGTGTCCCCCATGCCTGTCGTGTCCCCGCTCACCAGCCATGCCCCCTCCTCCCCTCGCTCTATCCCCGCGCTAAGAGCATTGTGCAGAATTATGTATTTAAATATTTAGGTTTTCATCAGCTTTGCAAATTAAGCCCATCCATTAAAGCGGCAGTTTGGGTCCTCTGCTGGCGAGCTGGGCTGTGCCATGCCTCGGGCTCGCTGTGCTCGTCCCAGCCCTGGCCCCAGGGGGTGCAGCCTGGGAATGGGACTCGATGGCCCGGAGCATCCCTGCTGGCACAGGGAGAGGGGGCTCCGCTTCCTCGCCCTTCCTGGAAACCCCGGCCCCTGCGGCCCCGATGCGGGAAGAGCCGTGGGAGGGGATGTGAAGGGAACCGGTTGGGATGGGTGTTATTTGGGGTTGGAGTGGAGAGAGCCGCGTGCTGGGGAGAGCAGGATGAGGAGCAGCGCTGGTGGCAGGTGAGAGCCCCGGCTCAGCCAAGCGCCTGGCAGGGGCAGGGCAGGGATGGAAGTGCCAGCCTGCCGGGGCTCAGTGCGAGTGAAGCTGGGGATGGGAAGGGTCAGCCCGCCCAGGGGCTTGGAAGGAATGCGCAGGGGGTGGCCAGAGATTGTCACTGCTCCCATGCTCGGTGCTAAGGCTGTGCTGCCCTGAGATCACCAAAGAGGCTTTGGAGTGATGCCTGGCTTAAGTCATTACACGGCATGGCCAGGAGGTAAGTGGCTCTTCAAACCCCGGCAGCGTGGCCCGTCTGGTGGGAGGGAAAAATGGGGGTGATGGGGAAATGGGGTTCACCCAGCACTGCTGCCAGCTGGGGCCCCTGGCACAGCTGCAGGGCCTGAGGGGGCTGCCAGGGCCCCCAGTGCCTCTGACACAGGCAGGTCTAACTCTGGGGGGGGATGCTGGAGCCCACCGCCCACCTGGGGCACTGCTGGTCAGTGGTGTGAAGTGCCCGGTGGGAATGTGGGCACCCACCCCAGGGGGGGTGTGGCACAGGGGGATGACCCTGCTCGTCCCTTCCCTTTGCTGCAGATGAACATCAGGCTGTGGTGTCTCCGTCCTGCTGGGCTCCCCGGTGTCACCTGCACATGCCCCTTCCCCACCAAGCCCTGGAGGACACCGGAGGAGCGCTCCGGCTGCCGCTGGCCCCAGGCAGTGCGGGCAGATGTCGAGCGCGTCCGTGGGAGGGGAGCTGTCCGTGGGCATCACTGGTGATGGGTGCTCATCCATGCGCTGCAGCGCCCATGAACCCTGTGCCAGCTGGGGTCCCTGGAGCCCTGCCTGGCCTGGGGGGCCCTCCAGGGTGGTCTCCCAACTCAGTCAGCTGCTCTCCTGATGCTCTGGCTGTGGGGTCCCAGCTCCGACAGTTGATGCCCCATGTGCCATGGCCTGGCTCCTGTGGGCAGGATGAGCATCGCTGTGGGGCTGAGGGGGCTGGAGGTTCCTGTGCCATGGGGCTCCTCACCCCTGTCAGCCCTTCCTCTGCCTGCACCTCCACAGGGATGCTGCTACGGCCCATTCCCCATGCTAGCTTTTTCCTTCTCAGCCAGCTTCCTGGGATATGGCTGCCAGGCCCGGGTGTTCCCCATCCTAAAGGGCTTTGGAAGATGTGGCTCTTCCACCAAGATCTGGGTTTGGGCTTTGCAGGGATGGAGTGCCAGCCTCCTCTCTCTGTTGGCTTTGCCTTGGCAGCTCCGGGATGCTCCAGCTCCCTTGCACATCTGGCACAGAAGCAGGGCTCTTGCCCTCAGAGAATCAGGTCTGGGGCCAGGGTGGATGGTCCTGTGCTGCGTGTGCTGTGCAGGAAGGGGGTTCCCGTTCCCCCCGTGGTGGCAGCAGCCAGAGTCACTGGTGTTGTGGCGGGGAGTCCCAGTGCTGGCGGCCGCGCCGACATCCCTGGCAGCTGGGAGCGCCGTGGCCGTATTTCCTCGCTCTGCTCCAGGAGTAATTGCTCAGATGGGGACGTGGGGCAACTCCCATCCCTCTCCCGGCATGGTAATGAGTGAAGAAGACTCAAAGACAAATGGCTCATTAAGAAGCAGTGCTGCATTGCAGGATTTTTCATCCCACCAACCGCTGCATCAGCAGAGGCAGCACCTCTCGCGCTCGCTCTCCCAGCCCTGGAGAAGGAGCTGTCAGGCAGCTGGGGCTGGTGCCAAAATTAATCATGTGCTTAATAACGCGCCCGGTCCGTCGAACGGCCTGTCCTCAGCCTCCCGGCGTGTGGAGCAGGACGGCCGCGTAGGGCTGGAGCCCTGGGGCACCGTGCATTTGGGTTTGGCGCCTGGGAAGCGCCCGTGCTCGGCAAGAAAGGATGTGCCTGGGCAGGGCTAAACCGGGGAGATGCCCCCGGCTTCGGGGTGCCAGAGCCCCCCAGTTATGTCGGGGTGCCAGAGCACCCCGGCTCTATGGAGGTGCCAGATTTGTTGGGGTGCCAGAGCCCGCCAGGTCTGTGTAGGTCCCAGCTGGCTGTGCTGGGCAGCACAGAGCACCCCTTCTCAGTGGCCTGGGTAAACATTTCTTCCTCCACTCACATTTGCAGTTCCTCGGCTGGTGTTCATCTTTCATGACTTTTAAAAAATCTTGCCTCATCCGTTTTTTCCAGCGGTGCCCGGTTGGATCCTGCCCCTCACAGCCCTCTGCAGGCAGTGCCTGCCTGCAGCTGCTCTGTTTTCTTTTATTAGCAGTAATTGGTTTTGATTTCCTGATTGCAGCCAGTGTATTTTCTGTGATCTTTGCATCCTGCTCACACTGTTTTCCTCTTCCCTTTTCTTTTTCTTTTCCTCCTTCCCCTTTTCTCTTTCCTTTTCTTCTCTTTTTTCCCCCTTTCCTTTCCTATTCCCTTTCCCTTTCTTAAACTTCCCCCTTTCCTTTCCCCCTTTCTGTGCTAAATTAGATGATGTCTTACTAAGCCCCTCTTTTTTTTTCCTCCAGGCTGAGTAAATTTTACTAATTCAGCCTCATAAAATAACAGAGCAATTAGTAATAAAATAAAATGTTTGCTTTCCACAACCCTTCTCGCTTACAATGAGCTGGGAAAGAGTAAATAGATTAAAAGCACGGCAGAAATGACCTGGCGGTATTCCATATTTATTTTCTTCCGACGACCGTAGATCAAATTTGCTCAGCCCCTAAGTGGGAAAACCACTTTATTTTATATTTTTTCCCGGCTCCAGCTCGCACGTGGTGCCGGGCGCTCACGCTGCGTGTTTGTTCTCTCCTGCTTTCATCCCAAGCCATAAAGGTCCCCAGCAGGACCCAAGCTGCCAGAACCTCGCATTAATTTACAGAGCAGAACGGGCCGAGCTCGCTCCTCTCCCAGGCTGAAAGCTGGAAAAAAAGTCCCTTTGCTGACGCTGGAAAGCCGGGGTGGCGGGAGGAGGCTTTGAGGAGCGAGAGGCCGGATCCGGAGCAAATGAAAGTCGATGGCGAGGTGGCCACTGGGCCGGCTCCGGCACCCGCTGGCAGGGAATTGCATAACAGGATGGGGCTGGGGATGCTTTTGGGGCTAAACTGGTTGGAACACGTGGCCGTGGCCGTGCGGAGCTGTCACCGTTGCTGCGCTGGTGTGGGGTGGCCTCGGGGGAGGATGGAAGGCTGGGCTGATAAAAAATACACAGGGAGGTGGACCAGGCTGGTTTTGGGGAGGAACACCCTCGCTCTGGCTTCATCCCCCTCCTGTTCCTCCCCCAGAGCCTGCTGCCCCCGGGATTCCCAGCGTGGAAGAGCTGCTGCTGGCGGGGCCATGAGGACAGCATCCCCCTGAGCGCTGGGCGGTGAGTGCCACCAACAGGCTTCACTGGGACCCCGCCATGGGCTGCTCATGGTGGGGCTGCTGAGAAAGGGCAGGGGGCCAGGATCCCCCCGAGGGCAGGGCCATCAACCCCCAGCTCTTGGGGTTAGACCTTGAAATGTTGGAAAACCCAGTCTTGCCCTGTGTCATGGCAGTTTGCCAGACCCAGACATTGTGGTGGGGTTTTGACGTCCTCTCCCCTCCCCACTGTTGTTCCTGGAGCTGGAGGAAAGATGGGAGGATCCTGGGTGCTATGGGGTCCCAGGGAAACTCAGGCTCCTGATGGGTCTGCCCTGAATCCCTGTAGCCCTGGGCCTCGGCACGGCGCTGCCTCTAAGCAGGGATCTCATGGGGCAGCTGCTGGGAGGTGGAACTGCCTCTGCCAAGTGCTCCTGTGGGAAATTAAGCAGCAGGCTGAATTTTAGGATGGCCTGGAGCACCAGGGACTACAAGCCCCTCTCCTCCGTGTTGACCCTTACAATGGGGAGAGGCATCAGAAGGAGGTGGTGGTGGGGAGCCGCTGGTGGGAGTTTCTCCAGGCTCTGGATGCAATAAAGGCAAGGAGTGAGTTATTTGTAATGGTAATTATGCTCTTCCAGTTTATCCTAGCACATAATTGTGTGGGCGGTAGGTTCCCACTGGTGGTAATTACCCTGGTGTTAAATGGCACAAAATTCAGCTGGGCTGGGTTTTTCCCCCCTGACTTCAGTTCGTGCTTTGGTGGCACAAATCCCTCTGTCCCAAGAGCTGTGCAGTGGATTGGCCTTGGGAGGGATACAGCTCCAGCTCTCGGCCATCTGCTCATGAGCCACGCTCTGGCCGGCTGCCCCAGTGCCATGTGCCAGCCTCCTGCCCACCCTGCCCTCCTGGGACAGGGCAGAGGAGTGGGCTCGGTGGCCTCTCCCATCCTCTACACGTGGCCATCCCCGCTGGCACATGGGAACGGGGACCCTGGGCTGCGCTGCCTGTGCTGAGCCCCACAGCATCACTCCCGACCCCTTCTCCATCCCGAGGTTGCCCTCGGGGAGCTCGGCTGGCCCCTGGGCAGGGCATAGACGGCTGTGTCGCCTTGGTGAGCGGGGACACGGATCCTTCAGCACGGCACGTCCCCACCCGCTGCCAGCGCTCCGCAGGTGCGGGGGAGCTGCGGCGCTGCCTCGCCGGCGGTTCCGGCGTTGTTGAATTCCTGCACCTGCTGAGCACAAAAGCCCGGCGGGCTCGTGCTGACGGGCTACGCAGATATTTTGACTCCTTCTTGCCGCCGCGGCAGCAATATTTGGATCAGCTGAGAGCTTCCCTCCCCGAGCAGGAGATGATAGCTCAGCCCCGCGGAGGCAGAGCTGGGCTGGGAGCCTGTCTGTCTGTCCGTCCTTCCATCCTGCTGCTCGATCCCAGGGCAGGCAGGCAGCTCCATCCCACGCTGCTGCTCCTGCTCCTCGCAGCAGCTCTCCCGGGAGGGGAGAGGCATCTTCTGTACCAGCTGCAGCATCCTTCCATTCAGGTTAAGACGCAGCAATTAGGGAGCCTTGTTAGAGCAGGAGCGGGATCTGAGGATGGGGAGCGGTGCAGGACGGAGCCATCCAGCCTCGAAGCCGGGAAGGAAGGTGGTGGTGGCTTGGGGCAGATGTGTTCCCAGGGCCCTGTCGGCTGCTCAGGGCCAAAACGCCATCTCTGTCCACTCCCACAGCCCTTGGGGACCCAGAGCCGCTCTCCTCTGTGGGGCTGCTCAGGGACAACCCCCACCCACACAGTCCTGGCCCTCCCAGTGTCCCTCGTTTCCAGTCTCCGTGGTCTGATCCCCAGGTGCCGCAGGGAACGTCTCACGGTCACCTTTCCCTGCAGCCAGTCTCGGAGACGTGCTGCCCACAGCACCCTGCCCAAATATGATAACAAGAGTGTTAACGATGCCTGTTAATTAGCCGAGATACTCCGGAGAATAAGTAATTTCCTCATTTACAGTCAAACCAAAGACCGAGCCTTTGAGGGACCGTAAGGCACACAAACCTCCATGGGTGCAGGCGGCTCCAGCGCCTGGCGCGGGCTCAGCCTGGCTCGATGCCGTCCGCCCTCCTGCTTCGGCCTGGGGCTGCCCCCCACACAGCACAGCCACCTCTGCTCCTGGCTCCCCATCCAGAGGGCTGGCAGGGCAGGACGGCCCTGAATCGTGGGTCTCCATCCACAGCTCCATGTGGGGCTGGATGGAGACATCAGAGCGCGGCCCCCCCGCGCCCCGCGGCAGCTCATTAGCGGCGCTGTGAATCGCAACGGCTGAAAAACCCAGCCAGAGCTGCTTTCTAGTGGAGAAACACTTCATAATATTTGGTGTTGGAGAAGAAAACAAGGATCTGCTGATGGCAGCGTGTCCTCCCTCGCCGTCTGCGGGCCCTGTTGCCTGCATCACTGCCGGCAGTACCTTCTCCTTCCCACTGCCCCCTCCGAGCACCTGGGCTGGGGCTGGCCCCCTGTGCCTGGCCCAGGGACTGTGCTCTTGTCACCACGTGGAAAGCCAAGATTCTGGTGCTCATAGGGCCTCACCCAGGGCTGAATCCTGCCCTGAAATCTTCCCAGCCTCCTCAGCTGGTTCCTGTGAGGTAGCCCCAGTGTTCTGTTGCTGGTGGGGTACAAAGGGGATCTTGACACTCTGCCTGTCCCTGTCCCCACAGATGAGCCCGCAGGGACATCCCTGCGAGATGCCGACGCTATGGGGTGGGTGCTGAAATGATGAAGGGCTACCATGGGGAGCGTAGCCAGACACAGCCCTCCTCCGGCCACCGCTGCCGCTGCATCCCAGAGGACTGCGAGCATCCCGCCGACTACATCCCGCACGGCCCCGAGGGCCAGCCGCCGTACCTGCTCAGCCCCAGCGAGCCGTGTTCCCTGGAGCATCCCTACTGCCCGGCGCGGAGCCCCGGCGCGGCCAGCGAGTGCCCGGGCGGGCCCCTGAGCGAGCCGCCCTCCGCCAGCGCCAGCAGCACCTTCCCGAGGATGCATCACGCGCAGCAGCCCTACGACTCCTGCGACGAATGCATGGCGACCGCCCACCCTGCCAGCAAGATCAACCGCCTGCCCCCCACGCTGCTGGACCAATTCGAGAAGCAGCTGCCGCTGCACCACGACGGCTTCCACACGCTGCAGTACCCCCGGGCCGGCGGCGCCGAGCCCCGCAGCGAGAGCCCCAGCCGCATCCGCCACCTCGTGCACTCCGTCCAGAAGCTCTTCGCCAAGTCCCACTCCCTGGAGGCGCCGGCCAAGCGGGACTACAACGGCGCCAAGATGGACGGCCGCGGGGACGGCTACCACCACCACCACCACCACCACCATCACCACCACCACCACCAGTCCCGCCACGGCAAGCGCAGCAAGAGCAAGGACCGTAAGGTGGACTCCCGGCACCGGTCCAAGATGTTGGGCTGGTGGAGCTCCGACGACAACCTGGACAGCGACAGCAGTTACATGGTGTCCGGCCGGCACGCCGCCGACCAGGGCACCCAGTACTGCGTGGACGCTCCCGAAAGTGCCTTCAGAGACTTGACCTTGAAGAGTCTAAAGGGCGGCGGGGAAGGAAAATGCCTGGCCTGTGCCGGCATGTCCATGTCTCTGGATGGCCAGACGCTCAAGAGGAGTGCCTGGCACACCATGACTGTCAGCCAGGCCCGCGAAGCCTACCCCAGTGCTGGCGGCACCGAGAAGACCTTGATGCTTCAGGAAGCAAAGGCCAAAGACCGAGCGTACCAGTACCTGCAGGTGAGGGGCTGTGCAGGTTGAGGGGACTGGGGCTGACCATGCCATGGGGAGAGCCAGGGCTGGGACCCTCCATCCAGCAGCCTAGGGTGCTGTGGGGATGCTCCAGATCTGTTCCATGTCCCCAGTGCCCACTCCTGTGCCGGTCCCTGCTGTCCCCTCGAAGCCCATCTGCTGCCTCCTGCCCTGTGCTGGATTTGGGGTCAGACCAGCTCTGTCAGCTCAGGGCCACCAGCAGCCCTGTGTCTGCTCCCTTCTCGCTGCTTTTATCCTGCCTGTGTGCCTGGCCGGGTGCCACTGCCTCATCACCAGGCTCCCTTCTAGGTCACCCCCCTTCCAATTAAAAGCTAATTAACTCTTCTCTCCCTTTCCCGGGGGAAGGAGACAGGGAGCAGCAATGCCGTGCTGGCCGGGGGTGGGGGTGGCCGGGGCCCATCTCTGCCGGCAGCGGGGGCATCAGGGCAGGGTGCCAGCTCCACCACCCTCACCGTGGGCCCTGGGGGACACCATCCCCCTGCCCCTGCCCTGTAAGGACCCCGTGGTGCTGGCGTCAGTGGCACGTGGCGGGGCTGGTGCCCGATACGTCAGGCGGGTGCTGTGCTGGCATGGGTGGGATTTGGCCCAGACGCTCCTGCCGGGGGGGCTGTGAGGTGGGAGCTGCTGCGCCGCCCCACACTGTGGGAATGGGAAGCTGTGCATGGTAGGAGGGATCTGCTCTCCTGGGTTTTGGGGCTTTCCAAAGGGGTCAGAACCCCCAGGGTCTGTCCCTGCAGCTCTGGAGTGCATGGGGAGGGCAGGGGAGCCGGGCACACATGCTGGACTTGGGCTGGGCTACGGCCAGCGCATGGCTCGGCTCTGCATCCCACCTGTGGGACCCCTGCCACAGCATCCTCCCACTCTTGCTTCCTGCTCCAGGTGCCACAGGACGAGTGGAGCGGGTACCCGGCGGGCAAGGACGGGGAGATCCCATGCCGGCGGATGCGCAGCGGCAGCTACATCAAGGCCATGGGCGACGAGGACAGCGCCGACTCGGACATCAGCTCCAAAGTGTTGCCCAGGGCGGCCACGCGGCGAGACAGCTACCGCCGCTCCTCCAGCGCCGACCAGGCCAGGACCAAGTAAGGGTTGTTGCCTCCCGGCCACGTCCCAGCACTGCAGGCAGCAGCGGGGCCATGGGCTGGGGCTTCCTGGGAGGACAAGTGGCATGTCCCTGCTCACGGCAGTGTCCCTGCTCATGGCAGCGTCCCCACTCATGGCACTGTCCCCGCTCATGGCACTGTCCCCACTCAGGGCTCTGTCCCTGCTCACAGCTGTGCTCCCCAGTGCAGTGGCACCGAGCCTGGTCCCTGCTCTGTGTCAGGACACCGAGGGGGACATGGCCGTGCTGGACTTTGGGGGGATCTGCTGCTGCAGCCACATTCAGAACGTGGGGAGAAGAGGCATGTTCAAAGGGGGATGACTGGGACGTGCTCCAGTCCCAGTGGGTGACAGTTCTGGGGGCAGTGAGGAGTGGGGACAGCAGCGGTGTCCGGCGGGAGCATCACTGCGGCTGCAGTTTCCAAATGCTCTACTGGAATGTGTTGCTTTTGGTGCGATCCCTTCTATTCCCACTGTCTCTCATTAGGTTTGCAAGTAGGCACTATTCTGATTCATATATCTGTAACTGTCCCAGCTGCTGCACGCCACCGCGAATGCTCCCACGGGGACAGAGCTACGGGCGTTCCTTCACCACCGGCCAGGTACGTTTGTGGCACAGGTGCCACGGGGCAGGTCGGGGCAAGGGATGTGGCAGATGTCGCTCTGAGCACCCCTTGCCCTGGCTCAGCCTCACCCACCGCTCTCCCCCAGATCAATGACGAGCTCAACCACCAGTTTGAGGCCGTCTGTGAGTCGGTTTTCGGCGAGGTGGAGTCGCAGGCCGTGGAAGCGCTGGACCTGCCCGGCTGCTTCCGCATGCGGAGCCACAGCTACCTGCGGGCCATCCAGGCTGGCTGCTCCCAGGACGATGACTGCCTCTCGCTCTTCTCCATGTCGGCCCCTCCCGGGCCGCCCATCACCAGCAGCATCCTGAAGCCCAGCACTTGTGAGTACTGGGGGATGGGTGAGGGCTTGGCAGCATGAGGGACCCCCACATCTCCCTGCCTGCTCACCTGGGCACCTGCCAAGGGCTGCTGCTGCCCTTCTCCTGTCCCTCGAGCCCCTATTGTGCCTGGCACAGGGTGTGAGTGTCCTGATAGTGGTTCAGTCCCAGTCAGGGGTCTGCTCTGTGTTCCCAGCACCTGTTTGCTATTCCTTCCTTCCCTCCACTTCTGTCCCCATCTCTGCCCCTTGCTGGGTGCTGCAGCAATGTGGCCAGTGTGGGTCTGGGGTGTTTTCCAATCCCAAAAACTGGCCAAACAGCCCCTGTGAGCTCCAGCCCGGATCTAACCCAGCTTAGGGGCAAACCCTGTGGGGCCGTGAGCCCCGTGCTGTGGGAGGAGTTGGGCAGCATTCCCCGGGGCCCCTGTTCGTGGCGGGAAATGAACAAGTGTCTGTGTTTTCACGTGCCTTTTCATCCTGCGCCTCTCCCACAACAGCCTTCAGTTACAGAAAAGCTCCACCTCCCATCCCTCCAGGAACCAAAGCCAAACCTCTCATCTCCGTCACGGCGCAGAGCAGCACCGAGTCCACCCACGAGAGCTACCTGCCCAGCGAGGTCGCCCGCAGCCCCGCCTGGTCCAAAGATGCCACGGCCCGCTGCAACTCGGCCGAGAGCCTGAACACCTCCAAGGTGACGGCCGTGGCTCTCGACCTGCCCCCAGTCCAGCCCCGTGCCGCTCCCAAGCCCTCCACGCTCATCATCAAGGCCATCCCCGGCCGGGAGGAGCTGCGGAGCTTGGCTCGGCAGCGAAAGTGGCGTCCATCCATCGGCGTCCAGGTGGGCTCCGCTCCTCCCTGCGGGCTGCCCGAGTGGTGTGGGCGATGCTGAGCCTCCACGCTGCATTTGGGGCTGCCCTCCAGCGCTCTCTCTCTGCCCCTTGGCAGGTTGAGGCCGCCTCTGACTCAGATACGGAGAGCCGGAGCCAGAGGGAGTTCCACTCCATTGGGGTGCAGGTGGAGGAGGACAAAAGGTACCACATGGCAGGACTGGGCTGAGACCTGCCACACTCGCTGCACTGATCTCCGGGTTCCTGGCGGCTTCCTGAGCTCTGCTCACCACCACTACCCCACAGCATCTTTTCCCTCTCTCCTCTGGCTGAAACCCCAGAGCTCAGCAGTGTCCCCATCCCAGGCCAGCTGCCTCCACCTGGGGCAGGATCTGGCTTTCCCTTTGCCATCGCTGCTGCCCAGGGAAGGGGCTGCCCTATTCCTGCCCTGTGCTGGGTCTCCTCTGCTGGGCTCAGCCCTCAGCTTTGAGCCCACGCCAGGTGCAGATGAACCTTTGGGCATTTCTGCAGCTAACCATGACATTTTGGCTGGGATGGGAGTGCCAGGTGTGCCAGAACCTGCATGGCCCGCGGGAGGGGACCTCCGGCATTGTGCCCAAGCAGCCCGGTGCACTCTCCTCTCCATCCTCGGTCCAGTGCTGGTAGCCATGGAAACAGGCTAAGAGCAGAGGAGACGAGGAACTGCCAGATTGCAGCTGCTCAGGGTTGTCCCTGTGGCCCCGAATGCTCCGGGATCATCCACCCCGGCATCCCCAGCATCATCCTGCCTGTGGGCATCCCTTACCCTGCCCCTGCCGCTGCGGTACCTGATGGGGGGTCAGGACAATCCCCGCTGGCCGCGAGGGTCCCCACGCTCTCCCCTCTCTCCGCAGGCGAGCGCGCTTCAAGCGCTCCAACAGCGTGACGGCGGGCGTGCAGGCGGACCTGGAGCTCGAGGGCTTCACCGGCCTGGCCGTGGCCACCGAGGACAAAGCCCTGCAGTTCGGGCGGCCCTTCCAGCGGCACTCCTCGGAGCCCGAGTCGGGCCGGCAGTACGCCGTGTACAAGACGGTGCACACGCAGGGGCAGTGGGCGTACCGCGAGGATTACCAGCTGCAGTACGACACGGTGGAGGTGCCCCGGCGGGACGCCTGGATAGAGCGGGGCTCCCGCAGCCTCCCCGACTCCGGCCGCGCCTCCCCGTGCCACCGCGATGGCGAGTGGTTCATCAAACTGCTGCAGGCAGAGGTGGAGAAGATGGAGGGCTGGTGCCAGCAGATGGAGAGGGAGGCAGAGGACTATGACCTGCCCGAGGAGAGTGAGTCGGGCGGGGTGTTGCAGCGAAGAGAGGGGCTGGGGATCCTGGAGAGCTGGGGGGGCACAGTCATTATCCTGCAGCACTCCCACCTTGAGCATCTTCCCTGCCACGGCTAAAGAGGTTGGGTGAGGGTGAGAAACACCGGGAAACCCTCTGGGGCTAGAGGGGTCTGGAGGAGAGAAGAGGCCTGATGTGTTGGAGGGGTCTGAGCTGCTCGTGACTGTCTGCTCTCCCCCCCAGTCCTGGAGAAGATCCGGAGCGCGGTGGGCAGTGCCCAGCTCCTCATGTCCCAGAAGGTGCAGCAGTTCTACCGCCTCTGCCAGCAGAACATGGTGAGTGGGCAGCGGTGCTGGGGGTCAGCTGTGGTGGGGAGGGGGGGGGTCTCATACCCTCAGTCCGTGACTTTGTACCACCGTGGAGGAGAGCTGGACATAGACCCCCCCAGCACCGGAGGGTGGGATGGCCCCACGGCCAGCAGAGCCAGTGTCCCACCGACAGATGAGGATGACATTCTGCCCCTCTGCCCCCACAGGATCCCAACGCCTTCCCTGTGCCCACCTTCCAAGACCTGGCTGGCTTCTGGGACCTCCTGCAGCTCTCCATTGAGGATGTCAGCATGAAGTTCGGGGAGCTCCTGCAGCTCAAGGCCAATGGGTGGAAGATCATGGAGCCCAAGGTAAGGGCAGGGCTCTGCCACTGGCACTCCTCCCTTGTCACCTCTCCCTCCCTCCTTGTCCCCAAGCTCATCTGCACCCAAACCACTGCTGGGCTCTCACTGGTGACTACTTTAGTGAACCCTTCAAAAACAGAGCCGGGAAAAAGTGAGGCTAGAGAAAGGCTGTTCTCCCAGTGCTGTATCCCAGCGGCCCACAAAGCGCCGGGCAGGGTCCTGGCACGGGACGGATGAAGGGATGTGCAGCCCCGCCTTGCAGCCTGTGGGAGGGTCTGTGGAGCGTCTCACTGGGGCTTTGGCACCCGCAGCTGTGGTGAGCCCACCGCGATGCCCACTGCCGCGGGGTCCCAGCCTGAAGCCTCTGTTGTCTGTGCAGGAGGAGAAGAAGGTGCCTCCCCCGATACCAAAGAAGCCGCCGCGCTCCAAGGTGCACCCGGTGAAGGAGCGCTCCCTGGACTCGGTGGACCGGCAGCGGCAGGAGGCCCGCAAGCGGCTCCTGGCAGCCAAGCGAGCCGCCTCCTTCCGCCAGAGCTCGGCCACCGAGAGCGCGGACAGCATCGAGATCTACATCCCCGAGGCGCAGACCCGGCTGTGACCGCAGCCTCCGCTTTTCTACCCGGACTGGACGGCGCGGCCGTAGCTCACTGTGATGGGGGGCCGCGGGGACACCCTGGGGCAGCTCTTGGCCCCACTCACAGCTTCTCTCTTTTCTATCTTAGCCCTTTTCGTGGATCCGACGGCGGGTGAACGCAAAGCCCGGGTCTGCCCCGTCCCCTTGCCCCCCGCCCGCATGCCCCTGCCAGCCTCTCCTGGGGTCCGGGGCTCTCCCTCCCTCTGCCCTCCCTGGGGCTGTGTCCCAGCTTTCTGTCCCCTTCCTACTCCCCAACCCTTCTGCACACCCGCCCCTGCATCCCAACCCAAAGAGAGGTGACCTTCAGCACCCGGCCCAGCCAGGCTGGAGGGGAGGGGGCTGCAGGCAGGCCCCCCCGCCTCTCTGTACTCAGTGCAATCCTCTGGTGTGTGGCAGGGTCGGGGCCCCAGCCCCTGGCCAGCCACAGCCCCCCCAGCCCTGCCCTACCGGCACGAGGCTTTGGGACGTGGCAGGGACAGAGGGGTCCCCTCGCTGCTCCCCCCCCCGCCTACGGCTCAGGTGCCGTGGCGACCCAGGGCTCCCTCCCCTATATACATGTATAAATATAACCCAAGGAATAAACCAGAAACTACACGTGACCAGCGCTGTGTCCTGCCTGGTGGGACGGGCCAGAGCAGCAGAGACCCCCGGTCACGGCGAGCCGCCCCGCTTCCCTCGCACGGAGCATCGTCATGCGCTTCTCCCCTTCCTGCTCAGCCCTCCTTCCCCTCAGTCCATCCCCTCATCTGTCCGTCCTTCCCTCCTGCTAGCCTAGAGTCCGGGAGCACCTCTGCAACGTGGCAATAGCCAGGGACAGGGAACAGTGCCCCTGTGCCTTGCTGCAGGTGGGAGACGCTTCCCTGGTGAGCCCGTTCCCACCTGCACTGACAAGGACCACGCCTGGGCTTGGCACCAGTGGGTGGGATGGGAGCGTGGACATGGCCAGCAGCTGCCCCTTGAGTGTGGGGCTGTTAGAGACCCTTCCCCCCGATAGGGGTGGGGATGGGACAGCCCAGGATAGGGCTGTCATGAACCTGATGCCTCTCAGGGCCAAGGAACACTCTGGGATGTGGCTGTTTCCCAGCTCCCCCATCACTGTGCACAGAGCCAGGAACAGGGTGGGGAGTCCCCTCCAGGGCAGAGCAGTGTGGCGGGGCACGAGGCTGCATCTGCCTCATCCCTGTCCTTATCCCCGTTCTCCAAGCATCCTGTCCCCCTCAGTGTCCCTTTTGGTGGCAGAGGGGGGAGGACCCCACTCCTGTCCCTCACCCTGCCACGCCAGCAGCCCCACGCAGCATCACCAGCCACCCCCCCAGGGCTGGGCCAGTGGGTGCCAGGTAGCTCCCGAAATCTGGGGCCAAACCTCGCCCAGGCCCTCAGGCAGGGCGGTGGGATCAGAGGCAGCTGGGGGACGCCTCGCTGGGGTCCCTCGCTCCTGGGGGTCCGTTGGTGCTAAACACCTCCGTGACGGCAGCGCCCACTCGGACACCCGAGGCCTTTCCCCACCCCACTCCCCCTGCACCCCAGATTTAGGGATGTGCCTGGGAAGGGCCCCCGGCCCCCCACCCCCCGGCCAGCGCCGTGCAGTGACCGTGACACGTGGCTCCCTTTTTATTGTAACGAACCGCCGCAATTAATAAAGATGACTTTGGTTACTCCGGGCCAGCGGCCACTTCCCTGCGGGGACATGGCCGGCACCGGGCTCGCCTTTCACCTGTCTCCGGTCCTTTTGTGTCCGTGGGGCGGGAAATGGGTGTCTGTGGGGTGGGAAATTGGTGATTGTAGCATGGGAGAGGGGCTTTTTCAAGTCTCCTCGTGGATCTCCCCACGGAGACTTCCCACGGGTCTCCCCACGGGTTTTTTCCAGTGGGGTCTCCATCTGTGAGTCTCTCCCCATGGCTCTCCCCCTGTGGGTGCCTCTCAGTGAATCTCTCCCCCCGTGACTCCCCCTGTGACTCCCCACGTGAGTCTCCCACCGCCGCACTCCCTGTGACATCCCCGTGGATGTCTCTCTGTGGCACTCCTCGTGACTCCTGCACGGACGGCTCCCCGTGGCATCCTCTGTGACCCCCCCGTGCGTGTCTCCCTGTGAATTCCCCCTGGGTTCCCCCCGTGTGGCTCGCGGTAGGTGACACCCCGTGACTCTCCCCAGGGGTCTCTCCCCGTGGGTGTCTCCCCGTGGCTCCCCCCGTGACTCCTCCGGGGGTGTCTCCCCGTGGCTCCCCCCGTGACTCCCCTCCACCACACCACCGTGGATGTCTCTCCATGACTCCTCTGTGGCTGTCTGTGACTTCCCCCGGCCTTCTCCCGTGTGACTCCCCCGGTGACAGGCCCTTGTCTCCCACATGCCTCCCTCCGTGTCCCCCCCTTGTCCTCCCCCC
>VXAC01007312.1:77774-145431 GCA_013399225.1 Rhipidura dahli | reverse complement strand
AGCGCCGAGGCGCCGGTGCGGGCGGGCCCGGCCGGTGACCGCCGCGTCCCACCCCCGGCAGGCATGTGGTCCGTGCTGTGGGCGGCCGTGCGCTCCAAGGCCCCGTACGTCACCTTCCCGGTGGCCTTCGTGGTGGGGCTGGTGGGCTCCCAGCTGGAGTGGTTCCTGCGCGGAGACCCCCCGCCCACGGCCCAGGAGGAGAAGAGCATCTCGGAGCAGCGGGAGGACCGCAAGCTGCAGGAGATCGCGGGCGAGGACCTGACCAAGGTGGTGAGCCTGAAGGACAAGTTGGAGTTCGCCCCTCGGGCCGTGCTCAACAGGAACCGCCCCGAAAAGAGTTAATAAAGGGTGATTTGGGCAAAGGCGGTGCCCTGGAGCGGCTGCTGGGGACTCCCCTGCCACCTGCACTGCTTCCACCAGCCTCCCTCCTGCTGCTCCTCTCCCTCCCGGGCCCTCCGGAGGGTCAGGTTTGCCCACCCCGTGGATTTGCTCAAGGAACCCAGAGCTCGGTGGCAGAGCGGGCAGGGAGCCCTGCGGGGAGATGGAGCGAGTCTGAAACTCCTCAGCTCTCACCAGGCCTGGCTCCTGGACCACAAAACATTCTCGGCCTGGTTCTATCTGTGTCTCCTCAGGTTTGATTTCTCTTTATGCTGTGAAGGTAGAAGAAGTTTGGACCTGAGTGCCATGGGATGGGGTCAGGCTGGCCGCCAGTGACAGGAAGAACTGCTGCCCTGCTTCCAGATCCCCTGTGGCTCTTGATGAACCCCAACACAGCCCCATGCCACAGTGTTATTCCAGCATCCATGGAGCTCTCTGGGGAACCCCTCCCTGCATCATCCCTCCCGGGAACGGTGACAGGGGGAGGTGAAAGTCTTGCTCCTGCCCCATTGTGGGGCTCTGAGCGTGGCGATGTGCCGGGAACGGGGAGATCTCTGCCCTCTGCACAATAAACTTCTGTCAGTCCTTGGGCCTCTGTGTCATCTGCATCAGCACAGCCCCAGCCCTGTCTCAGAGCATGTCTCTGCTCCCTGTGTGTTCAAGAAGCAACTCCTGCCGTGGGACAAATGCCACTGCTGTCCCTGGCCAGGCACTGACCTCCAGGCCTGGCAGCAGGGTGGTGGGCAGGAAGGAGGGGGAGGCACCGAATTCCCAGCCTGTGCTGTGGCTGTGCCTCCCTCCCAGCTCCCCCAGCTGCGTCATCCGCTTCCCTCTGACCTCGTTATCTTGAGGAGAAAGTCTGTGACAACATAGGGTGGGGTCCCAGGGGACAGGGGTCCCACTGGGGTGCTGAGCAGGGAGAGGCTGGCAGCAAGTGCTGGGGGCCAGTGGCCGGTGTCCCCTCCAGGCTCAGGTATTGCTGGCACAGCAGGGACAAACCCCAGCCAGAGCTGCCTGAGCAGGGCCAGGGCCGGGGTTATCGCTGCCTCCCGGCTTGTTTTTTCCCGTGGTGCCTGAGCAAGGCCCCGGCTCTGCCCCGGCCCGGCCTTCCCCTCCTGGGGACGATAAATCTGCCGTGCCTGGTGCGAGTGCCGAGGTCAGCAGCCAGTCAGCATTCACACCGTGCTGTCCTGCGCCCCCGGCCAGGGCCATTCCTGCCCTGCTGACAGCTTTACTGCCGTGCTCCCGGCTCTGTTTGCCTCCCAAGCTGCAGTCCCGGGCTGGATCACTGCCCTCGGCCGGGCTCACGGCCCGCCACGGCCGGGAACGCTCCGACCTCTGCTGCGAGGGCAGCTGAGCCTGCGGGAGAAGGTGCAGGAAGAGCCTGGGTGTGATTTAGAGCCTGTCCCAGTCTGTCCCACTGCCACCTCCTGCACTGGAGCTCACAGTGCCACCACCTTGTCGCCCTGGCAGGCTGGCACTGTCCCCTGAAGTAGCCCCTTCCCTTCATCTCCTGCTTTCCCAGCCTGGCTGTGGGGTGATGGCTGTTCCCTATTGTGTGCTGGGGTGGGAATGGTCTCGTTCCTTCTCCCAGCTGGGACCAGCTCGGAAGCTGTCTCTGAAATGCCTTTGTTCACCCCGCGCCGCAGCGGCTCCCCCGGCTGTTTATAGCCCATTGATCCTCTTGTTCCCAGGGCCGGCTGGGCACAATCGGGCTTTGGGGGGGGCTTGCTGCCCCATTTCCTGCCCCAGGCCCACGCAGTGTCAGCCGGGGAGGCTGCTCCAGCACAGTGCCGGAGTGATGACCTGATGGAGGACTGAGCCCTGACGGTGACAGCTTGGGCACTGATGGCACCTGGCTGGCAGTGCCTGCCCTGCTCCCATCCCCTGCCTGTGGCGCTTCCAGCTGTTTTCCGTGTGTCTGGGGACTCCCGTCCATCCGCCGGCATGGCTGCAGGTCTGAGGATGCCCGCAGGCACTGGGACAGGGGTGAAGCCGCTTCCCAGACCTGTCGCCTTTCTCCTCAGCCCTCGGTGCTGCACACCCACCCTTCCTCCCATTGAATCCCAACAATGTGCCGCTTGGGAAGTGCCGGCGGGACAAGAATAGGAGCGGGCAGCTCTCAGGGCTGGGGCGAGCAGCCACGGCGGCTCACGAAGAGCGAGAGGAAGCTTTGCTGAATAAAGCATTATGGTAAAACCCTGCCCTCCCGAGCCTGCATTCAGCCACTCATGTGCAAATGCTCGCTCTGGTCCAGGGGGTTTGTGATCCAGCTGTTCCCAGCACAGCACAGCTGGGTGCTGCTGTGGGAGCCCTGCCTGCAGCAAGCCTGTCCCTGGGCAAGGAGTCCCACGCCTGGCCAGGAGGCCACTGTTGGGTGTGAGAGGAGCCTCCAAGATTTGTCCAGCTTCAGGGATGACTCCGTCTGGGGCCAGCTGTGACTGCACGGTGCCATGGATCAGCAGCCACAAGTGCTCCCAGTCCCAGCCCAGGCCAGCCTGTGATGGGTCTACCCCAGGCTCATGGTGGGTCAGGCTGACTGCAGTGCTCTTGGCATGGCCCGAGGCCATCTGCAGCTTACCAATGGACCCTCTGTCCTGCCCAGGTCCTGGTTTGCTCCCGTGGTCCATTGTGAACAGCTCATGAAAGGAGCAGATGGTGATTTCTGGAGGCAGGATGCCGGGAGCAAGCTCTGCCCCAGCTCACTGGGGTGGCTCAGAGGACAGGACAGCTGCTCTGTGGCCAGGACAGTGAGATACCCCTGTCCATCTGGCACACCTGGATGGCTGCCCTGGATGTCCGGTTAGATCAGAGCAGGGATGGTCCAGCTGTGCAGGGCTGGGGATGAGGTGACCCTGCGCTGGCACAGGGATGGTCCAAGGCCATCTGGGTCCTTCCTGCAAGGCTGGGAGTGATGATGCTTTGGAAGGAGAGGAGCAGGGTGGGAGCTGGCGGGGGGAGCAGGGACTGCAGGGACTGACCCTCCAGTGTCCCGTCCTGGGGCAGCGCAGTGACCCTGGGACACCCTGGACCTGCCCATAGTGGGGTGACCCCGGGACACCCGGACCTTCCCACAGCACGGTGTCCCCACAGCCCTGGGACATGGAGGGTGCTCACCCCAGCTGCGCTGGAGAGCAAATAGAACATCCCCTCAGCGTGTCCCCCACAGCCCCTGGGGACTTCTGCTCCCTCCCAGCTAAGGCTTTTCCCAGGCTCTGGTTTTGCCCTTTTCCTGAGAGCAGCCAAGCCTTTCCCAGCCTCCACATCTCACTTCCTGCTATGGCTCCCTCCATGCTGTGTCTGGTGGCTCCTTCTGTGGCCAGCAAAAGCCCTGAAGTGCCGTGGGAGAGGAGCAGCTCTGATCTACGCCAAGTCACATCCCTTGAGCCGTGGCTGGGGACAGCTACAGTGGGACATGTTTGCATTCAGCACTGGCTTTTCCTGCAGGTACAGCTCAGGGTTGATTCCTCATCCCCAGCACCGCAGGACCACTGTGGGTCCTTGTTTTTGGGCCACACTGACCTTCCCATGACACAAAAATCCCCTGGCTCTGCAGGCAGCAGCCTCTGCTTGCCCAGTGTTGCATCAGGATGATGCCCTGTGCTGCTGGCAGGGTTAGGATCCATCCCAGGGTGGGCACAGGGTGCTGGGCACCGCAGTCCTGGTGCCTCCATGTGAGGAAGTGGCCGGGGGCGAGTGACAATGTCAGGATGCGGCTATTGAGCTCGTTTCCTCCGCCTACGGTTCTCACACGGGGCCGCATTGTCTGCCATGCCCGCGCGTGGAGGGCTAAATATAACCCCGGGGAGGAAGGGAGCTCCGTGGGGTTTGCTTTTCCTTCGCTGTGCGCCGTTGGCAGCGGCTGGAAAGGGCAGGATTATTCCTGGTTTGGGGTTGCCCCAGTGGTGGGTGCTGTGGGCACAGAGTGCTGGGGTCAGGGCACTGCCTGGCCCAGGAGGATGCTCCTGACAGCTCCTGCTCCCCCTGAGGACACACCTGGCCATTGACAGGGCCTTGTGGGCAAGTGTGGCCTTGCCTGGCACCCCTCTGCTGAGCTCTCTGCCCTTCCTCCTCCTCAGCTGTGATTCTGCTCCCACCTCGGCTCTTCCTGAGTGGGTCAGATTTAGACACTCGCTGTTTGCTGTATGCTGAGAAAGCTTAAAAATAAACTCCTTGGTGCTTGGCCAGCATCTCAGGCAGAGCCTTTCAGGCAGGACAGCCCTCTGTCCCAGGCTGAGGCAGAGCTGAGCAGGGAGTGCCTGGCATGGACTGGTCCTAACTGGGAGGAGGGCAGAAACCTCCCTGCAGAGGAGCCCCAGGGCTCCTGTGATTGGTGTTAGACCAACCCCCCCAGCAGGAATTGGGGTTCTGGGGACTGTGTGGTCCCTCCAGGACTGGCAGAGCTGCCTCAAAGTGTTTTCAAGCTCTGGGGGTGCCCATGGGGAGCCCCTCAACACAGCCCCCAGGCTGCCTGTGCCAACATGGGGCTCAGCATCATCATCCAGGGCTGGGTGTTGGGGGAGCGAGTGCTGTTCCCACGAGGGACCAGAGGGGCCTGTTTACTCAGGAGGGAGTGCAGAGGAGTGAGAAAGGCCCTGCTTGTCTGTCTGGCCGCTATCTGTCCCCGGGCTGTGCCAAAGGGCTCCACCGGGCCAGCCTGGGCTCTTATCAGCTCCAAACTTTTATTTTCCTAAGGGCTGCCTGCCCACCTTCTGGGGGGGCTGCTGCCAACCCCAGCCCTGCTGCTGCCCCCTCCCCAGCCTGGCCCGCAGGTGAGCCCCTCGCTGTTGTTGTTGGCAGCGTGTCCCGGCGGCGTGGGGTCACTGCAGCTGCCCCGAGCCACTTTGTCACAACACGGGAACAATAGTGGGACGTGGAGCTGTGTTTGTGCAGCGCCTGGGCACCGTGTCCAGGCAAGGGGGGTCTCGGCCGTCTTGTTTTCCACCTTGCAGGGTCGCTTGGAAAAGCGTGATGTTCCCCCAGTGCCAACAAAAATAGGAGTCCAGGAGAGGAGAGGGGACCTGGGGACACTGAGATGGGTAAACATGGCGTGGCTGCTCCATTCCCCTTCACTCAGGCACTTCTTTCTGGCCCAGCACGCTGAGCTGCTCCCCCCAGAGCTGCAGGGCTCTGCTGATACCTGGGGAGCACTGGGATGTGCCCCCCACTGCACTGGGGTATCCTGGGAGGTCCCAGCTGGGCAACAGTGGGAGCAGGGCAGGGTCCCTCCAGAGGCTGTGGGAGCAGGGCAGGGTTGTTCCACAGTGGATCTACCCCAGCATCCTCCAGGAGGGCACAGGAAAGAGCTGGGAGCTGGTGGTGGGCACCCCAGACCCTCACCCCGGGGGGTTTCACCCCCCTCATCCCCAGCAGGGAGGAAGCCAAGGGTGGGCTCGGCTGCCAGCCCAAGGGCAGCGCAGCCGGGTGCCTCCCTTCTCATTTCCTCCAGCGGCCGATGGCAGCGATATTGCCCCGTATCACCCATATTTCATTTTCTCCAGGGTATTTTTAGCCTGTCCCACCCTCACTGGAGAGGCCCTCGACAGAGAGCAGGCTCTGCTCTGGCCTGGCTTGGCTGGGGAACTAAACAACAGCCCCAGCCACATTGTGTGCCTTTATCTGCGGCTCATTTCCACCTATTATGCAGCCACGAGCAGCTCCATGGCCTCTGCTGGGTTTATCTGCAGTGGAGGGAGAGGGGCTGAGCTCTGCTTTGGGCCACCATGAGCCTGGGATGTGACAGCTCTGTCAAAACCCTGAGTGGAGGCTGGGCTCAAGGGGACAGGAGGCCACAGAAGGGAGGGATGTGCTTTTAGTGTGTGAGTGGCACCCCCAGCACAAATGGGTGTCCACTCTCCCCTTCACCCCAGACCCATCACCCCTACAGGACAGCATTTCCCCCTCCCTCAGTCCCAAACCCTCACCTGCCCTCCCGGAGGCAGCTGGAGGCTGCAGGAAGCACAGGCACACCACCTTCACCTTTTCTCATTCATCCAACTTTATTCAACAAGACACAACACAGAGTCTGTCAGGGGAAGGGAAACAGAGCTGAGAGCAGTGCCCACATCCCACACTCACACCTGGGTCACACAGGACCCGCAGCCCCTTGGTCACAGTAGGACAATCCCCTCTCACAGCATCAGTGTGCTGGGGAAATCGGGGTGCCAGCTCCTGTGACAACAGTTTTTTCTTCAATTCCCACTGGCCCCTCAGCCCACAGCAGGAGATGACTAGTGCAAAGTAATAAAAACCCAATAACCCCCAAACTAACAAGTGCTGGGCTGATTCCTCCCTAAACCCCACAGGGCTCCAAGGCACATGGCCAGGCTGGACACGGCTCCCCAAAGTCCCTGCAAACTGCACCTTTAAGGCAGAAAGCTCCGTGCTCAGGCCAGCGGTTTAAAAATAACTTAAAGGCACGCATCCCATGGGAAAGAGCCCAGGGCCGAGAGGGGAGGAACTCGCACTCCTGGGTCATCCACAGTGACCCTGCAGCCACTGGGATCTGCTGGTCACAACAGAGCTGGCTTAACCCCTCTGTGTCCCATGGGGAGGGGGCAGCTCCTGCAGCAAACCCTGGGCAGGTGCCAGGAACACTGGAATGGGATCGAGCTGGTGGCCAGGATCTGCCAACACTGCCCCAGCTCAGCTTTTCCCAGCAGTCCCCAGCTCAGCCTGCTCCATGTGGAGGCTGGAGACGAGCAGCTTCCCACGGCTGCACGCCTGGCTCTGGGGTCCAGCTGAGCCACAGCTCCCCATGGCCAGCAGCCTCCAGCCACGGCCTCGGGGACAGCCTGTTCCACAGCGTTGCTCCAGGGCTTTCTCCCTTTCCCACGGCAAGGCACACAGGACACGGCGTCCCGGGGAACTTTGTGCAGTTTCCTTCCTTGCAGGGTCTGTGGGGAAAACCGGAGAGAGCGGAGGCTGCGCTCCGTGACAGCGCTGCCGAGCATCCCATCCCAGGGCGTCTGGAGCCTCCAGAGGGGAATGTGTACGGCACAGCACCAGGCAGGAGGCAGCTGCCTGTCCACAGCCAGCACCTTTGCAGGCACAAGGGACCAAGGAAGGTCCCCCTGCCAGCCGGGGCCAGCCCGGCACTACACGTATTGCTTTTTGGAGGCTGAGCTCCCGGGCCGGCTGCCCGGCTTCTCCTCCGGGGCGGAGGCTTCAGCAGGCTGGGGGGCGTAGGGGTCCGACAGGGGCCTGCTGCCGCTGCCCAGGGCCAGGTTCTCCTCGTTGCGGTAGTTGGCCCAGTTCTGCTCGCTGGAGAGCTTGTTGTAGGTCTGGTAGGAGGGCGCGTGGCTCTCGGCCATGGGCAGGAAGGGGTAGTGCTTGGGCGCGTAGGGACTCGAGACCATGTTGTCCACAAAGGTGTCCTGGCTCGGTCCAGATGGCCCCGATGCCTTCTTGATGTTGCTAAGCAGGTTCTTGCAGCAGAGGTGGAAGAGCTCCAGGAGGTTCAGGGTTAAGGAGATCAGGCCCATCACCAGCATGAAGATGATGAAGATGCTCTTCTCGGTGGGGCGGGAGATGAAGCAGTCCACCTGATGGGGACAGGGGTCCCTCTTGCACACGTAGCGGGGCACCATGGAGAAGCCGTACAGGTACCACTGGCCCACGAGGAAACCGGCCTCAAAGATGCTCTTGCAGATCACGCTGGTGATGTACGTCCACATCAGCGCCCCTCGGATCTTGAGCCGCCCACTCTCTGTCATGTAGATCTTGGACATCTTCTTCTCCACAGCTGCCAGGGCCTGCTCGATCTTTGGGTCCTTGCTGTGGATAGCCCGAAGCTCACTCTCCTGCTTCTTCAGCTTCTCCTCCTTCCGGGAGAGATAGACAACGTGGCCCAGGTAAATCAGGGTCGGGGTGCTGACAAAGAGGAACTGGAGCACCCAGTAGCGGATGTGGGAGATGGGGAAGGCTTTGTCGTAGCAGACATTGGTGCAGCCCGGCTGCTTGGTGTTACACACAAAATCCGACTGCTCGTCCCCCCACACAGACTCCCCGGCCAAGCCCAGGATGAGGATGCGGAAGATGAAGAGCACAGTGAGCCAGATCTTCCCGATCACAGTCGAATGCTCCTGGACTTGGTCCAGCAGTTTCTGCAGGAAATCCCAGTCGCTCATCTTCTAGGAACCCTTTGCCTCTGCCAGCAGAGAGAAGAGAGCAGCCACATCAATTCCCTGTTTCCATGCTGGGGAGAACAGGGCAGATGTGACCAAATAAACCCCGTGCTTTCTCAGGATATAGCCGCTCTGCAGAGTGTCCCAGCAAACCCACTGGGGACCATCCCACTTCTGAGGGAGGGAGGGTTTCAGGCAGCGTTTAGGAGCCCCAGAAGGCTCCTCCTACATAGCCTTGCCCTGTGCAGGAACATGGGGCTAGGAGAGAAGAAGCATCATAGGGATTCTCCCCTCCCAGCAGCACCCACAGCTCGTGGCTGTCCTGGCTGCTCCGGGAAGAGCCCACAGCCAGGGGCTGTTTTGGGGCTGCCCAGACAGCTCCGGGTCACAGCACCGGGAGAGGAGGCACGGTGCGGGCTCACAAATTTGCTGCTACCCTGACTTTCCCAAAAAGCAGAGAGCAGGATGGTCCAGAGGGGAAGTACAACCCCCTGGGGTACGGCTGTCACCCCGATGCCTACTCAGGGCTCACCCCAAACTGAAAGGACAGCCCCCCACCGGCTCCCTTGCTGCAGGGCGATGCACCCCAGACCCAGCACCTTCCCCTCGTCAGAGGACCCCCGGCACCGCTCACCACCCTGCTGCCACCCCGGGGATCCCGGGGAGCCAAGCCCGCACCCCGCGGGCGCTCAGCTCAGCTCGGCTGCGAGGGAGGGACAGGGCGGCCGCAGCCCCGGCTCCTCATTAACCGCTGCTAATTAAGAAAAGTGCCGACTGTGCCGTTAAAGGAACCCCCGGCAGCGATGGGGCGAGGGGGTGCCCCGTCCCCAGCACGGTGTCCCCGAGCGGTCGCGGTGCCCCGGCGCTCCCGGGTGCCTGCACTCACCTCCGCCGCGCTGAGTGCGAGGGGTCGGACCGGGTGGCTTCAGTTGTACGGGGCCCGGGGAAGCCGGGGGAGGAGTGCGGGCAGGAAACTGGGGGCTGGGGCTTAGTACCGGCCGGGCCGAGCCGCAGGTGTGCGGGGCNGCCGCACTCCGGTCTCCGGCTTCGGCTCCGCCACCGGGCAAAGCCGCTGAGCCAGAGACCTCCGTTCCCTGCCCGGTGTCCCGGGGACGGCTCCGTTCCCCGTCCGGTGTCCTGGGGGGATGTTCGGTCCGTGCCCGCCCCGGCCGGACCGCGGCTGCGGCGCTCGTGGTTTACCCCCGAGGGTCCGTGCGGCGCGGCGGGCGCTGGGTGGTGCTGGAGCCCCACCGGAGCCCGGCTGCGGTCCCGCATCCCGCCGGTTCCCGGGAAGGGCCCCGCTGGTTCCCGGGATGAACCCGACCGGTGCCTGGCCCCCATCCCGCACCCCGCCGGATGAGCCCCACTGGAACCTGGCCCGGAACCCTACTACAGCTTCCAGACGGAGCTTTGCTGTCGGGGGTCTCAGCACACCCCACATGCTCGTGGGGCTGCGAAAAGCAGGTGGGCTGAGCAGAGCTGGGAACGTCAAACCCTTCACTAGCGCTGCTTAAGGAGAGATTAAATTGAAATAATTTCTATTTATTGTAATATTTATCAAGGTTTAGTAAATAATTGATGCTCATCCCTCCTTGATTTCCTTGGGGGCCAGCGTGTGGTTCTGCTGAATTAAAGTTTAATGGTGCGTGACAAGCTGAGAGAGGTGGAACGGTGGACGTGAGCTTGGCCGTGGGCTCGAGCGATGCCCAGCTTGGGTGGATGAGCTCAGGTGGCCATGGGCTCCTGGGGAACCTCTGCAAATCCATGTCTTCTGCCCTCACCAGTCCCCCCCAGTTTCCAGCACGCAGAGCAGATCCTGTTGTCTCCAAACACGGCATTTATTGGCTGTTTGGATCAGTCGGTCGTGCCTTGTGTGGCGTACATCTGAGGTGAGAGAGGGACACAGAGGCACCAAGGGAAGCAGCAGAGCCAGCAAGGGCATTTGGGCAGGACATAGCTCGGTGCTTGTGTGAGCCAAGGGGGAGAAGCTGCCCTGACCCCTGTTTGACAAACTGGGCCAGCAGAACAGTTGCCAACAGACTGGAGTCCTGCTCCTCTGCCATTACTTTGTGTACATGAAGAGAGCTCTGGCCACGGAGCTCAGAATTCCTTTGGTTTCTTGGTACAAAAGAAAGCAGTGCTCGGCACTGTGCATGTGTGAGGCACAGTGAGCTGGGAGCACTGGTGCTGCACTGGGTGACACCAGCCCTGGCTGGACACCAACTGGTGCTCTCACCCCCAGCATGGGAGCAGGGCCCAAGAGAAGCTGCTGGGCACGGAGGGAGGATCTGTGTGCTGCTGTGATGCCCGTGCTTGTGGCACCGCTGTGGGCTCCAGGCAGAGCTCCAGGGCTACCCTTGCCTTACCTGGGTCTGCTCAGGCACCCATGGGTCTCACTCCAGGGACATTATTTTGTTTGGTTTAGTCATTTTTCACAGAGGTCGATTCTTGAGGGTTCGGGGACTTGGCAGGCTGGAAAAGCCAAGTTGAGGGGAATGTGAACCAGCTGGGACGGGTGAGCTCACGGCTCTTCTCCTCTGTGGGAAGAACAGACACCCTCAGGCATGGCCACAGGCAGCCAGCACCCACCTGCCACCACTGGGACGCCCAGGGATGTGCCCATGGTCCCAAGCAGGACAGATCCCATGGATGTGTCCCCCTCCCCTTACAGCCATCGAGGTCCTGGCTGAACAGTCTGGTGGTGGCATCACTGGTGGTCAGCTCTGGTGCCAACCATCCCTGGCACATGCCAGGACAGTTCTTCCCCCCACCACCCTTCCCAGCACCCCTCAGACAGCAGTCAGGGCTGCCACACACCTAGGCTGGGACTTGTTGTCCTTCTCCTCCGACTTGACATGGCAGTGGCAGGTGGAGGTCTTGCTGTAGCTGACGGAGCGCTTGGTGGATTTCCTCCACTTCCTTGCCCTCTGGACAGCTCGCTTGAAGATGAGGTAGAAGATTTCACAGACAGTGAGAATGATGCAGATGGAGGAGGCTCCAACCATGAAATAGGTGAAGACCCTTTTCTCAGTTGGTCGAGCAATGTAGCAGTCCACAGTGTTGGGACAGGGATCCACGTTGGTGCACTTGACCAGCCGTGGCAAATCAAAGCTGTCCCACATCTTGTGGAGGAGGTAGAGGAACAGGATCTCTATGACAAGCTTGAAGAAGAGGCTGAGCAGGTAGGTCCACCACAACCCGCCGTGCTTCTTGCCCGTGTTGCTGTAGAGCTTGGGACAATTCTCCCCGTTCTTCTCCCGGTTCTTCTTCTCACGGTCCTCCCGGTAGGCCACGTGCATGATGACCAGGAGGGAAGGACAAGTGACAAAGATGAGCTGCAGGGCCCACAGGCGGATGTGGGAGACGGGGAAGAAGTGGTCGTAGCACACGTTGGTGCAGCCCGGCTGCCGCGTGTTGCAGTCGAAGTCCTTCTGCTCATCGCCCCACACGCGCTCGGCTGCCACCACGTAGACCAGCACACGGAAGACAAAGACCACGGAGAGCCAGATGCGGCCGAAGGCTGTGGAGTACTTGTTGACCCCGCTGAGGAGCGCCTGCAGCGTTTTCCAATCCATGGCAGCCGAGGGAGTCCAGAGTCACCCGACCTGGAGAGGCAGAGGGAGCGGTGGGTGAGGAGCAGCCGGAGACACCGCTGGGGCTGGACATCTCTCCCTGCACTAAATCTCATTGAGCTCTGAACGCTCTCCCCCACCACGTTACACTCATCTGGGATGGGGGCTTTTCACCCTTGCAGGCTGTAAAGCCCATCCTCACACACTCCTGGGGACAGAGATGACTCAATCTCTCTGCACTTCCTTCTGACAGAGCCTTTGCTGTACGGGATGAGCCACCCGGCCAAGTCCCCGCCACCAACTCCCCGCCTGATTGCGCATGTTGGTGCAAACCGGCAGCACGATCTGCTGGAGCAGGCCAGGATCAACAGCCAAAGGGGAAATGGCTGCTCCTGCAGTGCTGGGACATGCCGGGGACTGGTTTTCTGTCTCACAGGTGGTGCCTGAGGCGGTCCAAGCACAGGTGAGAGCGGAGCTGCAGAAAGTGAGAGCCTGTGTGTGTCACAGTCCGCGTGTGTCACAGTCTGTGCGTGTCACCGGCACGTCACCCTGGCCAGCGCTCCGCTCCCGCTCCCAGCAGCAACGCTGGAGGTCCCGACGGTCAAACCGGCTCCGCAGCTCAGCCTGGGGCTGCCCTATGTGAGGAGGCTAAGCCTTGACCGGGAGCTTTACTGCACCTGGATTCACAAACCCAGGTGGTTTTTACAACCCTCTGGGCTGGGAAGGTGTCTGCCCTGGCAAAGGGATTCACAGAATTCTGGGTCACTCCCACTTTTAAGGAATTGCCACGGCCCGTTGCCCACCCAGTGCCTTCCAAGACGTACCTGGAGGAGGCTCAGGCTCCTTCCCCGCTCACCGGGGGCTGTGGGCTGGGAAGTGTCCAGCACAGGGCATGGCTGTGGTGTGATGGCAAACTGGTGATCAGGGTCCTCTCACCCGGTGCACTGCAGCGTCCCAGGGCTGCGGGGACAGAACAGAATCTGGAGCACTGCCTGGAGCCCATGGAGCTGTCTGGGAGCCCATCTTTGGCCAGGGGCACCCCGCAGCAAGCCCCAAACCTGTGGCTGTGCTCCCACACTTCTGGCCCAGGGACACACCAGGAAGTGTGGCTGAGCCAAGTGGCCCCAGGCTGGGGTCCCTGGCAGCGTGTGCCGAGTGCCAGCGCCGTGCCTCTGCCCATGCCCACACACCTTCCCCCATCTGAAACCAGATCTTCCTCCCTGGCAAACCCTTGGCTGGGAATCTGGGTGGGGGGCAATCCCACCCAACCCTTGGATTTAAAACTCAGAGAGGGGAGCTGCTGTTTTGCTCCCGAAAGCTGGTGCTGATGTAACCTGGAGCCTCTGCATGCCCCCAGAGCCTGTGCCCTCTCACCAATCCACCCATGTCCCCATCCCTGGTGCCACTGAGACCACCCAGCACCCACCTGCCCACAGCCTACCTGCCCAGCACCCGTGTGCCCGGTTCAGCCCAGCGCTGGCTCCAGTCATGGACCCGCAGTGGGGCAGGAAGGGTGTGTGATCTCCGTGCCAAGCTCTGTGCCAAGCCCCATGTGGGGGGGTGTGTGCAGTGCTGTGTCAGTCCCACGGGCCCCCCCAGCGCTGCTTGGCAGCCAGACAGAGCAGGGGCAGCGCTCAGGTGTGCTCAGCTGTGCCGGCAGTGCCGGTTTGCCTCCTGCAGAGCCCGGCACGCTCGCCAGCCCCCGGGATGCCAACCCCCTGCGTCACAGCTGGGTCCTGCCCCGTGTGGGCGCAGGGCGTTGGACCTGACAGCGCCCGGCTCCCACCTGGCGTACCAACTCAGCACAACCACGTTTCCTGGGGGGTCTCTGCCTCTTTTGGTCCCTGGGGAGGGCGGTGGGACAGAGGAGCAAGGCCTGGGGTGGCTATTGCCGCTCCTCAGGGTGCCACGCTGTGCCATCCCCCTGCATCACCCCATGGGACGGGGACCCTGGCACGGCCTGTGGGGTCCCGACGTGGCACTGTGTGATGTTGGGATCCCCGCCTTTGACCCCAGAGTCACAGCAGCCCCAAGTCCCACCTGCACCCCGTTGCACCGTGGGGCTGTCCCCTCCCTGGCAGCCCCACAGAACCCTGTGCCCCGGGCAGTACCTGTCCAGGTGGGGAAGGGCTGAAAGAAGGTGTCCGGGTCTGGGCGCCTCTTGGAGCAGGGAAGCTCCTTCCCAGCTGCAGCCCTCCTGCACACCCAGGGTTTGTCTGAGGCGCTGAGTGTGCGAGGGGAGGGGAGGGTGGTTGGTTCGGTTCCCAGTAACTGGGTGAGTCTGGCAAACAGCTCCCGGAGAGGTTCTTGTCTGCGCACATGCACACACACGCTCGGCTTCAACAACAAAGGCAGGTCAAATCCTGCAGGGAGATCAGCGGAGACGGATTCCTCTGCAGGAAACACCAGCAGCTCCTTCCAGGTGATGTCCCATCCCCTGCAAGGACGGTTTGGGCACTGCAGACTCAGCAGCAAGACCGGAGACCTCTCAGCGTCCCCCAGCTGCGGGCCCATCGGCAATCATTGCTGAGAGTCCCAGATTACGCAATCATAACCCACTTCTTAAATGATTTTGCCTTAGTAATAGTTTTGCAACAGCTCATCGGTATCTCCAACCTACAGGAACTTGCAGCCACCGCCCTGGCGGGGCCGGTGTGGCCAGATGGGACCTTTCCCATAGAGCAGGGTGGCAGCAGGGTCCCCGTGCAGTGGGACCCTGCCCTGCTGCTGCCGCCCCCCCCGTGGGACCTGGGACGTGTCCCTAAGGGGGTGTCCCTCTCCCCAGGGCACCGGTGGCTCCCAGGAGGCTGAGCCAGCCCCATCCCACCGGATGCCCCGTGGGTCAGCCCCGACCGATGCCTGTGCCGACGTAGCCGGGTAGGAATGTGCTTCCCTTCGCCTGCGGCTCACGCGGTCTCCTGAGTGCCCCGAGGCTTCCCTGGAATCCTCCGGCACACCCAGGGGCCGATCAGCCGTGCTCGGAGCCTCACACGGCACCTCGGCACCTGTCCAGGGCCACCCCTCCCATGGGGACACTGCTGAAGAGCCCCGGGGTGCTTGGTGCCCGGAGAGATTCGCTCCCTGCCCTCCCGGCAGACAAAGAGCCACTTGCCCGGAGGCTTTTTGACTCCAGGAGGTCGAAGAAAACCAGTGAGGGTTTGCCAGGCTGGGGACACACAGGAATGGGAGCCCAGGAGACGCAAAGCAAGCCCTGGTGGGAGCCCGGGGGTGCAGAACGGGGTGAGCCTGGAAGAGGAGGCAGACACGAGCACCCTCATCCCGGATGAGAGCCAAGCAGGGGCTCCGGAGCCTTCCCTCACCCCGGAGCTGCCCGGATCAGGAATTTGAGCTATGTTGTTGCAGAGAGCTGGTGTGGCAGGAGCTCGGCAGGAATCTGGGGGCTGTGGCCCGTGAGATGAAAAACGCTGGAGAGAGGGAAGTTGTCGAGAAGCACCGGCAGCTCCGGTTCCTTGCAGAGGCAGCTGCTCCCTGCCCCACGGCCAAACCCTGTAAGGGCCAGCTGAGGAGCGGGGCCGGATCACCCCCGGGCAGCCTCTTGCCTGCAGTTTTGGAATTTCAGGAGCGGCCATGTGGCCACGGTGAGAAAGTTCAGGTGCTTTTGGCACGGGCAGAAGATTTCCCTCAGGCAGTTGGGTGGGGAGCGGAAACACCCCGAGCTTTGCGGTGTTTTGAAATGCTGAGCTGGGTGTTTGGGTAGCATAAATCTATAAAGGGCACATCCCTGCACCCCCTCTGCCAGTGTGGGCACAGGGACAAGGTGCCAGCACGGTTCTGCAGACCTCAGCACCTCGGAGCCTTCAAGGATATGCCCAGGGCATGTCACCCTGCTGCCACCCTGCTCTGACACAGCAGGGTGACAGGTGAAAGGTCTCGGTGCCAGCTGTGAACACCAAAACACCCAGTGACTTAGAGAGGCTCAACCTCAGCTCCTCCATAAAGGGAAAACCCCAAGAGTGGAGCAGGCGGATGCCAAACCAGCAGGAAAACATCAAAGTCTCTTTAAAAGGGTCTTAAATGGGGCATGGCAGGATTCTGCCTGCCAACAGCTGTCCAGTGCCACATCCCCAGGGATGAGACTCCCCCACAAGAGCAGGGGCACAGAAGTCATGGGATCCTGGGAGCCAGCAGCCAGGGCTGGACATAAATCAGAGAGTTTCGCCTCAATTCCCAGCAAACAGGCGGGTTTTGGCTGGGAAAGAAACAAGCCCAAGCTGGGAAGGACAAGCTACCCCTGACCTGTGCATGCAATCCCCTCCACATCCCTGCCTGGGCTGAAGTTAGTGGTGGGTTTCTTTAAAATCCCCTCACCCCAAGATTTAGGAGGTCTTCTGGGACCCTACAAGCAAGTACAGGGAATTTCCTGTGTGATGACGCAAAATCTGGGAAATATTCAGCTTTGATTGTGGCACAACCCCTGGTCTGCCGACACTGGTCCTGCCTCTGTGTCCCAGGAGGTGTACCAGTATCCAGCCCCCTGTTTTTGCAGCACCAATGAGGGGAACACGTCAAAAGAAGCAGCCCAATGCTCCCAATTTTCCGGCTGAGCACTGCTTATCCCAAGCCTGGATGGTGCAAGACACCCAGAGCTCTGCAACATCCGCTCTGAGCACGACAAAAGGGCACAACAACATCCAGCAACTGGATCTTCAGGTGTCTCGCAATGGGCAGCAGCTGCAGCTGTGCTTTGATGTGCGGAAGTGGGGCAGGGTGGTTTTTCTGGGGCTCATCTCTGTCCCGATTAGCGCCCGTGGAGGGGAACACCTCGGGGTTTCACTCAGCAGCCTGGAGCAGGAGTGGCCAGCCTTGCTGGAAAACAAACAGCCCAGCCCATGCTCTTTAAATCGGGGCAATGGCTCGCACACAAAGAACAGCTTGTGTCCTCTGACGTTACAGGCTTCATAAAGAGAACTTTCAGGTGGATAATCCAGCAACAGGAGTGGATGGAAGGAAGACAGTGCCAGCACAGCTTCCCCTGAGAAGAAGTGGGAAAAAATCTGTCTGTATTTCACCTTCTGCCTCTCTGACCCCAGACTCACTGGTGTGGCAGCACAGGGAGCTGCTGTGTGCTCAGACAGTTCTGTGCCAGTGGCTGGGATCTCCCCAGGGCTTCTCCACCATCCTCACCCTCATCAGGGGCTGGTTCAGTCCCTGCCCTCCCATCCAGCAGCATTGCAGCCCTTCCTGCTCTTGGCTTCCCTTCAGCCCTGCCTGTCCTTGGCATCCCCTGGGCCACAGCAGCCCCTCAGCCTCCAGCACATCCAGCTGGTCCTTTCCCCAGGCTGTGGGAAGGAGCTCGGTTTTGCCCAGGGAGGGTGTCAGCTGGATCACTGCAATGATCTGTCACTGAGAACGGCCTCAGCCATAAAGGACACAGTGATGGTGTTCCCTCACCCCCTGTGCTGCTTCCTTTGGGACAGAGCCAGGGAGAGCTGGCACCGCTGCTGCTCGTGGAAAAAATAATTATCACACCCTCTAAGTAAAGCAAAACCAGTAACAGATTGTGCTGCATGTTCAGTGTTAATGTTACTTGTGAGTGCATTTGCCATGAAATTATTGTTAATTATTCATGCCAGCAAAGGCTCAGCTCCCTCTGATGGCCTCGGAAATGGCAGCACTGCCCGTGTCACGGCCGAACGCGAGGTATTACAGCAATAAACGAGATCAGATTTTGCCATTTAACATTATTGTTTAATCAATGGTTGGGTGTTTTTCCTCTCCTGTGTTTGGCTGTTTTGCTCAGGTGTTTTCCCCCGGTCAGGCAGGATGATCCAGCAGCCCACAGCAGGTGCTGCCTGCCTGGCCAGATCCTCACGCCTGCGCTTTACCGTGGTGGCTGCGGCACCAGGGACCTGCTCTTGTCCCCACTCAACTAATGAATGTTATTAATGCCCATTGCATCAGCCTGAGGTGACCCTCTCACCCACTGGGTGGCTGATGTAGGGTGAGACATAGGAAGAGGGGTTTCCTGGGGGATCAGGGTGTCTGTCCTGGCTGGTACAGGCTCAGAGTCTGGGTCAGTTCACAGCTGCCACAAAACTGCTGGTCCCTGCCACTCCCAGGGACAGCACATGTCCCACAGCCCCTGCTGTACCCCAAATTCAGCAGGATGATGTAAAGTGCCTGTCCCGGGACAGGAGAAGCAGAGACCCCTCGGGCACAGCCCAACCCCAGGGTGCTGCCACCCTCAGCGCTCCTGCACTGGGGCACGGAGGAGGAAGAGCAGGATGGCGTGAGCAGCTCTAGGAATGAGCCTCATCCTCGGATGATGTGCTGGGGCAGGAGGCCGTGAGTGGGGTTGGGATGGCAGCCGTGGGGGGCTTGTAGTCCGCCCCATGGAACACCTGCCCGCCCGTGCCCACGGGGTCGGCGCAGGAGACGGAGCAGTCGTGGCTGTGCCGCCGGCTGTCCCCCCCGCCGGCCTCCAGGCGCTCGCAGCACCGCTTCCCGATCAGGTAGGCGGCCTCGACGAGGCTCAGCACGACGCAGACGCAGGCGGTGACCACCATGAAGAGGGTGAAGATGTTCTTCTCGGTGGGCCGGGCGATGAAGCAGTCCACCACGTTGGGGCAGGGCGGCAGCTCGCACTTCACCACGCGGGGCAGGGTGTATTTCCTGTAGAGGCGGTAGAAGATGTAGAGGAAAACAACGTCCACGCCGGCCTTGAAGATGAGGCTGAACAGGTACGTCCACCAGAGCCCGCCCCGCTTCTTGCCGGGGTTGGGGTAGAGGCAGCGATAGTTGTCCCCGCCAGCCTCACGGAGCCTCTGCTCCTTGGCCTCCCGGTAGGCCACGTGCATGAGGACCAGGAGGGACGGACACGTCACCAGGATGAGCTGCAGGGCCCACAGGCGGATGTGGGAGACGGGGAAGAAGTGGTCGAAGCAGACGTTGGTGCAGCCCGGCTGCTGCGTGTTGCAATCGAAGTCCTTGTGGTCATCGCTCCAGACCCGCTCGGCCGCCACCAGGTAGACCAGCAGGCGGAAGATGAAGACGAGGGAGAGCCAGATGCGGCCGAAGGCTGTGGAGTACTTGTTGACACCGCTGAGGAGCCCCTCGAACACCCCCCAGTTCATGGCTCCCTGATCCCGTTAGCCAGCCTGGGAAGAGAGAAGACACTGTGACACAGAAGAAGCAGCAGGAGGTCCCCATCAGAGCCCCAGCGTGCCTCGAAGCACTGAGCCACGCTCCTGGCACCACCTCTGACCCGTGCTGGCACGCGGGGACACCACTGACACGTGCCCCAGGACAAACCTGGTCCGGGTATCTCCTCCAAGCACTGTCCCCCACTCCGGAAACACGGGGACCCGGCAACGCTTGGGGCACAGCCACAGCATCCTCCAGCCACCACCAGGTCCAGCCCACGGCTCAGCCCCCATCCCGCCCCAGCTCCCGCCTCGTTGCCCAGGTATTTGTTATTAATTTTCCTTACGTTGCCAGCCTGGCCCAGGCGGACAACAAATAGGAGCAGCCGGGGCGTGCCTCAGCCGGCTGCGCTGCCGCGTCCTCTCCCATCACTGGAATCTGCCGTCGCCTCCGTGCTCCCCCGGGCAGAGCAGGAGGAGCCCTGTGCCACTGCTCCGCGTCCCCACGCACGGCAGGGCAGAGGAAGCGACTGGGCTGGGGGGCTGCACAGCCCCTGCGATGCCGAGGAGCTGCCGTGGGGCCGGGCAGCAAAAACAACCAATTTTCACCAGCCCCACGCCCCTGCGTGGCCCAACTGACCCCGGCTTGCATCGTGCCAGACAAACCCAGCGCCGGGGAGCTGCAGCCGAGCGGGACTCCCAGCGCTGCGTTTGGCACTGGCTCTCCTTAAATATTTTAGCTCCCAGTGAAATAACAAGATTCCTCCTCGCCGAGGGGTTCTCGGGGGTGAACACATCCCCTGCTCTGCACAGCCCAGCCACTGGAGTGACCACGGACACTCCCGGTTCTCGTCCCTCCCGTGGGAGCCGGCGGCTCCCGTCTCTCGGTGGATCCCCGGAGGAGCCCGCAAACCCCAGATTCCTCCTTCCCTGCGCGCTCTTCCCGCAGCAGCCCAGGCCGTGCCCATCTCCCTGGTGTCAGACGCACTTCCCCAGCGCCCTCCCCACCTCCCCAGGGCCGGGGGTCGCGGCAGAGGAGGGTCCCCAGGCCGCTCACCTGCGGGCGTCCCTCGGCGGCGCTGCTGCGGGTCGGCGCTTGCCCAGGGCAGGAGCGCATCGCCCGATGCGAGAGACAGCACATGAGTCACCCCCGCGCTCCTGGGAGCGAGGAGGAGATTCCCGGGGGAAGGGATGAGGCTCCAGGCAGATCCCCACGTGTCCCATGGAATGCCAGATTTCCCGAGGCGAAGGGCGGCCCCGCAGCGCTGCCGTGCGGGGTAGGGCCGAGCCGGCTGCTGCGGCGTGCGGAGGGGTGGGAGCTCAGAGCTCAGCTCTGCAGGGATGTCCAGCACAACCTGGGGTCCCTCCATGCCTTCCCCTGCACCCATCCCCCTTGCTCCAAAGTGGCCGAAACCCTGCGAGCCCCCGCCCACGGCACGGGGGCCTCTCAGCTGAACACCGCCCTTTATAATCCTTTTTTATTGAAACTTTGCACCATGGCAATAATTTAGCAGAGCCTTTATCCCTCACCCCCCTCTGATGAGTGGGTGGCAGCTGAGTATTTCACTGGAAATTGATTAACTGCTTACCTGTGCTCCCCTCACCTGCAAGCTGGCACAAGTCTCTTCCCCATCACCTCTCCTTGATACCAGAATCTGGAGCCCTCCCAAGATGAGCTCCAAGCTCAGAGAACCCCCTCTTTGAGGTCTGACCCCCATCTCAGAGCTCTGGGGTGCAGGGATGGGGGTCAGAGGGGAGGGGGTCCAAGGAGAAGGTGTGGGGTGCAGGAGTTCACGTACGGCTGGAGTCATTTGAGGAGCAAACACACGTTTCATTTGCAATTCTGCTGGGGTTTAAAAAAAATGTAGAGAAACAAATCTAAACAGCTGTAAAGTAAATTACCAGTGTTTGCGGATGGCTCCAGGGAAGAGTTCTGCAGTTTGAAATCAAACAAGCCCATTTTTATTTTTTTTTTTTAATGTGCCTGTGTAGTGGCTGTGCTGGGAAAGGGGTTCCCAGGGGTTGTGCCCCCCACGGGCAGGCAGGGAGGGCCCAGAGCAGCACCCATCCACCAGCACCCCGTGGTGGGTGGGGGGACCTTCTGGCCCAGGTATCCCTAATTTTGTGGGTGTCAGAAGTGGCTCTTGGTGTCTTTCTGGGTTAAAATCTCCTTTTTTTAGAAAAACCCGTCTCTTTTGGGGAGCTGCCAGGTGTGATGGGCAGTTTCTACTCTGGGTAGAGCCCCCTCCAGCCCTCCACAGGTGAGTCCCGAGCGCAGGGGACACAAAGGTGTATTAATGGCAGCACTTTATCTTCCAGGAACAAGCCCCATTAGTACATTTTCACTACAACATGAAATATTAATAGCACTTTGCATTTATATAGCGTCATTCATCCCGCAGTCACCAGCCAAGCCGCTGACATGAATCAAACACCACAGCCAGCTCCCGAGGAGACAGGTAAATGGGATTAGACCCCTGTTCCTGCTGCACACAGAGACACAGGCTTCTCTCCAGGTCACTGAGGATGGACAAAACCCAAGCACACGAGGCATGGGGCTGCTCTGACCTGGGCTTCCTCCTCCTCCAGCTGCTGCAGCTGGTATTTGCTCTTCCTGATACTGTGCTGACAGTGCAGGCAGGGGAGTTAGGAAACCTGTCAGCCCACGGAGAGCCAGGCCCTGACACAACCCGAGGGCTCCAGCAGCATGAAAGAGCGAGCAGAAAACCAGTGGGGAAAGAAAGGGCTCTTTTAATCTTATTAAAAAGCCTTGTATTTAAACCCTCCTCCAGCTCCGTGGCACGGGGTGATTGCGAAGGCTTTTACACACCAGCTCAGCAGGACTCGCTCGGAGATGCTGCATGCAGATGCTGGTTAGCAGGGCGGAATCCCATGATTGATGATGGATAAGGACAGACAAACAACTCCTGGGCAAAGCTCCGGAGCGGTGCTGAGCGGCAGGGAAGGGGTGTGGGCACAGCCCGGCCGCCCACTGCTCGCCGTGCCCAGCACCATTGTTATTCCGTGAAGAAGGCACCTTGTTTGCAGATAATTAAAAAAACCCAAACAGATTAGCGAAAATTAAACACACGGAGCTGGCTGGACGTGGGCTCAGCCACCGGGAGAGTCGCTTGAGCATCGCTGGCTGCTGATCCAAACCGGCTGCTCCGTGCCTGGCTCAGCCCCGTGGCTGCACTACCAGCTGCATTCCCCGTCCCACGGGATTGTTTAGAAGTTTTTTCCACGGAAAAACCGCGTTCCAGGACTGTCTGGATGAGGGCAAGCAAACCCTGCCTCAAACCAAGCCTAACCCGGTCGTGGCCGTCTAACACGGCCAGCACCCATTAATCTTAAATTTATACGTGAGGCTGCAGGGAGTAACCTCATTTCTAGGGAGACCTTAATTAATCACCGGCTCAAACTGCCTCGATGAGGTGGTTTGCTGCCGAGGAGATAAATTCACGTGGCCAGCAGTGGCTGAGGATGAGGATGAGGTGAGCAGGGACCTAAATCACGGCAGCTGATGGTGGTGAGCAGAGCAGGGGACAGGGCACATCTGTCCTGTGAAACCTTCCTCTGCACCGGGAGGCCGATGAATGGGACACGGGGAAGGTGCTGCTGTGGCTCTTTGCCCTTAAAAATGCAGAGATAAGAATGTTTTCAGCCTCTGCAGACCGTGCCCCTGCAGTGGCGGCAAGGGAAAGACGTGGAGGACAAATTCCTAAGCAGGAGGGGACCGTGGACAGTCCCACAGCCCCAAAACCCAGGCGGGGAGGGTTTGGGGGACTCGGTGCCCTCGCAGTAGGAGCAGAATCCAACCCAGCGCTCCGCCCCTCTGACTGTCAGGGCAGGACCCATTAGTGCCCGTTTCGGGTTGTTTGGCCAAATAATCACCGTGCAGAGGACATCGTCGCCCTTGTCACTGACCTTGGCGGCCTCCAAATGGGCGACCCGCGGGTCGAAGTCTTTATATCCCATTACCAGTCTCCCGAGTCACGCCTGTCTCCCGGCGAGTTACATTCTTTTCAGATGGCAGCTGAACGGGAAAGAGGTCGCGCTCCCAATACGGCGACAATAGGACATGACAGCACTTTTCTGAGTGATTAAGCCTCAGGTGATGTCGGGGCTACGAGACAAGTGGCTGAAGGCTGAAAGACTTTAATCACCTCGGACACGGCATTGCATCCTCGCACTCCATCCTGCCGGGGTGGGTTTGTAGCGCGAAACAGGAGCGAGAATACAAATAATCCAGCCCAGTCTGCGCACCCACCCGTTAGTTACCCGTGCTGCTGTTAATAACCAGCCTGTTGGCCCTCAAAGAGCCTTCTGCAATAAATCAGCCCTGATGCTTTAAAGCCGCTGTCCGCGGCCGCCGGAGCTGACACTAGGTGGCATTGGGAGAACGCGCCGCGCGGCACCGCCGCCTTCCCCGAACAGTCTGGCAAAACAGAGCAGAAAACTCAGGATGACAGAGCAGAAAATGTCTCAGCCGGGGAGAGGCCACCAGTTCACCTCCATCCTCAGGCCCACCAGTTCACCTTCATCCTCACACTCCCCAGTTCATCTTCATCCTCACATCCACCAGTTCACCTTCATCCTCACACTCCCCAGTTCATCTTCATCCTCACATCCATCAACTCACCTTCAGCCTCACACTCCTCAGTTTACCTCTGTCCTCACACCCACCAGTTCACCTCCAGCATCTCACCTGCCTTGAGACCACGGTGGTGGGGCAGAGCTCAGGGTCTTTTACCTTTTCTGTGAGCTAATAAAATAATTTGTCCCCTGATTATTGGGTTTTTGTCCCAGTGAGGACCTGGGGCCTGGGCAGAGCTGCTCTTGTGGCTCCCCAGAGCCCGGCTGACCCCGCTGGCACCAGCACAGCCCTTTGGGACTCGTTGTGCCCTTACCTGGCAGGGGTGGGTGCACCTGGGCACCTGCAGAAGGGATGGTGATGAGGAGTGGGGCTTTAAAGTGAGTCCCAAACCCCAAATGATGCTGCTGCCCCATCCATCCCCTGTTGACCCCAGCATCCTGCCAGCTCCCTGCACATGGAAAGGTTTTCCTGCTGCAGCCTGGGCTCGTGCTTCCCCTGCCCCGCTCAATCTCTCCCTGCAGATCAGCCCGTTTGTCTGTCTGTCCATCCACCCCTCTGCGTCTCACCCTGTCCCCAGGGCTGCTGCAGACAGGTCCCTCCTGGGAACAACCCCGGGGATATTCTCAGTGGAGCAGCACAGCTCGCTCACCCTCCCAGACCTGCAGCCCGGCTTGGAGCCAGAAGCCGTTTGCAGGCGCTGGCATCAGTCTGGCTTTCTCCCCATCACTCCAGTCTCATTCCACCTGCCAGAGCCAGTCTCTCCTTCCCCCAAACCACCTCCCGCACCCCACTGAGCCGGGCTGACTTTGGCTCTTAATGCTGCATTGTGCCGGGAGCCCGAGAGTCACAATAGAGCTCCTGATTGCAGCTCCCTCCCTCCCTCCCTCCCTCCCAAACCAGCCCCGGCCCCCCGGTGGGCCCCGCTGGCAGCACATGGCACACGGCCCCTGCCACTGCCCACCCTCCCCTCCCCTCCCGGGGGCACCCCAAAAACCTCCATCCTCTGGAAAATGGCACATGGTTGGATTTTACCTCACTGTTTGTGCAGGGGAGAGTGGTTAGGGGGGGTGCTACAGGTTTTGGGGTGTGCACCCATCCCAGTTTACCCCCAAGCTGTGGGACTGGGGCTCTCCTCCCCCATTATTCCTGCAGGGTAAAACACAGCAGAGCCAGAACTCAAACTCTCTCACAGGCACCTGAGCTGGAGAACTCAGCTTTTTTGGGGATCTCTGCCCAGGCAGCCCGGCATTTCAGGATTCTTCCAAAGGCTATAAAAACTTGCTCACACTGTAAGGACAACACTCCATTAAAAACAACCCATCACCCCTCTCAGCTGGCTTGCACCTCTCCTGGAAACTCTGGGCAGCAGAAGTGAACTCTGAAAAGGGCCCAGACTTGGCTTAAAGCAAGAGATTTCACATCATCATGTCTTAAAATGTCAGCACTTTAATTAGCTCCATCTGAAGCTGGAGTGGGTTTGTCACCCCTCTCTGCTTTCAGTTCAGGTTGAGAAATTTGCTCAGGCTGACCTTTTCCCTCCCAGACCCAAAAAAAGTTCCCAATCCATATTGGCATTTCCTAAAAATAGGACAAAATAGCCCCCCAAAAATACCAGCCAGCTGTAGGGATGATGTTGTGCAGCATCACGCCAGTGCAGGGAAAAGGACTTCAGCTGTGAGATGCCTGCCCTGGGAGAGCTGAGGGGATGTTCCCAGCTTCTTGTGTCAGGTTTTTCCCTTTTAATCTCCTTCAGACAATGCTGTCAGGCCCCCTTCTTCCAAAGGGAACCCCCCAATTATCTCAGATCAAGGTGTCCCCAGCTCAGTGTTTTCTAGAGCATCACTTAAATCTCCATCTCGCCCACTCTTTTCATTTTATTTTTTGTACCTGTAGGGCTGCTGGAGCCATAACTTACACTCCAGGGTAATTTCTTGCTCTAAAGGATACAATGAACTTCTCCACAATTTGCTGGCCAGCCAGGAACGCTTCTCCAGGTGGGATATGCTGGGCAATTATTCGCTTTCAGCTGCTGCAGATGGAGGTTCGAGCCCACTCATGTTCTGTGTGCGTGTGATAAATGAATGAAAGCAGAGCCAAAGGAAGCACCTGAAAAAACACAGGGAAGTGCGAGGCCACGGTGCCCCACCACAGCTGTTGGGCTTGGCAATGATGCTGCTGAGGTGTCACAACGCCTCAAAGGGCTCTGCTCTCCACACCAGGCAGTCTCCAGCATGGCCTCTAAGAGCAGAAGCCACCAAAAGCCAGTGACCACGTCAGGAAGGGTCCCAGGCATGTCCACCATTGCGATGGGCTCAGGGATGTTGGGTTTGGGTCTGGCCTTGGCCAGGGGTCCATTGAGCACCTCCCTGGGGGATGCTGTCCCTCTGCCCTCTCGGAACGGCAGAGCAGCACTTGGTGTCCTTCGCAGAGCCAGGCAAAGCTCCGAGCCAGAGAAACGCCTTCCTCAGAGCCTGACAATCCTTCAGCGCGCCAGACGAAGAAGAGCGGCATCAAAAGCACCGTGGCCGCCTCCCCGCTCATTGCCGCCGAGCCCGGAGCCCTGGCCCCGCAGTGTGAGCCTCGGTCTGCGGCGTGCCACGCAATTACGGCTCGGCAAAGGAAGGGGCAGATCGCCCCGGGCGGGGGGAAGACTGAGAGCCAGCCGCCTTTCATCCGCACCCCACCGGCCGCCGCCTGCCGCTCGCTATTCTTCTCCCTCCTGATCAAGGAGAAGCGTTTCCTCCTCCTGCCATTGAAGCCCGGAGCCCCGACATGGCTCGGGCGGCGCGGGGAACCGGCGGCTGAGCCGAGCCGAGCCGAGCCGAGCCGGGATGGGGCTCCCCGGCCCCACGCTGCGGGCCACGACCCCGCCGGGGTGGCTTTGAAGAGCAGAGAGCACCTCGTGGGGACGGGCACTGATGTGGGGATGCAGGTGTGGCTCCGGTGCTTCCCGCCCGCCGAGGAAGGTCAGCCTTGGTTCACGCTTGATGTGGGGAATGCTGGAGCTCGGAATCGCTCCTGCATCTGCGGTGGTGCCACACAGAGGGAAGGAGGGAGAGAGGAGATCTGGGAGGGAAATTTGGTCATTGGGATTTAAAAATTCCCTCGGGCTTTCATGAGAGAGACTCGGGCTCTTTGATTTCTTCTTGGATGACTGCCCCCAGCTCTAGTTCTTGTGAGAAAAGGAAGGTGCCATGAGTTATGGTGGCAAGTGACCATTCGAGGTTCTGTCCTGCTGCCCTGGAAGAGGATGGAAGCTGTCACTCGCACCAGCCATGGTGGCAAGGAGAAGCACCTCCCCAAGAGCCTGTGCCCATCCCATCCCCATGGCAGGGGCTGGTGGCCAGGCCAGGTGGTGTCACAGCCAGTGCCTGAAGAAGGTAACTGGACCCATCTCTGCTGAAGTGAGGCCAAGTCAGCAGAGCCATCCCAGGGACCAGGAACCCTGAGCAGGAGACCCCACATTGCCCTGGAGGTGCTCACAGCTCACACCTGCTGCAGGAACAATTCCCTCGAGCAGCAGACGGGCATTGCTGGTGCTCCCAGGCTGCCTTTGCCACTTCCTGGTTCTTACAAACTGCTCCAGGAATTAACCAAACCCAAGGTTTCTGGAGATGCTGGGTGAGCACACCGGGCTCCAAGAGGCCTGAGAGCAGAGCCAAGCCAGGACTGCAGCCCCCAAACAACCCCAGGCTGGGCTGGAGAGACCCCACCAAACTCAACTTTCTCCACCACCATGTCCAGCTCCCACCTCTCCCCCAGCCTGTCTGGAAACAGAGGCTTCTGAGCTCATTCTGTGTGTCAAAAGAGCTGCAGGAAACCAGCTCCATTACCTTGAAGGATTGGGAGCTCTTCCCAGATCCTGCAGAGAAATAAAAGTCCAGTAAAAAGTCACCCTTTACTTTGTTCCTGGAGAACTCCTCACCGCCAACCCCAAGCTCGATGAGGGCTCTGCTCATGGATGAAGCCTCGTGTTTCAGGAGCCAGGGCTGCTCTCTCCAGGTTCCTGGGTCACACGTGGTCCTCTCAGAGTTAAAGATTTTTGGCTCATGGCACTGGGGGTGCCTCAGCATCCTGGGGAGATGTTGAAGTGGAACGATGGAGAGGAAAGCAGCTCATTCCTCCTTGCACCGGGCTCCTTGCTGCAGGTCCATGCCTGACTGCAATCAATGTAACCTTTTAAAATTAATCTACTTTCTCTCCTCTTTTGCACACAAATACAGTTGCTGAAATTCCTCCATTTCCATGACATTTGGGAAAAAATTGTGCCTCAGTGGAATGCTGTCTTTACACTATAGACGTCATTACTTTAAGGAGAAATTAAAGTCAGGGTGGTGGGGGTTTTTTTGTCTGTGATACTGGAAAATAAAGGTTCTTTCTCCCCCTGCACTGCTGTAAGTTCAAGCGGCTGCCAAGTGGAACGAGCAGAGCAGCCGGGAGAGCCAGGGTCTGCTCCCAGTGCTCCCAGTCATCCTGCTCTGAAACCAGGGGAAAATCCCTGCTAAAAGTTCACAGCCAAAGGTCAGTCACCAGACAGCCAGGGCAGCAGCCCCAGCATGAGCACGGGGAGCTTCTGCCTTCTGCTCTCGCTCCTGATTTCTCAGTGTAAGAGGGAAATCGGGAGCAGCAGCTGCCAGGCTCTCAGGCACCCGCAGTGGGACAGGAGGAGGCAGCAGCAGCTCCCGGCTGATGGATTGGGAAGGAAAGGCTGACAGCCCCCATTTACACATCACCCTGCTTTTGGGGCTAAAACACAAAATGCAGGCCTTTTTCCCTGGTTTCCAAAAGCAAAGTCCAGGTCCCTCAGCCCTGGAGGGTGAGGAGTGTCAGGAAAATTAATCCACCAACACCAGAGGTTGATGTCCAAAAAGAAGACAGAAGAGTCCTGTAACTTCATTCCAATAAAGGGAGAGGCCATGGGGCATCTCCCTGGGGTCCCTCAAGTCGTTGGAGGATGCAGCTTCCTTTTTATCCCGATTTCCCCGCCGCATTTCCCTCTCTCTTTCCCACTGGCTGAGGTCCTCGAGAGGTACAGACTCCCCAGATCACCTCATACAGACCTCCTTCAAATGTGTACCCCCCTTTTTTTCTTTTCCTCCTCAGAGGAGGATGGAAAGGATAGGTCAGGGCAGGGCAGCAGTGCCCAGCCAGGCATGGTGAGTTGTTCCCAGTGTCACACAATGTCCCCAGTCCCGTGGTATGTGCAGGATGGTGCCACTGCCCACACAGCCCTCCAGTCACCCCTCAGTGCCGGCGTGGAACACGGGGCTGGATTGCCTGGAACAAGCCCAGCATCCCGCTCCTTCTCCTTCCCAGGCTATTTTTATCCTCCTCCCGGTGACAGATTGAGGGCTTCAAAGCCCAGCCCCGTGAACTCTCTCCTGCTTCCCCGCCATGGAAATTACTGCGCGGTGGTTCAAAATGGGAGAGCAATTTGCAAAACAAATAAGTCTCCGATTAGTTAACGAGCGTCGGGCTGACCTTACAGGGACCCCTTCATTAGGAGACACTGAGCACCGATTAACTGCTCTGGGATGGAGGGAGCCACTTCAGACTGGTTTAATGAATTAAATATACGCTCCTGTTTGGCTCTTAATGTTAAAAAAATGTTAAGTACGGTAATTGTCACATTCCCGAAGTCAGTCATCTCCCTACCTCGCAGTTCACCGAGACTTTCCCCTTCCCAGCGCCAAAGTTTAATTTGTTAATGTGCTTCTGGTGTCACGGTGTTTTCCTCCATTAACACCAGCCCATCACAGCGTTCTGCTCAGGGAGCTCGGGAGTGCTTCTCTCCCGGTCTCCTCCGGCTCTCCAGGAATATCCCAGCACGTGGATTGCTCCAGGCCGTGTCCTGGCCACCAGCTCCTTCTGGGGCTGCATCTTCTCCTCTCCTTTTTCTCCCTGTTGCACAGGACAAGAGGAAATGGCCTCAGGCTGTCCCAGGGGAGGGTCAGGTTGGACATCAGCAGGAATTTCTGCATGGAAAGGGTGGTCAGGCATTGGAAGGGCTGTCCAGGGAGGTTTGGAGTGCCCATCCCTGGCGGTGTCCAAGGAATGACCGGATGTGACACTCAGTGACAAGGTGGGGATTTGGCACAGCTTGGACTCGATGCTCTTGGAGGGCTCTGTTGGGGGCAAGAGACAGAAAGGGAAGAACCATTGACAAGGGTGATGTCTTAGGTTTTAACTTTTCTATTTTCCAAGCACTGCCCTGCCCAGTGTGTAACTCTGGAGTTTCCTGTTCCCTGTTCAGTGCTGCTCTCTGTGCTGGGCACACACAACAAAGCCTCTCCGGGGCTGCTCTCCCAAGGACATCCAGCCCAAACTGGGCCCAAAAAGTATCAACCAAAGAGCCTCTGAGGGGGGCAAGCTGAGGGCAATTCCATCATTAACTGCAGCTTTAATTGGAGAATGAACCCTGAGATGCAAATGAACCAAAGCTATAAAAGTGGGAAGAACTCGTGGCCTCTCAGGGTCCATCTCGGGGCCCATCTGGGCAGCACCTCTGGCTCCCCAGGGGTACCTTTGGAGGCCTTTCCAATAAATCCCCACCTTTATTCCCTTTACTCCTGCCTGGGCTCTCTTTCTAGGAGGCCTCTAAAGGCATCAAGGGAACAGTGGAGGAATCCAATGATTGTCCTGGCCCTGGGCTGTCCTGCAGCCCTGCCCTCGGGCCTGTAAACTCACACCTTTTGTTGATGTGCCTCTGCCTGATGTGTAATTTAATTACCGCACGTTTAGGAGATTAAATCCACGATTAGAAGAATTTATGTGGATTAGCGCAGGATGATTTTAAATCACTGCCAGCTCACAGGCAAAGCAATTGTGCAACCTGCAGCAAGGGCAGTAGGGCTGGGAAGGGCTGGGAGGGCACCCTGGTCCTGCTCCATGTGCCAGGAGAGCCCCCTCGGAGCTGGGGCACTGCCATGGAGATGGGAGGGATTCACCTGCCCAGCACGGTCCTCTCCTGATCCATCACACCCATCTCTGCTTGGAAACATTCATCTCTTAGTCCCCAGACGTGGATTTTAGTCCCTTTTTAAGCCAATCTGTTACTTTTCTTAAGTCGCTTATTAGATGTGGCTTTATGGGGGAAGGAAAGAAGCCGGATGGGAGGCAAAGTAAAGCATGCAAACTGGGAAGATTTACAAAATCAACTGGTTTAAATCGAATTCCCAGGCCTCCAGCTAAAGCTGTGCCCCAGAAAGCTTTATTGTTTCCCTCTCTGGGGCGAGAGGGAGAATGCGAAATTCATCTCTCCGTGCTGGGTGGGGAAGGGAGGATCAAATCACTTCTACCAAGACAGCCATTTGCAAACCTTCATCCCTTTATCCGGGCAGCCGCCTCACCTGGCTGCTGTGATCACCCCAAACTGGGCAGGACTGGAGACTGAGAGGGTCCAGGATTAAACCAGGATCTCTGGGAAAATCCTGGAGCAGTGCCCAGCGTGGCCACCACCCTCTCTCCGCTCCGGGGAGCGCAGGCACACGGCTCCAGCACGTCCCTGACAGTGGGATGCGGTTGGGGATGTTGGCCAGGAACACTCGTGCAGCCATCTGCTACCAGCACGGCCAGGCAGGGACAGAGAGCCCCTTCCCAGCCTCCCTCCTGCAGGGGATGGGATGAATCTGCTGCTTCCCCGTGCAGGATGGCAGCCGGGCCCCGTGCAATCTGTTTGATTTGAAATATTAGCGAAGGGATTAGAAACAGTGCTGATGATTTCGTGATGCATACGGTGATTAAAGTGTTACATTGCAATTATGATGTAATTAAACTGTGGGATGCTCTTCAAGATGCAATTGCCACTCATTTGCATAACTGACGGATTTGCTTATTAGCACCCTTTTAATATATGTATTAAAAAGAGCATCAAGAGCGTTGGCTACGGAAGCAGCATTCCATCTTCCCCCAGCAAGCTGCAGGGCTGGGCTGCTGCTTCCCAGCTCCCGCTGCTGCTGCTGCATTCCCTGGCTGGGGCTCTCCCCCACCAGGACTCAGGAGAGGCTCTGCTGACCAACAGCCCCCTAAATTCCAGCCCCAGTTGGAGCAGACACATCTTCCTGCACATCCACCCTCTCACCAGGGCCCCCCCAGCAGTGCCTGAGCAGCCTCTTGGTCACTTCCCTGCTCACAAAACACTCCCATGCCCCGTATCTGCCGGGCTCCTGTTCCAGAGGAAGAGATTTCCCCCTTTTCCAGCCCCCTAAGCCAGTTCTCAGTTATTTGCACTTTCAAGGATGCTCTTTGGGGGTCTCTGCCTGGAAAGCCACCAAACCTGGCTTTTGATACCAAGCAGTTCATACAAATCCCTGCAGCTGCTGCACCCACCAGCTGTGCTCATCCAGCACAGCACTGCCATGGAAAGGCACCCGCTCTGTGCCACAGAGTTTATCTTCGCTCTTAAGGACATTCCTGGATCTGTAGATTGCTGTAGGTACTGAAGAAAACCCCACCTTAAACACCAGACTGATTTTCTCCCTTTAAAACTCATCAGAACTCCCTCTGAGGAGCTGAAATAAAACTGCTCTCAGCACTGGGCTGTCCATAACCTCCTCCTCCCACGGCTGGGAGAGGGTGCGACACGAGGCAGCGATGTGGGAACACATTGGGGCAGCCAGGGAGAGAAAATCTTCACTGAAAGCCAAATCCTGTGTATGGACTTTGATTTTATTCTGAGCAGGCCATGCCTTAAAACATCCCTGACTGCTGGCAATGCCTCAATCTGCCTCACTGCACAAAAAAAGGAGAAAGGACTTTTCAGATTGTTCCTTTTCCCCGCTGCTTTTAACCTGCATTGGGAACATGAGATTCGTGAAAAACATCATGTCTGCTGTTCTGCAGGAATGGATCGATCAGGAAAATAGTGGTGCTGCTCGGGGAGGATGATGGGTTGGGCTCTGTGGAGTGTTTTGTCCCCTGCCTGGTGAGATCCCAGAGAACATTCCCACTTTTAATGCTCCACTGGCACGACATGGAGCAATCCCAGTGTCCAGCCTGGGGGGTTTTGAGTGAAGAAGCTGCTGCTTTTCCCCCCCAAACCATGCCACGACATGGTGGCCTTGGGAAGTAATGAAGGTGTCCATCAGTGACAAACACCAGCTCGTAAATCGCCAGCCCCCTGTGAGCCACCATATCCGAGCAGAAAACACTTACAGTCATTTAGAGGAAAAGCTTTTTCCCTTCTCTCTGAGCTACAGCAGATCTATGATAGGGCTTTTCAAACTCCAGCATCCCCCTGGCAGCCTGTGTTAGGCCTGGAGGTGGAAATGAATGATTCCTCACCAGATTAAAAGATCTGTGTGACAGCCCAGCAGTGCTGCGCTCACAGCCCAGGGAGCGCTCAGCACAAGCCGGGCTGGTGCCTGCAGGGCACCCTTGGGGCTCACTCCCCTTGGCACAGCCACCTGGGACCCCTGTGCTGGGAAACTGGGCTCCCAAAACGAGCCCTGAGCAGCCTCCAGCACCCTCCCTTGGCCACTTATTTCGGTTTAGTTGGGAAGCTGGAGACGCCCGCTAATTAAAATTGATGTCGTGTTCACCGGAGCCCGGCTCCGCATCGAACTCCTGTTGCTTCCTTCTCCGCGAGAGCAGGTCTGCCATATTTAGCCAACTTTTAAACTCATTAGCAGGAGCAGATGCTTGGATCCGCAGTCCCTAATGACTGTAAATGAGAGTATTAGTTTATTGACTGATGGCCTAATTGTTGCCACCACGACCACAAGCGACAGCTCCGAGCCCAAGCGCTGTCTCTGTGCTGAAGGACGCTCGGCCTGGAGGGAGAGGGACAGAGGGACAGTGCTGCCAGGGCTGCAGCCAGGACAGGGGACCAGCAGCCCCCAGGATGTGAGCCACATGCAGATCTCCAGATGACTCCAGCAGGTGAAGAGCCAAGCAAAAGTTAATTAAATTACGCTTCCCCCACCAGAGGTCAGAGGCTTGGAGCACGTGTTGATGTGTGACCTTTCGCAGGGTGACTTGACTTCCCCGTGCTCTCTGCATGGTAATGAAGAGCCTCATGAGGCCAGGAGCAGCAGCCTGTGCCATCCCTGCTTCCCTCCTCCCTCGGTTGTCCATGGAAATGTGAGGAATGGGAGGAAGGGAAAGTCAGAGCTCGGTCCCTGCGCGCTCCTGCCCCGCTGGGAGATGGGACTGGGTGACCACCAGCCCTGCTCCTGCCCGGCCCCTGGTGGACAGTCCAGAGTGATTAACTGTGTGATTAATTAAAGCATCTCTAACCTGCCCTGAACCAGATGGGCACTAACACCCCCCAAAATGAAACTTTTGAGCATGTGCCTGAATGGCCCATGGAGCAGAGATGGACCCGAGCCATGGGAAGACATCGCTGCCTGGGGATGCTGTGGGGAAGACCAGATGCATTGCAGCCTTTTTTTGGCCACTGTTTTATTGGAAATGAGACCAAGAGCTGCCACAGAGCCAGTGGGAGCTGCTGCATCATGGACCTGAACCCCCAAAAGCTGACATGGCGTTGTGCCTACCCAGCCGACTCTGGGGAAGAGAAACAGCTGTGGAGAAAGTTGTGCCCGCCTGAAGGGATTGGTGGATGTTTCCCCAACATGTAGAAATCAACAGAAAAAACCCAGATGTACAAGAGGATTTAAGAGGCATCAAGTTGCCTGGATACCAGATCCTGTAACTACCCAAAAAGTAATTATAAAAGCAAGAAATCTGTCTCGGCTAAGCAGGTGGATGGGAAATTGGAAATCCATTTGTGAGAGACTTTCTGCTTTCTAACAAGGCAGGTTTCAGCTCAGCCCTGCTCTCTCCTGCTCCTGGTGCTCCTGCCTGCCCTGCAGGAGAATGGAGAGGTGGTTCCTGGCATTCCCAGCCCCGTGCTGTTCACTCCTGAGCTCCACACTGCTGCCCAGCCCTCCGGGTGGCTGCCCCACGCCTGTGCCCCGGCTCCCCAGACACTTGCCCAGGCTCTGCTCCCCCCTGGCAGCTGCTCAGCTCCTGCTCTTATGAGGTTTGAGCTTCCCAGAAAATCTCCCCTGCAAGGTGCCCAGGAGTTGGAGCCCTCAATCCCCCCTGGCCACGGCGTGGGGTCCGGCTGATGGAGCCAGCTGGGCACCAACACCACTGACACAGCCCCCTGCTGATGAGAAACCTACCTTGAAACCACCTCTGGTTTTTTTCCTCTTGGGAAAAGGCTGAGAAAAATTCATAAAAACAAAAAAGAACCCTCTATAATCTCCAAATCCAAATTTCTTTGCACAGACTCTCGCTCAGCCCAGTGGTGCATCACAAGGACTTGTAATTATGAGTGTAGAAGCCTTTTGCTGCTGTAACTGTTTCTGTGTGGCCTGGGAGGAGATGGGTTGTGCTGGAAGCGAGAGAGATTTTGCTGGAGCATGAAAAGCAAAGCCATTTCGTTTAGGTAACATCTCTGGAGCTCTAGGGGTCAACAATGAGAACTCCAGGAAAATAGTTTTCAGGGCAGGACGATTTGGAGACAAGAGAGGAAAAAAGAACTGAGAAAATGCATTTATTAAATGTCCAATTTACCCTCTCCCATGCTGTCTGCTCCTTTTCAGCCACGAAACAGGAACAGAGGAGGAGAAGGAGCAGTGGTGCTGCTGCTGGAGTCACTGAGCAGGCAGAGAGCAGGGGCACTGCGGTGGCAGGGAAAACAGAGCCAAGGGAATGCGATGGCAACAGAGGGTTTGGGCTGCAAGGAACTGCAAGAGGAAGGGCTGAGAGCTGAAATCAGCAGGAGAATCCTGGTGGCAGCAAGGCCCTGGCTTGGAAAATTTATCCCAGAAGAGCAGTCACGGCCCCGAGGCTGCCAGAGCTCCGGGAGCGTTTGGAAAACACTCTCAGGGATGCCCAGGGTGGGATTGGTGGGGTGTCTGTGCAGGGCCAGGGGCTGGACTGGGTGACCCTTGTGGGTCTCTTCCAGGGGGATATTCCATGATTCCAGCCACACACAGACCCATGGACTCCCTCTCCCCCAGTCAAGAAACTTCCATTCAGGATCTCTCCCTTTTGCAGGCAACACTTCTCCCTCCACTGAGCCTCGTAACTCCGCATTTCTGTGTTTTTGACAAGATAAAGGGCGGGTTGGAGCTCTCCCTGTGTAAATCAGCTCATTAATGCTGTGTACGGAGGGCTTTGGTGCTGTGCAGCAGGCAGGGAACACAGGCAGGGAACAAAGGCAGATGTACCTGAAACATCCCTCACCGTGGAACCACGGCAGCGCCGTCCCCAGCGGTGGGGCTGGCTGGGATTATCAAGGAGGATGACAGGGATGTAGGAGCGATCCTACAGCAAGAGGTGACCTTGACCCAGAAGATTTCTTCCTCTTCTTCTTCTTCTTCTTTGTTTTTTTTTGGTTCCACCTCTCAGCAGCGCGGGGCAACCATTGTGTTTTTCAAAGGCGAGTTCCGAGCTCCAAAGAAAGGGATCGCTAAACGTTTATCACAACTTGCCTGGGGGGATGTGAAGTACAAGAGGAAATCTCCCCCTCTCCTGCCTCCCACTGCACCCTACCCTGAATTCGGGAGGAAAACTCGTTCGAGTGATCTTAGCAGAATCGGAACAAGCATTTACTGCTCTTTAAGGACCCATAAACCACTTCAGTAGTCTGCTGGGTTATAGCTGACTATCTTCTACATTAGCCATTTAAATTAAAACATTTATAATTAATTGAACAAATCATTTCCTCTTCTCCACCCCTCCCCGACCCTTCGGGGATCAGAGCACGTAAGACTTCAGTAATTTTTGGTCTCCTAAGCACCATTTCTTCGAGAGGGTTGGTTTTCCTGTGGGGTGGGAAGCGAGGGCAGGCAGAGAGTGGTTTTAACTGGAAAATCAATTGATAGGAAAGACAAATTAACACACATTTTTTTCAAGAGGGGGAAAAGAAAGAGGCTCTGGGAGCCTGCCTGACAGCTGCCAAGGAATTCCATGAAGGAGAGCAGCAGGGGCAGGGCTCTGGCAGGGTGGGTCAATGCCCTTGGGCTGGCTGGGATGGGAGAGGGGTGTCCAGGCAAGCCGGGGGTGAGCAGAGGGAGCAGAACCCAGGAGGGACATCACTGACCCAAGACACAACAGGCAAGGATTTCTCTATGTGGGTGACACACGAGGTGACCCCGATGGGGCTCAGGAGCCAGCCCTGAGCATCCCAGGAAGGGCCACTCTCGGCTGGGTGGCTTTGGAGGCGAGGGAGCTCTGGGCTGTGCGTGGCCTTCGCAGAAAATACAGTTTATTTTGATGCCCTGGAAATGCCTTTGTCAGCAGATCTATTCTTTCATTGTGAAAAAGCCTATTAGCTTCTGCTTTCTACTTCTGTGGGAATTTATTCCTCCATCAGATCTCCAATATAAAAGTGCTTCCCTCTCAGAGATTGATACCGAGTGTATGAAAAGCTCCGGGCCAGGCAGGCCCTTCCCTTAGGAGGGATGAAGGATGGCTTTGAGAGCAAAGCACTGAGCAGCTCCACAAGATAAAATCTCAATTCCAAGGGCTGCTATGACATCCTGGTGACCTTGGGCTGTCCCTGAGGTTCCTGTGCAGTGCAGGACGTGCCAGGCTCTCGGCAGGAGAGCAGGGGGTGGGTGATGCTGAAATCTCACCCCACACTTGTCCCGCACAGACTTCACACAGGGAACATCCTGGTGCTGGGGAAGACTCACAGCCCCCTCCATGGCCTCTCAGAAGAAGAGCAGAGACAAATCTGGGGGTCATGCTCAGCTGTCTGGGGTCGGAGGGGAAGGGGATGGGGGCCAGGAGGCTGAGCAATGAGCAGCCCTGCACAGAGCTGATGTGCTGCTGCCATTTCAGCCCCGGCCAGGTGAAATCAGCCCCTTCTCTGAGCTCAGCCAGCTGATCAGGGGTAATGTCACTGTGTGTGACAGACTCGGTGCCCTCTTGGCAGCACCAATGTGTGCAACACACCCCGAAGCAGCCACACCTTCCCCTGGACACGCTGGGACTGCTCCAGTGCCACAGCAGGAACAGCACGAGGAGAAACTGCTCAGCCTGCTGAGAAACGCGCTCAGCCAGCTGTGGGAGCCTCCCACTGCACCCAGTCCCAGCCTGAGGCCGGCTGGAGGGGGTCACACCTTCCTCCAAAGGGTTTTGGTGTCCCCTCCATGCCAGGCAGCGCTGGCACTGCACTCCCACGCTGGGCTGGGGTCACCTCAGCACACGGGGAGGGTCCTGCTCTGGCCGTGGTAGCCCCAAACATGTGGGTACCACGCTGGTCCTGCCCCTGCCCTCCCAGCCCTCTCCAGCCAGAGGATGGGGCTGGTGTGGACATCAAATCCTTCCTTCCCTCCCCAGTGGAACTCCTGCTGCAGCCCCCCACTGCTGCCCAGCTCCCCTCGCTGCCCAGCTCCTGGCCCCACACTCCAGAGCAGAGGCCTTGAAGAGCTCTGGCTCCCACAGAGGAAACCAGGGCCAGATTAAAAGAATAAATAATAATAATAATAATAATAACAATAACAATAATAACAATCATCCTCTGCCCAGGCCACTCCAGACCCTCATTGCCATGGCAACTGCCTGCTGGCAGCGATGCTGCCTGGCTGATGGGAAGCATTTCCTTGGGACGGATGTGAATTCCTCCAACACAACCCCAGTGTGGAGTGTCACTGCTCGGGAAGGGTCAGCAGGCAGGGAGAGGCTGACAGGGAGAGGGTGACAGGGAGAGGGGGACAAGATCCAGCCCTGCCTGCTCATCCATCTGTGCTGTGGAGGGCCACAACCACCAACAGCCACACCAGAGCACTCCAGTGACAGCCCTGACACCCACGGGTGACACTTCCTGGCACAGAGGCTTCTTCGAGGCCAAGTGACAGAATAAATTCTCACCAGCACAGAGCCATCACGTTGCTTTTAATTATCAGGAAAGGTCCCAGAGCATTGCAGGCTGTTTAACTTGGGCTGATGGATCTCGTTTTTCACAGCTCCTTGGGGATTTTTTTTGGTCCTGGATGTTTTTTTTTCTCCAAACAACTGTGCTGGAGATCCTGCAGGGACAGAGGAGTGGGCAGGGTGAGCCTGTCCTGCACATCCCACCTGTGCTGCTGAGCCAGGACTCAGGATGGCCCTGGGCTGGGAAACATGACAAAAACATCAAGTGGGAACTTCTCCTGGCTCTGCCTGCATGAAACACGGGGTTCACATAAAACACAAATAATAAATCATTATTTAAACTCAAAGATGCCCGGGCTGAGCGTGTTCCTCCCAACTGTGGTGCCCTGGAGAAAAGGGCCAGGCCACTGCTGCTTCCTGCTTTATCCACCCAGAATTGAGTATAATATGCTACAGCTTTACACCAGGCACCCTCAATTTATCACCAAAACACCTTGCAGAGGGTTAACTGCCAGTTTCCTCCCTTCATCACTACTGATATAATGAGGTGACAGGCAGCCTCCAAGGAGGGGGATGTATTTGTCAGGAGAGCTTTTGCTGCTGCTGTGGCTTGCTCTCCACTTGGCAGAGATTTGGAGCTTGACTGAGACAAAGGAGATTTGGATGTGGAGGGGACAGGGGAAGGTTTCCAACCCTCATGCTGCTCACAGCTCTGGCCAAGCCAGGAGGATGAGTCCAGCCCCAGTCCCTTGAGCTGTACCAGTCACGCTCCATGGCAGGGCACTCTGTACCACTTAGAAAGCCAGGCACATTTCCTCGGGGTTGAGGCAAGAAAGGAGATGTAAAGAGATCCCCAAAAAACCACCTGTCCTGGGAAAACTTGGCTGCTGGAACATCTGCTGCCTGCTGGGATCGTGCTCCTCCAAGGGGACGGGGACCATGGTCTCATCCATGGCAGGTGGATCCTTGCCAGGGGATTTGGGGCTCAGGACTCAGTCCCCAGATGGTGTCAGTCCAGCAGGACGAGGAAGGCTCCTTCCCCAGCTCACCTCTGTCCTGACAACCCCCGAGCCATGGACATCACCCCAAATCCCAGCCCCGGGATGGTTTTTGCTCCCCACAGAGCCAGCAAGGGCTGTGAGCTCCAGCCCACATTTACCCCTTCCCTGTGCCTGACACCCAGACGACAGCCCTGCCTATAAATCATATTTTGCCCAGATTTAGAGGAGAAAGGAGCTATTATGAGAAATAGATCAGAAGTGACACAGCTCATTATTGCGAGGTGAGTCCAAGCTGCAGACAAGGGCAAAGTTAATAGAAAACGTATCCAATCCACAATGGTAACTTTAATTGTTAGCACTAATGAAGCCTATTTAGGATGGATTATGTATCTGGCACTTCAGATGCAGCCCTCAATTCATCTTGCCCGTCACATGTCTCATCGCATCAGGTCCAGAGGCAGAAGGAGAGCTTTTCCCCTTCCGCTGAGCAATTGGGGTTGAAAAACAAAATTCTTTCTCATCCATCAGCCCAGAGGCCCAGCTGGCCAGGGCAGGGACTTGTGGGGATGCTCACAGGGGTCACTCACCTCCCCAGCACGGCCAGGAGCTGCCAAAGGGCCGGGAGCTGCAGCACTGGGGTCACAGGAGCTGCTCGAGGGCAGCCACCTCCCCAGCTGCCCTTTGTCACCTCCCCAATTATCCCGTTTTTCCTCTTTTTCCAGCTACAGCAGCCCCCGAGGTGGCAGCTCAGGGTCCCAGAGGTGGCAGAAGGCTGTGACTGTACCCTGGACCAGCCCCCTCCTCCCGCCAGCCTCCTCCCAGCCAGTTTTCCAGGCACACTTTTGGAATTAAGGACAAATTGTAATTACTTTTCTCGGTAACAAACCCTTTGGAGGAAAGGGCTGGTGATAGATTTCAGGCTTTATCGGAGCTGACAAAGAGCATTACTCACACTGCACGACAACTGGCACCTCGTCAGACAGGGAGGTCTGTGGTGACCATCCCCGGGGCACCAGCAGACACCAGGAATTTTTTTTTCCCTTAATATGGAAATTAAGCACGTTGTCTTGTCGAGAGCCCCGGGCTGTGCTGATCCCCCGGCCCTGGCACATCGTCCCTCTTTGCCAAACTCTTCGTTTCAAAGGTCACTGCAACCCAAATATTGGAGAGAGGCAAAAGGCACCAGGATTTGGGTGTTGAGCTTCCCGTGGGTGCAGCCAATCCAAGCTGCTCCCAGTGACCCCAGGAATCAGCAGCAAGGCTCTCCAGAAGGTGGACAAGGCCACTAAAACCTGTTCCAAAGGCTGAGGCAGCCTCTGCAGCCCCCCAGCTGCTGTTTGTGTTTCCTCCTGGGTCTGCAGCAGCCCCCTGAGTCCCAGGTGAGTTTGGATTTAGCTCGATGCAGCCCATCCTGATGATGAGAGAGTCAGGAATGAATTCCTGCTGCAGCCTCCCCCGAGCAGGGAGCCCTCAGCCACCCCCTCAGATGGGATCATTCTCCCTTTTGTCCCCATTTTCTCTCCCCAGCAGCTCTGCACAAACGGGCAGCAGGAGCCTTCTCAGCACCCTCGGGGTTTGCTGCGAGGCAAACCAGAGCAATGAACTGTGGCAGTGGTGACTCCAGTGCTCAGGTGGGCTCCTCAGGACACCTGGAATGGTGTCAGCTGGCACCTGGAAATGGGTGTTGGCAGCCCCCAGGGACCCCCACATCACCCCCCCCCTTCCAGTGTGAGCATGGAGAGGATGCATTGAACCTGCCCTGTTGTGTCCTCCAGCTTTCCTCACCCTGAAAACTTAAATAAGTGACAAAGGGGAGCCAGGGAAAGTCTGAGATGGATGGATCTGTCTCATCTTCCACCCATGGTATCCATCATACCACTGGATTTTGTGTCTGTGCCCCTTTAAATAAGGCTCCTTGCTTTGCATTGAGGAGGGGGAAAATCGATTAAAAAGAAAAGGAGGTGAGGGGGAAAAAAAGGATAATTATGTCCCACAAAAATTAAGGGAAAGAAAAATGATGTAAAAAAAAAAAATCCCTTCTCATGTAAAAAGGGGTATTTTATAACAGACCTTTAAAGCTTTCCATCAAGTGAAACCAACACATTTACTTGAAGTGTTAAAGAGGAGCCTTCAATCAATCAGAGAAGTTCATTTTTCCTCTGTAATGAATTCGATTGACCTTGGCATTGCAGAGATTCAGTGGCTGAGGCAGCAGGGGAGCCTCTTGTCCCAGCCCTTGTCCCAGCCCTTGTCCCAGCCTGGTCCCCTCAGGGGTGGAGGAGAAGCCCTGGGAGCTGCAGCCCTGCTCTGGGGCTCTGGAATTTGGGACCCTGTGGATGTGGCTCTCGGGGAAGGGAACATCCATCCCTGGAAACTCGCGGGGAGGGCGATCCTTGTGTGTGAAATCCTGAGATGAGCCCTCGGCTCTCCGAGCAATTATCAGCAGCTGATGGGAGCTGGGAAATCTCCTCTCCCTTCCCACTGATTGAAATCCCACCTTGGTCCCCCCCAGGCTGCACAGGGAGGAGCAGGCACTTGGAAATTAAAGTGGAGTTGGTGGCTGGAGATTGCCCAGCCACGAATGCTTTGGCTGCACTGCAAGGTCACTCAGATGTGGAGCCAGAGGGATTTTTGGACATGGCTCAGGGGTGGAAGGACCCCAGGCCTGGGAGGTTTTTGGAGGCACAGATCCATTTCTCCTGCACCAACAGAGGGTGGGAACAGCCCCTGCCCCAAGCCCCAGGGCAGGGGAGGTGCCCCATTCTCCCCAGCAGGTCCCTAAATCACCCAGTGACACTGAGCAGTCCCAACCCCACCATCAGCCACTGGTCCCAGTCCCAGAGTGGCTCTGGGAGGTGCAGCAGCCCCAACCACCCAAACTCTGCAGCCCCCAGCCTTTGCTCTCATCTCCTGGATAAGTATTAATAAAAGAGTGGCTAAAAATACAGAAAAAAGGCATTTATTTCGGAGGGAAGAATCCCTTGAATTGCACCCCGGCTAATTAACATTTATCCAAAGTGCACTCATCACAAACATACATTAACCTTTGAGGCATCTATGAGAGCAATTGGAAAATAGATAATGAGAGCAGAGAGAACCCAGAGCACGAGACCTCCCCTCTGAAAATGCCACCCTGGCCTGCTCTTGGATGCATTTTCAAGCAGTTTCCCTTCAATTCCCAGTTTTTCAGCACTCCCAAAGTGGGTTCTTGACACCCCTGAGTTGCCCCCTCCCTGCTCAGACCCCACCCACTCTTCCCCCCTCTCCCACTCCTCCGCTGGGGAACAGGGATCAGTTCCTGTGGTGAGCCCAGAGAAGAAGGAAGGATTTTGTCCAAGATTTAAATTAAAGCAGCAATCAATATCGCTCCTGAAAGCAGAGAAGAGCAGCCATGGCGCTGAGATGTCCTTAATGATTCCAGTCAAAGTCATTAGCAAAGTTACTTCCCTGGGTTGTTTTTTTTCTTTTTCTTTTTTCTTCCTTTTTTTTTTTTGTTTGTTTGTTTTGTTTTGTTTGTTTGTTTGTTTTTTTAATTGGGAATGGTGAGGGAGCCTCATGCTGGGCACACACAACAAAGCCTCTCCGGGGCTGCTCTCCAAGGACACCCAGCCCAAACTGGGCCCAAAAAGTATCAACCAAAGAGCCTCTGAGGGGGGCAAGCTGAGGGCAATTCCATCATTAACTGCAGCTTTAATTAGAGAATGAACCCTGAGATGCAAATGAACCAAAGCTATAAAAGTGGGAAGAACTCGTGGCCTCTCAGGGTCCATCTCGGGGCCCATCTGGGCAGCACCTCTGGCTCCCCAGGGGTACCTTTGGAGGCCTTTCCAATAAATCCCCACCTTTATTCCCTTTACTCCTGCCTGGGCTCTGTTTTTAGGTGCCTCTCCAGGCATCAGTTCAGCGTGAGGCTGCCCACAGAGCAGCCCTGGAGCAGCTCCACGTGTCGGGAGCTGGGTGGGATCCCGGCCGGTGCCAGCGCTCTCCGTTCATTGCAGGTCTGGCTGACACGGAGGGAAGATTGAGCTGCTCTAATTACTCCTGTGAATTCCAGGGGTGCTGCTGATGAGGGAGGCAGGCACATGCACATCCACACACACACACACTCGGAGCCAATTAGGGAAGAAAAACAGCAGCAAGGAGCCTGCAGGCTCGCAAAGATTCATGGTGAAGGGAAAAGAGGTCTAAAGCTGTCGGTCTGGCTGTAAAGAGGGAGAGTTCTGATGGTCAGTGCCCAGCAGTGAGGCCCAGCACAGGGCAGGGCAGGATTCAAGCCATCAGCCAAGGGATGAAGGTTAATTTTCAGCCTAATTTCAGTTAATTTCAGTTAATTTTTTTGGGAACGTGGTACCCAACAGCACCGAGCTCTGGGTGCTCCACCCAGCCAGGACCAGTGGCACCATTTCCAGAATGGGGTCCCTGTGGCAAATCCAGGGCTTCAGCTCCTCTCAGCTGCTCAAACACAGCCTGGATTCTCCTGCTCTGCACAGCCCCAAGAGCTCAGCAGGCAGCACTGGGAGGGGGCTGAACCACACAAAAATGCACCTCCACCCCAATTAGGGCCTTGGCAGCTCCATTGCAATCCCCTTTTGGTGGGATTTTGTGTGGTTCTCTGTCCCTCTTTTCCCACCCCTGCACCTTCCCTGGGAATTCCACAGCCAGTGCCCACCAAGCCTGTGAGCACAGCAGAGAAATTGTCCCCTGCAGCAGCCTCATTTCATACCCCTGGTTAGAGCTCTGGCTCTGTTTAATCAGCTGGAAATCAGCTGGAAAGGCTGATTTTGTCCCAGCCCTCTGTCCTGACCAGTCTGAAACTCACAGATGGGCTCGACAGGACACAGGTGCCTCTCTCTGTCCTCTTCTTCAGCTTCTGTTGGTGGCCACCCCCTGCAGGGACATGGGACAAAGAGCTTGGGGCTGCAAAACCAAGGAGGACTTCAGTCCTGGCTGGAAGTGTGGGAATTCCCCAGGAAATCCAGCAGCAGAGGTGCCGTGAGCAGGGAGGGGTTCCCAGTGATGGGAAAGGGGTTCTGGCTGCCCAAAAAGTGCAAGCAGCAGAATTTTTAAACACCCCTGGAGATGCAGCACCATTATCAATGTTATTACCAACGTTATTTATCACAGAAAGTGGCATTAATATTACCACACTTATTAATACATAAAGCTGTAGCGTTTTTACTAAACCAGCCACAAAACTCTGCATTGCTATTAATGCTGACATGAATATATTAATAAAACATTAGCACTGGTTTGTTTTGTGGCTTCTGCTTCCCTGAAATTATTTTTTTCCTCCAACTCTCGATCTTGCTGGTTCAGTGTTTTGGCAAGGGGTGGGTCCAAGAGTAATCACAGAATCACAAAATCACTGAAGTTGGAGAAGAGCATCGAGTCCAAGCTGTGCCCCATCCCCACCTTGTACTCAACCCAGAGCACTCAGTGCCACATCCAGGCCTTTCTTGGACATCTCCAAACCTCCCTGGGCAATTCCAAGGCCTGACCACCCTTTCCATGAGGAAATTCCTGCTGCTGTCCTCCCTGCCCCTCCCCTGCCCCTCTCCTGTCCCTGTTCCCTGCCAGCAGAGCCCGACCCCCCTGGCTGCCCCCTCCTGTCAGGGAGCTCTGGACAGGACCATTTTTGTTGGATGCCAAGCAAGGATGTGGAACAGCTTCAGTGCAGGGAGGAGAACTGGCTGATGGGGCCGAATGCTGATGCTCAGAGAGGGGCTTTTCAATAGAGCCATCAAAGGGGGCACATTTCAGGGGCTCACCCCAAAGCAGAGGCTGCCACCACTCCAGCCCCCCTCTCCTGCAAACCCTGGGGTCTGGCTCTGCTCTGGGCATGGCAACCACGCCCAAAGCCACGTGGGCCACTCCAAGCCAGCAGCCTGGCACAGGGGCCCCACGAGCAGAGCCTCATAAATCCCGGCAGAGGGTAAGTGACGTTCTGCTGGGCTCTCTCCCAAATCACACTCGTTCCTCACGCTGAAATCCCACCCAGTCTTGGCAGCAAAGCTGCAGAACTGAGCAGGCACAGAGCCCTGGGCTCGTGCAGGGGGAGGGTGACATGGCAGAGGAAAGGAGGCTCCTAGGGCATCTCAAAATTCCTGTGCAGGCAAAGCCAGCCATGATTGAGTTGGGAATTACCTCCTGAGGATGAACTGGACCCTTTGAGGAGCACGGGCCATTCATCCTGGCCATCAGGAAGGATTTCTGCATGGAAAGGGCTGTCAGGCACTGGAAGGAGCTGTCCAGGGGGTTGATGCTGTCCCCAATCCTGGAGGTGTCTGAGGAACCACTGGAGGTGGCACTCGGTGCTCTGGGCTGGGTGAGGACGAGGTGGGGATGACAATGCCAAGGTTGGACTCAATTATCTTTTCCAAGCCCAACAATTCTGTGGCAGAGCAGCCAGGTGACATCACCTGCCCTGCAGCCACGGCTGTGCCCCTCTGAGATGGTCACCAAACCCTCCCTGCACCAGCTGCAGCCTGCAAGGCCACCAAGAAACTCCCCGTGCAGTTCAGTCCTCACCCAGGGGGACAGAAATGATCTGCACTGGCTCAGTCCCACTGGATTTAATTCTTGAAAGCAGAAATGCCACGTGTAGAAAGAGTCAGAGATGGCTGAGGATGCTCCTTTGGCTCCAGCCCCTGGAGCCAGGTGATGGTGCAGAAATCTCAGCTTTGGTGATGTTTCCCTGTGTGGATGAAAGCTGGGAAGCACAGCCTCGTGTTGGGGAAGATGAAATAGGAAAGCCTTATAAATATGGTCACTTGGCAAAAGATGCCAAGAACACAGAAACCATGAGTGAGATTGGAATGAAGAGAAGCTTTGAGATACCCAACCCCAGTTACTGAACAACTGGAAAACAACGGCACGGCCGATGCAGGTGATCCCCCCTTGGTGAAACAATCCCCTCTGCTTGCAGAAAGGTCCAAGGGGCAGAGCAGAAAGGTCCAAGGGGCAGAGCAGACCCTGCCTGTTCACCAGAGGGTCCGAAAAAGCAGTTTTTAGGGTTTAAAATATAACTCTGTAGGGTAATGCAATGATTCTTATGGGCTGTATGTAAATGTGTGGCTCGTTCTAGAATGGTTAAGGAAAATCAGAATATTCAACACAGAAGATGATTTATTGTATTGTAAATGGCAACCAGAGCTCTTTACTCTCTTTACTCTCTTTACTCTCTTTACTCTCTTTACTCTCTTTACTCTCTGCATTCTTTATTCTCTGCATCCTCTGCACTCTCAGCACTCGCTCTTTCCCTGGGGCTTGGACCCCCCTTTCTCTCTCTCTCTCTCTCTTCTCTGCCCTGCTCTGGGCTGTGCCTGGCAGCCCCTGGCAGGTCTCTCACACCCACACACTTTAATAACAAACCTCCTGCTCTAAGAACTGATCCCAGAGAACTCTCGTGTCTGTCCCGACTGTCCAGGACCAAACAGGACCCCCTGAAAACCTACAGCCTGGAAGATTTCACAAGCAGAAGACAAACACAGAGATCAGGATTTCCTTTGTCAGTGGTACCCTCAGGTACTGATTTATTTGGGAGGGTTTGTAATGGCTGAGGGTTGCTGGTCCTGGAAGTTCCAGGGCAGAAAGGGAGATGTCAGTGAGGGAAAAGGACTTTGTAGTGCAGGAAATGGCCTGTTTGAAATGCTGATTTAGCTCGTGCCTCAGAGTAATACAGGGAACCTCCTGCTCCCCTCTCCTATTTAGAAAACTGCTTTTTGAAACAGATAAATACATAATGGAGAAACTTTTCATTTCCTCTGTGGTCAGGGGCAAATATTTGCATTCACAGAGATAAGAATTTGATGTTCTGGAAAAATGCAAACTCCTGCTGTCCAGAAAGGAGACATTTATGCAAATTCCTGTCAGCTTCCACGTGTAACAAAAGTATCACCAACCTTCATCTTCATGTCCCAGAGTTCTCCCATCAAACCTCAACGCAGAGAGATTTGATGGCCTTCTGCCTCCTGCACTGGTGGGAGGGAGGGAGGGAGGGATGGGTGGAGGGATGGATGGATGGATGGAGGGGTGGATGGATGGATGGATGGATGGATGGATGGAGGGATGGAGGGATGGATGGATGGAGGGATGGATGGATGGATGGATGGAGGGATGGATGGATGGAGGGATGGATGGGGGATGGATGGATGGATGGATGGATGGATGGATGGATGGATGGAGGGATGGATGGATGGATTGGGATTGGGGGTGGCAGCCCTACCCTGCCCACCCCAGCCCTCAGCCCAGCTGCTCCCGCTGCCAGGAGCTCCGAACCCAGGCTGAGGTAATCCCGACCCCAATCCCAACATCGATCGGGGTCCTTTATGAGGGGAAACTCACAATTTAACCACTCCAGAACGCAGGGGTTGGACTTGGATGACCCTTGTAGGTCCCATGTGCTGATGTTGGTTCTTGCAATGTTGGGTGGGGATGGAGAATGCAGGGCTGGCTCTGCTGAGAGGGGCAGACAGAATCCACTGCCCAGGACAGACAGAATCCACTGCCCAGGACAGACAGACAGACTCCACTGCCCAGGACAGACAGAATCCACTGCCCAGGACGGACAGACAGACTCCACTGCGCAGGACAGACAGACTCCACTGCCCAGGACAGACAGAATCCACTGCCCAGGACAGACAGACAGACTCCACTGCCCAGGACAGACAGAATCCACTGCCCAGGACAGACAGACAGACTCCACTGCCCAGGGCAGGCCGGACATGGGGCTGCCCCTCTACCTCCAGCATCAGCTCCTCGGAGCAACGTGCTGCTCCCTTTTCCTCTGCCAAGAAAATAGCACCTATTTTGAAAGGCCTTTAAAGTTACCTGGCAGCAAACCCAAAAACCAAGAAGAAAGCGAAATCCTCAGATCTTAAATATAAGTGATCAAAAACCCTCCTAAAAAAAAAAAAAAAAAAAAAAAACACCAAAAAAAACCAAACCCACAAAACCCTCACAAATCCTGAAAAATTAAAGAAAAAAAATCGAAAAGCACACAGCTGACTTTTAACCCCGATGCTCTAAAGTGCACGAAGAAACCTCCGTTGCCATTGATTTCCATGGAAAACGCTCTGCTGCGCTCCGGATGGGCGGCGGGATGAAACGGGAGCGTCCCGGCGGGGATCGCGGCCCCGCACTCCGCCCGCGTCCCGCCAGCGCCAGGCAGCTGAATTGGAATTCGTTTCGGTCTCCAGCAAGGCCGGACACGGGATGCTCCTTGCCGTGGTTTCTTTGAATCCAGGTGTTTTGCAGCTGGAGCTGGGGACGGGCAGAGGAGGAGCTGTGGCTCCCTCGGAGCTGGCCGAGCGTGGATACCGCGAGTTCCCAAAAAACCCCCTCGCTTATCCGGCTGGGGAGGAAGTTCTGCCTTAAATGCCGTGTGTTCGAACTGCAAACTCTCGTCTGAGCCTCCGAAGGGCTTTGCACACAAAGCAGCCTCGTTTTTAATGCGGGGATTTCCCCCCCTCGCAATAAAAAGCATCCTCTATCAATATTCTTTTAGGATTTTCTTCCCTCAGTGCAGACACACATTTTCCTCTTTCCTTCTCTCCTCTGGCTGTGCCATGGCCAAGGCTTGGAGCTTTGGGCTGTGTTTTCATGAAGTGTTTAGAGGAGGAAAAAATTCCACTGCTGTAAAACCATCAGGGTTAAAAATCCCATTTCCTTCCCAGCTCTATCACTGAATTAAGAGGAGAATCCAGTCTTTAGTGACTTGCAAAAGTTTGTGCTGAGAATGGCTGGAGCTGACAGGGGATCAAAGTGAAATCCACTTCCACTCCCTTCCTTTGGCTCCAGACAGGGAATGGGCTGCACTCCTGCACCGAGTGAGCAGGGAATAAGGACTGACCCTCCTTTACTTGACTAAATTAAAGATAATATCTGAAAATGTCAAAACTTGCATCAAAATGAATGGGACTTAGATGCCAAAATAGCTTTGTGCGTGTGGCCCTTCAGGTCTTTATCTTGATTCAATATTCTTGGGAAGTCAGTGTGGAGTGAAGGATGGGTTTTCATCTCAGATTTTGCTGACTAAAAGTCATGGGCTGTAGGTAAATCTCACCTGCAAATGTCTTACCCGTCAGAGCCCTTTCAAAACTCTGGGTAGCACAGGCATCCATCAGGGCTGGCACATTAATTCAAACAGTCTTATTTTCACATCATTTAAGGCCTCTCTCCCCACTTTTGTTTTGCAATTGGAAATATTTTCGAGGAGTAGCACAACTGCCATCCCCACAGCACTGCCTGCAACCTCAGAGCCCGCAGGGACTGTTTGCATTCCAGTCAGAACCCGCCATTTGGAGGGGGGAAGATTTAATCCCACCCAAACACGCATTTTGCTCAGGATAAAAGGAAAATTACCATTCTCTTGTTGAGACAGATGGGAGCCCAGGTGATGCTGAGGGTGGTGGGGGTTTCTCCTCACCTCATCCCATCTGCAGGGGACAAAGCTCAGCCACAGGAGCTGGGAGCTCTGGGCACAAGCTCAGCTGCCACAGCAGGATTGATGCATCCATGGAACAGAGAGCACAGCGTGGTGTGGTCAGACACATCATCCCCACCAAGAGGGGGCTGGGGAGAGGCAGGATCTGCTCTCACTGCCAGGAGATTTGCTCTGCAGGCTTGGGAGACCTACAGGGAAGTCAGTGGCCAATGTGAGAAGCCCCCAAACATCCTGGGTGGTCCCAGCAAGGTTTGGTAGGTGACAGGGGACTTTCCTGTCCCTCCAGTGGGAGCAGAGAGGATGCCAAGGCTGGGGGTAGTGGGAGAGGCTGGGGCTGTTCACAGAATCCTGATTTGGGTTGGAAGGGACCTTAAAGTCCATCTCATTCCAACCTCCTGCCACGGGCAAGTTCAGCTGCTGCTCCCAGGCAGAGACAATTCCTGGCTGTCACTCCAAGGCTGTGCCCACGGGAATGCCCCTCCCAACAGCACTGCTCCCCCAAAAAATCACAGACCAGAGGCACCACAAACCTCAGCTGGTGGTGGTGTGGGGGGAAAAGAGTGGGTCCAGAGTCACTCACCCTCTTCTCTGCTGGGCTTAATTCAGTTTTCCTCATTTTCAGCCAGATTTGGAATACCTAAAAACCAAATTGCCTTTGAGGATCTCCTTTTCTTTCCCAGCTTCAGGCAGAGAGACACAAAATAAGTCCCACATAGAAAATCAGGGACTGGCCGTGCAAAAATCTGCTTTGCTCACGGGGAGGAGGTTTGGGGCTCCAACTGGACTGAGGTTTTCTCATTCTCTTCCTGCTGCAGCTTGGGAATGTCCTGCTCTGGAGCTTCTACATCACCCCCAAGCAGAGGGAGAGAGACACCAGCACGGGCTCCCCAGCCAGGGAGTCTGATCCAGCTGGTTCATGACAGGCAGAAAAGTCAAATTGCTGGAAATGAAACCTGGAAGTTAAAAAACCAGGGACATACCCGATGAAAAATGAAGCATTTATTTCCCCAACATTGATTTTTTCATCAGTTTAAAAAATGTTCATTTTGAACACTTTCTTTTTCCCATCAGTAAAAAGAAATAAAATCACAGTATATAATAAACATTTCCCTGCTAAAAAAGTTGATTTTGATGCAGCTCCATAGTTCATTTGTTCAGCAGTAACTGCTCCGCTGGAGATTAGGATGAACGTTTAGGGATGAAATTTAAGGAAAAATAGTTTGCTGAGATTTTTCTCCTCCTGGGTCATATCCAGTCTGTATTTAGGGAAGGAGCAGGACCAATTTGCCTTAATGGAAAGTCAGCATTCCTCTCCCAACCAGCCCCAGCAGCTGGATGTGGGCACTGCTGCATCCCCCGGGATCAGACACGACCCAGAGCTGCCCTGGTCACATCAGCCACAAACGACCTCCCGGCCAAAACGCCTCTGGCTCTGCACTCATTATAAAATTAACTTAAACAAGCATCAAATGAACTCTGTGGAGCTGAACTGTTGGACAAACAGGAGATGGAATTGAGTCCCAGGCAATGAGCTGCAGCCTGGAAGATTGGGATTGTCCAGCCTGGAGAAGTGAATTGTGGCCTCCCAGGACCTAAAGGAGCTGTAGGAAAGATGGAGTGAGACTATTTACAAGGGATGGGCAAGGGGGAATGGCTTCAAACTGGAAAAGGGGAGATTTCAGTAGAATATTGGGAAGAAATTGCTCCCTGTGAGGGTGGGGAGGTCCTGGCACAGAGTGCCCAGAGCAGCTCTGGCTGCCCCTGGATCCCTGGCAGTGTCCAAGGCCAGGCTGGACGGGGCTGGGAATAACCTGGGACAGTGGGAGGTGTCCCTGCCCATGGATGGGGAGGCACTGGATGATCTTTAAAATCCCTCCCACCCCAAACCTCTGGGATTCTCTGCAGATGAGTTACCTTGTGCCCACGCACATCCGCTCTGGGGAAATTCCCTGGATGTGACTCAGTTTCTCCTTGGCCATGGACCAACCTGAGCCACTTCCCAGGGGCTGAAGGCAGCGGAAAAGCCAGAGCAGAGAGGTCCCTGCAGGCTCCTGTCCTGCCCCACTCCCACTCCTGCTCCTGGCAGGGCCCACGTGGCTCCCGACAAACCCAGCCCTGCAAACAGACACCTGATTAAGGGCTCTTTGCTCCTACGCTGGAATTGAATACAAAGCTTTTATTGTTTTTGTTCTTCTGTCCTGAGAAGCAGAAAGGAGCTCTTGGATCCACTCCCTTTCTCATCCCTTTGTGTGACCAATCATGGCAGCATTATTCTGGCCTCAAATGCTTCCAATGAGAGGGGATATCAAAGTGGGGTTTCCTGGGTGAGCTTTTAAATGTCTTGTGGTTTCTCAGCCCATTTTCTTCTCTTTGTGTGGTGCATCTCCCTCCCTCCTCTTCTTTTCTTCACTTCAGGAAAGCTGAGATTTCTTTTTAAGTAAAGAAAAAGTGGGTTTTTTTTCTCTTCTTCATTCTGCTGCTACTTCCTCAGTGATTCCTCCTTCCTCACCCCTGTTCACCTTGCCCTGAAGCACCATGAAGGGGAAAACTCTGGAGAGTTTGAGGGTCCATGGGGTCCTTCCCATGGGCTGTGGATGGAAATGGGTTGAAGGAAGGCTGAGATGAGCATCTCCTTCCAGCACAGGGGCATCCATGGGCACAAACTGGGGAAATCAGCTGGGAGGCAATGGCAGGAGTTCCCCGGCTCCCAGGTGAACCCATACAAACACCTCTCTCCTGGTCCTGGATGTCTCCAGAGAGGAGACTCCACATCCTCTCTGAGCAGCTTTCCCAGTGCTCTGACACCCTCAGGGAAAGGAGCTCTCCCTCAGCTCCTCCTGCTCCTCCATCAGCTCTGCCACCCCCTGTCACCCAGCACAGCAGGGCTGTGACCTCCAGCAGCTCCTCTAAAGCAATTAAACACTAATTTCTGAGCCCAGTGTCATGAGCATCTCACCCTTGGTAACCCCAGCAGCAAATCCAGGTTTAGGGCAGTGTCTCCAGTCAGGATGATTTATTCTGGCAGTGATGAAATGATCTTAACTGTTTTCCAGACAGCCATCATAGCTCCAAATGTGTTCATGATGAGGACCAGGAAGAAAAAGCAATTTGTTTAGTTTGTTTTTATCAGGTTGGGCTCAGACACCCCAGAGTTGTTAAGAGGAGAAAAGTCAGCTCTGAAAAGCCAGAGCTGCTTGATTACAACAGGCACCACTGTGGGCTTCCTCCAGCACAGCAAAAGACTTTCAAAGGGCATAAATCAAAAACTGCAGCAGCGTGAAATTCGACCAAAGCAAGTCAAATGAGGTGTCCAAAGCCCTGGGCACGAGGGGCTTTCTTTAATAGCTTTGGTGACCTTTAGGGGTGGGCAACCTCTCATGAAATGAGAATTTCTCTGTTTGCATGGCTTCCCTGTAGGTAAGCTGAGAGTGTAAGCTGGGAGAAAGGGAATGAGGGAATGGGAATGGGAACACCAGGGAGAGCTGGAGTGCCATGGGCACACACCAGCTGGAAGAGCTGATGGCCTTAAACCACCCTGCAGGTCCTGTGCAACCTTGAGAGGGCAGAGTGAGGGCAGAGGTGGTGGTGAAGGAGGAAGAGGATGGCGGCAGGGCTGGAAGTCTTTGGAGCACCCCATTCCGAAGGCACCAAGATCCAGCTCTGCTCCTGCTCACTGGGAATTGATTCAACACCATCACCAAAGCCTCGGGGCTCTGCTTTTGCCAGCCTGGCGCTGTCACACGGACACATCAGACACCACACACACCATGTGCAAAAGCAGCTTTGGTGTCCCATCCCCAGGAACAAAGCCCTGTTTTACAAACCTGCACATCCCGCCAAGCTCGGCTTTGCCGGAGCTCTCCCCGCCAGCTCCGGGAGTGAGTGCAGAAGCACTTTGCAAATCCACACCTCATCTTCTATTCCATTTAAATGATCTACCATCTTTAGCAGGGGCTGAGCCTCTCCAGAGCCTGTATCCAAGGCAACGAGAGCTACCGGGGAAAAAATGGATCCAAGAAGTTATTAAAATCACAATATCCTTTCTGAGCAAGGTAGAGATAATGAGCGTGTTCTGCCGGCTCCGGCACCACGGGCTGGCTCCCAACTCCTGCTGGGTGCAGCTCCTGGCTGCTGACCAAACTCCAGCTTGGAGGAGGCATTTAAGGTCCTAAAGTCACCGAGCAGCATGTCTACACCTCCAGACCTCAGCCCAAACCCAGACAGGCCCAGAATTTATTCACTGCCTGAGGAATCGCTCTCCAGCGTGGGACAGCAGTGTTTCTAAGCGTTGGGAAGGGGCCTGGATTTCAAATTTACAGATATTTGGGGAATTTTAAGAGGCTGAGGAATCAGTAGGTTGCAAAGAGGAAAACACAACCCTGCCCTCGTGGCACCCCAGATTTGTGTGCCGTAGATCAGGCTGGGAGCCCAGGATTGCTCCTGGGTCCATTCCTTGACCTCATCCTTCCCTTTTCACACTGCAAGAGCGAGCACGGAACGTGGCGAGCCCAGACCCAGAGGCACTGACAGCCCCGATGCTCCCCATCCCAGAAATGCCCCAGACTGGGGAGCCTTTGCTGGGAGAGGGGCCCTGGCTAGCTGGCAGCCTCTGTGTGCTGCAGGAATGAATCTCCTTCGTGGGTGCTGCTTTTACAAATCCCGGGATGAGAGGAACACGTTCAGCACTCGCACACCCCGGCACAGGGCAGCACCTCCCGCAGCCAGGCTGAGTGATTCGTTTTGATGTCTCAGGACCCTGGAGCCTCCTGTTCCATCCCAGAAACTCCTGTGGGAGTTGAAGACAAGCTCCCACTGATTCTACAATGAAGGGCAGCTTTGCCTTGCAAGCTCAAAGTCAAAATCTGGGATTATCTTTCCTCCCCACCTCTCCAGAGCAACGCGCGCCGTTAAAGATTTGATTTGCAAAGAGATTGTGCAAACATTTCCCTTTATCCGTCCCTCTGTTTGAGCTCAGGGATTTTAAAGCAAAATGCTGATCTCTCCTGGGGTTTATACTGAAACCAACAGAGTCGGCTGAGCATCACTCCCATAAACAGCATCCCTGTTTGCTAAAACAGGGAGTGGATTCTCCTCAAAATAAACCCAGGAGCAGCCAGAGAGCAGAGGTGACCATTGGAAGGGCTGCCAGTGCCAGTGCAAACCCACAGCAAGCCTTAGGGTGGAATTCCCAAGAATAAAGAGATTTTTGTGGATGCTGAAGTTTGCCACAAATATTTACGGAGTCGCAGTAAGCGGGTTCCAAACAGACCTGGGTAATTAATAGCAATTAATGCCTGGTATTAACATGCAGGCTGACACCTAAACCACCTCCCTGGGCTAAACTGGCAGCTCCACCAAAGCCACACCCCACATCGGCATTTCCTGGCTCCACCGTGGGCACCAGAGCAATTTGTACCAGCACCACTGCATCTACACAGTCTGTCTTGTGTAATTACAGCAGAAAAACAACTGGAACACTTTATGATATTCCTCAGCTTGCAAAATTCTACCAGGATTGCTTTTAAAATGATGATCAACCAGAATTCACAGCCTCAATCACTGAATCATTAATTCAGTGGTTTTTAGTGTATTTTTCAAATGAAATGTTCAGCAAAGAGTATTTATTCATCCTTCATTGCTTTCTCGCTGTAAAAATAATCAAATTAAATTCTGCTCTCAAATTCAAACAAGACTTTAGAGGCAGAGACAGCCAAAACAAGAGTACGAGAACGGCACAAATGTTCACAGCATTTGCCCACCCATTTCAGATCAAAACTCCAGGCTTTGATCACTGGGTTAGTTTGGCAAACCCTGCTGGAATAGCAGCAGCAAAACTGCCTCATTAGAAAAGTTTGGACCTCTTTCCTTGGTTTTGCCCCACTCCAAAATCAAAATTTTGGTGGCAGTGCTTGTCAGACGATGCGTCAGCAGCCTCCCCGTCACGCCGCAGCACCAAGTACCAGCTCAACCTCTGCTTCTCTGAAGAGATGATCACAGCAATGCCCCAAAGGCCCAAACCTATATTTGTTTGTCTTGCTTTCATCCTCCCCGAGCTAAAATATTTATGAGGTTTCTCTAAACTGCAGGCCTGGAGCATTTATATCTGCCGGGTTAAACACCCACACACCCGCTCTGAGCTGGGCTTTGGGCTTTGCTGCTCCTCCAGCCCTGCTGTCTGCTCTGGAATGTCCCTGTGCTTCCCCTTTCTGCTCCCTGTGGTCCCTTCCCGGTGCCCAGCACCCTGGGACAGGCTCTGGCACAAGGAGCATCACCCCAGCAGCACCCCGGGGTGCCCTGGCTGTGTCCTGGGCAGGTCCGTGCAGTGGCAGGGGGTAAAGCTGGCAAAGGCAAATGCAAAGGTGCTGCCATCGAGGGAATCTTCCAAGAAGCCTCTGGACCTCTTGTCACAAGCCTGACTCGATGCTGAGTTTACTGGAAAGTGAAAAAAGAGGAACAAAGTGAGGGGACACTTCCCTCCACTGTCCCCAGATTGTCACTGCCCGGGGGAGCAGCGTCTGCAGCCCAAGTTTTGAGGGGGAGCTGGGCAGTTTTGGGGTGCTCAGCCCTGTCAGTGATTGAATTAATTCCCTCTGCCCTCAGACAGCGACAGGGCTTGCAAGGAACCAGGAGGGATCTCCTCTGCAAGGGGCAGGAGGGAGATTTTCGTGTTCCTTTTCCTTTTCTCAAAGGGATGCAAATGAGGGAAGCAGCAATCAGGCTGCCGGCCCCAGGACAGCTTCTCTGGAGCTTATTCCCCTCACCGTGGGGGTCTGATGAAGCCAAACTTCCCCAGCTCGCTGCAGCACATGCGGAAAGAGCCCGTTTCCAAGGAAACAGGGATCTTTAGCATGTCCAGCATGTGGTCAGAGAAGGAGAAAGGTTGTGAAGACAGAGCCTGCCTTCCCACACGGCTGCTGCTGCCTTCCTTCCCTCTCTCCCTCCTTCCCAGGCAGGCACGGAGCATCCCCGGCTTCCCTGCAGTATCGGGGTGCTTGCTGTGATTTGGAGAACAGGAGATGGGCAGAGTTCACCTGTAAATTTTAGGGACCACAGCATCCCCCCAAAAAGCAACCCCTGCAGCCACAGGGAGGCTGGAAGTCCAGGCAGGACCGGGTTACATGTCCTGCCTGGCCAGAGCAAACTGCTCCAGACCACGAGCCAACCCCCAGGTTTTGCCTCCTCTCCAGCCAGGAATGGGGAACAGGAGCATTTCACTGGCTAGGCACTGAGGTGAGGAAGGTGTCACCCCTCTGCCAGGTGGAGGCTGCAGCAGCCCCCAGGGACGTGGGACACCACAGTGTCACCTACCCCAGCCTGCTGTGAACTGGGAGATGCCAATCACCTGCTGTGAGGATGCCCCGAGACCCTGGCCAGTGTGTGATGTGTTTACAGGGGCACAGGTTGCTTTTGGTCACCTTTTGGGGCCACCCTGGGCAGACACTGCCAGAACCGAGTGGCTTTGCCCAGGGATGGGCTGCAGCAGGTGTGATCCAAGCTCTCTCCTGCTGGGAAGCTCCTGGCTCCGAGCTGTGCGTGGCTCCGAACCCGGCTGCATCTGCAGCTCCGCGTCTGCCGACGCTTGTCTGTGTCTGTAATTAATTAATGTTTGTTCAGTGCTTTTAAGATAAAGTGGCATGTAAGTACCAACTATCATTATTATTAAGGCCCATCGTGATTCAAAGCCGTGAAAAGGCAGGAAATTGGGGGTTTAAGAGCCTGGCAGCCTGGTCACACAGCGCTGCTGCAGCTCGGGGCTCTGTGCTCGGGGTTTTACTCGGTGGAGGGAATTAAGTCCCAAACACCACCTGGAGATTTGCAGACCGAGCCCAGAATTTACCGACTTTTGTGTCTTGAGGGGAGAAATCTCTGAAAAAAGGGATCTTCATCAGGGAGTCAGGAATAGAAATCTCCTTAATGCATCAATCCAGGGGACCTTTGAGGCCTCTTCCCGGGCGCGGGCACCCAGGCTGGGTGGCAGCAGTGCCTGCCCTGCTCGGTGGCAGCAGTGCCTGGGCCCTGTCACCTCCTCCAGGGGCTGCCACTAAAGCAGGGGTTTGTCCTCTCCGTGTTCCCATTATCGGCACTGCAAATCCACTACAAAAGCACTAATTTCAGCCGAGTTCATTTGAAAATGTCAGTCTCTAAGAATCGGGGAGGACTAATTAGGAAGGGGGAATGGGAACAGGGATGTCGGGAACTTTAATTTCACTCAGCGCAGCCGAGCCTGAAGGGAATCCGGAGCTCGTTATTAGCAGCACGCCTTTAATTTGACTCCAAATTTGAGCCTCTAACACTGACAAAGGTGTGCTAATGCCAGGTGCCTTGGGGCAAGGTGCTAACTGGGGGCTGCAGTGGGTGAGGCTGGGGATGAACAAAGCATCCCGACCTCTGGATTCACTGGGATGCAAGAGGGGCTGGAGGCTGAGCCCCCACCGGAGCAGGGAACAACAAAGGGGTGTTGGAAATGTCACTTAACTGCTCTTGCACTCGATCCATCCGAGTTCTGTGTCAAGAAAGGAGAGAATGAAAGGAAAAAAGGAGAGGAAGAGACAGAAGGGAGGGCTGAGAGGGCAGAGGCTGCCGCATCCTTCCCCCGAGCCAAGGCTGGCACACAGGTGCTGTGAGCTCTGCCAGGTCCCCACCTTGTGCCTCACCTGCTGCTCTCCACCTGGTCACCAGCAAAAAGAGAACAATTTATTCCTTTTGCTTCCAGAACTGCTTTTATCCTGTTTCAACCCTTTTCCTTTCCTGCAGGATGCAGGATATGCACAGCCTTGGGAACATCTCCCCTCCCTGGCTACAAACTGCACATCTGGAGCTCCAATGGACACAACCAAGTCCTGCCAACAACTCCTGCAGTCCCTTCCTCCATCTGCCCCACAGCTCAGAGCATTTCCAGCCTCTGCTCCATAAACTCTGTTCTGTCTCTCCAGTACCAGCATCCCCGTGGGATTGCAAACACACCAAAGGTTTGGACAAGGTGAGGACCTTCCCATGCACCCCCATCCTGTAGGATCCTGGGCATCCCAGCTGAGCAACTGGTGGTTCTCATAACCCAGCTGATGTGGCCCTCCTGATTCTGGGCAGACACCAGTGGGACTGAGAAGGGAAAGGCTGAGAAGGTGGTGGTGGGTCCTGGGGCTTCCTCTGTGTCTCAGGTTTTCCTTTCACCAAACACCTTCTAGAAAGTGATCCAAAAAGTTCTTCAATTTCGTGGGTTTCTGGATGCTGTGGGACTCTGTGACACTGAGCTCCTCAGAGATCCAGAGCCCTTTTGGAGTTCTGTGACCTCAAAAACAGCCAGAGCCCTCACCCCAGCTCTGCATCCAAAGAGCTTTGCTGGATTATTCCCAAAGCCTGTGCTCCTCTTCAAAACATTCCCAGCGATGGAGGGATCAATTTCTGAAGTCTCCACCAGTTCATTGCCTTCCCTGTTTAAATAAAGTCACCACTATGACTGGCTTGGATCATTTGAATTTCCCTGTTCATTATTTTAACCTTTCTGTGACACATTTTCACACCCCACTGGGTTCTCCTGGTGCAGGTGCCTGCTGGGCCCTGCAAAGGCTCCATAGAGCCCACCCAGAGCTGGGGGTCTGCAGTGGGGTCCCCCCCTTGCCCCCAGGGTGAGGCTGAAGGCTGGATCCTGCCAACACACCCACCCATCCCACCTTTCATCTGCCAGGGCCGTGGTTGCAGAAGCTGCCTGTGAGAACTGAAATATCAATGCTATAATTTTATCTCCCCGCAGAACTGACAGGCATATTTCAACAGTGCTATATTATCAATTATAAGCCTAACAGAGCATGTTCTCCCATCTGATTGTTGGAAAAATCACTTGTCAAGGGCTGGTAAAGACCACAGGTGTCTGCTTGGTACAGAGAGCCCCGTGCGTGTATCCTGTGGTACAATGCTTTCCCTTTTGCTTCCTTTCTTCCTTTTTTCCCTCTCTGCTCTAATAGGGGAGAACTGAATGAGGTGGTTTCTATTGTGTCTTCACCCCGACAGTGTTTCTCACAGCAAAGCCTCAGATGCTGGCAGTGCAGTGACAACGTTGATCGAACAGCGCCGTGGGCGCCTCCGAGGGGAAGAGCTGACACAGCCCCGTGGGCAGGACCCTCCCTTCCTCCCAGAACAGGGGCTTTGATGTTTTCACAGCAGTCTCCTACACAACAGGCCATACCCAGGGCCCTCCAGCTCCTTCTGGGAGTGGAGCTGGAGCCCCGTCCCTGTTTCACCTCCGTTCACCTCAGCTGTCATCTCCTGGAGCAGCCAGGGGCTCATCCCTGGGATGTCACCTCTGTCTCCCAACCCTGGGACATCACCTCTCTCTCCCAACCCTGGGACATCACCTCTCTCTTCCAACCCTGGGACNCCCTCTCCCAGCCCTGGGATGTCACCTCTCTCTTCCAACTCTGGGATGTCACCTCTCTCTCCCAGCCCTGGGACATCACCTCTCTCTCCCAGCCCTGGGATGTCACCTCTCTCTCCCAGCCCTGGGACATCACCTCTCTCTCCCAGCCCTGGGATGTCACCTCTCTCTCCCAGCCCTGGGATGTCACCTCTCTCTCCCAGCCCTGGGACATCACCACCCTCTTCCAACCCTGGGATGATCCTCTCAGAGCACAGGCCGTGGGTCTCCCTCAGAGATCAGGAGTGACAGCATTTCCCACCACGTTTTGTGCTCTGGTGTGTCACCAGCCACGAGGACACGATGCCAATTAGAGCTCCTTGCAGGCAGGGTGATGCCAGTTACAACCACTTACAAACAGGACGGGGGGATTTCTAATTATTCAAAAGCTTTAGCGCCTTAAAAAGCTACAACAAGAGAGCGAGAAAGAAAAGACTTAATCAGTTTTGCTTTGGAGTTGCCTCAAATTTGTAATTCAATCAAACATCCCATAGCAGGAAGGATGTCTTTCTGATATTCACAGGAGCTTTCCAGGGGCTATAATCTCTGAGAGATTTATTCATACTTTCTGCATTAGCTTAAGACTGTTTTGGAAGAAACATCTCTCCCTCCCTCGCATCAGCAGAGCTCGAGAGAAGACATTAATATTAAAACAATTCAATTACTGTGACTTGGGGAGAACACGGGGCCTGGGGAAGGGCTGCTCGTGCCAGGCCAGCCCTCTCCTCTGTCCTGGTTCCCCCAGCTCCTTGTTCTCAAGGAGTTCCCTGAAAAATGGAACAGAACTCCTGAATGCTGCATTTCCCTCTCCTTACACACAGCTCAGGGTGTGGCACTGCTGTTTGTGAGCCCTGAGGTCCTGGGGACACCTCAGGTGACACCGGCACTTCCCAGCACTGCTTTGGGCTCCACAGCATCCTCCCCGCCCCCGCTCATCAACCCCAGGCTAAATCCCATAATCCCAAAATCCAAGACTGGTTTGGGCTGGGAGGGACCTTAAAGCTCATCCCTGCCATGGACAGGGACACCTCCCACTACCCCAGGTTACTCCAAGCCCCATCCAGCCTGGCCTGGGACAGGGCAGCACCCCAGGATCCCAGGACTGTCTGCACAGGGCTTTGAGGTGCTCAGAAAAGCCAGTCCTGACATTTTGTTTCCAAGCTCCCTTGTGCAGCCCCCAGGAGGACGGGTCCAGCCCCTCGGCCAGCAGCAGCACCTGGCAGGAAGCAGCTGGACTGAGGCTGGGATGAGGAGGAGGAGGAGGAGGAGGAGGAGGAGGAGGAGGAGGTGACTTGGGGGGAGAAGGATAGGAAGTACTTTACACTTCAAAAGGCATATCATCTCCTTGCTTCACAAGATCACAAGGAAGAAGGAATAGCAAGGCTGGAGGATAGATTAACCTTCCTTCTCCCTGCTGCTTCCTTGTTCTATCCAATCCATCCTTCATGCACCAGCTAATTAAACATGAAACAAGGAGAGGGAGGGCTGAGCCTCATCAGCTCAGCTCCATGTGCAGCACTCCTGCTCCTCCAGCCTTGCAGCACGGAATGATCTGGTGTGGATGGTGCTGCAGGAGAGCCAGGGCAGGGCCCAGAGAGGGACACACCTGCCTGGGACACACCTGCCTGGGACACACCCTGACAGGCAGCCCTGCCCAGCCCCAACCACTCTGCTGTGCCTTCCTGTCACAGAATCACCCAATCCCAGCATGGTTTGGGTGGAGAAGGACCTCAAAACCCATCCAGTGCCACCCCCTGCCATGGGCAGGGACACCTCCCACTGTCCCAGGCTGCTCCAAGCCCTGTCCAACCAGGCTTTGGACACTTCCAGGGATCCAGGGGCAGCCACAGCTTCTCTGGGCAACCTGTGCCAAGGCCTCCCCACCCTCACAGGGAAGGATGTCATCCCAATATCCATCCAGCCCTGCCCTCCTTCACTTAAGGCCACCCCCCTTGTCCTGTCACTCCAGGCCCTTTCGTGACACCGAGCTGAGAATCCCTCCCGTTGTTGCTGTAATTTCTGACTGCAAGAACACAGCCTCAGCGACAGAATTAAACCCCACTGCTCCTGAGCTATGGCAGAACAAGAGATGGATGCTGAGCTGCCTCTGGAGAGGGGGATTCTCACCACCTGAGCTGGGTCCCAGCAGGGTCTCTGCACTGCACGGTTTGTTCTCGGTGAGATAAACCCAGCACACGACCCTGCAGAGCCAAGGGGCAAAGCCTTTGCAGCTTGGACCAGACTCCTCTGCAACCAGGGGATGTCCACCAGCGCTGATTTTGCTAATGAGCTCACTGCTGAGGGCTGAGACCTGATGAGCTCATTGGAAGTGGAGCCTCGAGTTCCACACAGCTCCCGGCCCTGCTGATGAACAAGTCAGGACGGGCACGAAAACCAGCTGATGGCAGAGAAGAGGGATGGGGTTTTGCACTGGGAAGGAGTCAGCCACCCAGCTGTCACACTCATCTGCACATCTCTATCCATAAATCCAGAGCAGTGACATCCACAGCCCTCGCTATCAACATCCACACACGAGAGGACTTGGAGAGGGAAATAACATCGCTGTGATGAGGTTGTTTTATCTCCCTCCCCGGCTCTCAGGGGCAGCAGCCTGAGAGCTGGAGATGTGCAGAGGAACTGCCAGCAGAGGGGAGGAAGGCACCAACGTGGGAGCCTCTCTTTTCCCCCAAGGATGCTGTTATTTTCCCAGCTGGCCAGTTCCAGGAGTGCCTGCTGCACGTGTGTACGTGTGCCAGAGCTCTGCCCGGGAGGAAAGGCGCCTTTGGAGTCACCCAGCCGAGGCACAAACCCATCCCACCCACACAGCCAGGCTGAGGCTGCCCCAGACACAGCCCGGGGTGGGCACAGCCAAGGAGAGGGGCTGGGAAGCTGCTCCCTGCTGCGGGAATCGCTGCCTTCCTCCCGTCAGGACACCCCTGCCACCCTGCCAGGTGAGAGCTGGCATTCTGCTGTGCCAGGGGGTGGGGAGAGGGGAGAATCCTTCACCCCTCTGCAGGCAGCAAGAGCAGCTCCAGGTGTGGGGAAGGGCCAGGAGCCAATTCACTGCCAGGTACCACAGACTCGGTGACTGTTTGGGAGTTTCTGTTGTTAACCAAATGATGATCCCATCCTGTTCCCTGGGACCCCACCTGGGGAGTCACTGCAGCAAATTCCAGCCCAACAGCTGCCACTGGGATGAGGTGGCCAGGGATGCTCCTGGGATTCTCTGCAAGGCCTGACCTCCCTCCTCACTCTGTGACTCAGAAAAAGGGGAGTGAAGAGACTTTGCAAAGTGAGAGGAGACCTTCGGGAGAAGGACAGATTTCTCTGGAGCACGTGTGAAGCACTGTGAATTCTTACTCACCAGAGTGTGGAGCACAACTTGCTGCTCCCCACACCGACAGCTCAGTGTGTTTGTCACCAGAGGCAGCTCTGCAGAAGGGAGCCGCCTCTGCCACTCCACATTTGGTTGCTTGTAAGAAAAGCAGGAAGTTTTTTTCTATTACTGCCACCCAGCCCATTTTCTCCAGTTCCAAGCCTTGCTCTCCCTCCCTCGAACACCAATGCTTCACCTCAACAATAACCTCGCTAAGAATTTCCAGCTTTTGTCTACTTCACCAGAACAACCAGATTTTCGCTATTTTTTTGTGTGCTAAAAACGTATTTACCTCATTATAATCCTGAGTGGGGCATTCTGAGGACTGTCTAGGTCTGAGGATTACATAAATCAAGTCAGACCACACATCTGAGGCCAAGCCTGGCTGTGCCCAGAGCAGCAGGACTGGCAGCTGATCAAGGGGTGGGAATAGGTGGAAATTCCCTGCCAGGTCTGCTCTCACCTGGCTGGGGCAGCCTGGCTCAGCAGCTCCTCAGAGAGGGCTCTTTATTCCCAGGCTTTGCAAACACAGAGCTGTGGGTACTGCAAGGCACCACAGTGACCTCGGAAAAGACAACAGGAATGATTTGTCTGGAATGGAATCAAGGGACCGAGCTGCATTAACAACAGGAAATTGCTCAGAGAAAGAGCTTGCAAAAACAGGCAGTTCTCCTGTCCCATGGCAACTGGGGATTAAGTGTGCATGTAGATAGGGGATAAACATGCAGATCTGATCTGAAAAGCAGAAATTTACCTAAAAACAGCTCCACTCTCTTCAATCCTCCCTTATCTGCGCTGTTTCTCGCAGCCACCTGCTGTTATCTCCAAGGGGCTTGCTGGTTCCACACAGGGGGGATTCACTGAGGAGGAAGGGCACCTCCAGCTTATCCAGCATTTTCTGTCTGCCCCAGAGGTGCAGCACATCTGGGAAGGAGCTCTGGCACCCTCTGGGAGCTGCTGAGGCTCCCAAAAGAGCATCCTCAGGAGCAAAGCTTTTTGTACTTTCCCAGCAAGTTCCAATCCCCGCCCTGACCTTGTCTCCCAAAGGATTGGGGCATTTCCAGAGAATATCCCAAACCATGGAAAACAAACTCCATGCCTGTGCCCAAGGATCCTCTGAGGAAGAAGAGGAGCCCTGGATGAACCACAGGCCCAGCTGTACTCCTGAAAATTGTCCTGTTTAGCACAAACTGGCTGAGCATCCCGAGTTCACAAAGTCCTCTCCCTGCTCACGTCCAAACTTTGTCCTGAAAAGCCTGATGCTGTTCTGAGGCTCAGCTTGACCTTCATGGGCCTTGAAGGTGAATTCCTCCTGCTTGGTTCTGGCTTTACAGCACCATTATCAGCCCATTCTAATAAAATTCACCCCAAGCAGGGTGAGGCTCCTCATCCTCAGCCAGGTTCTGTGCAGGGGCCGTGAATGAAATTCAGCCTTTTGTTCAGTCCACTGCTCAATTCCAGCTCTTACAGGCCTGGATGTGAAATCCTTTTTTAAAAAAGGATTGCCTGCCCAATTAGACAACTCTGGGATCATCCTGTGCTCTCAGGGCAGCAGCTAACAAAGAGTTCACTTTGATTTTTCCACACCTCTGGTGGTTAAAGCCTCCCTGGGCAAGGAACAACCCAAAATTTGGGCAGAGGGCTCTCGTTTCTGGAAGTCCTGGCTCTTGACAGGTCTTCACTCTCTACTGTCACATTGCTTCGGTCTTTGGTGATGTTTTCTCTCCTTTTCCAAGTGACCAAAACTGTGATCAGATAATAGTTTGAAAAGGTGTGTCCCCCCCACCCCTCATTTTAAACTTCTCTTGAGATGGGGATTTTTTAAAAACCATCTCTTGTCCACATTTGGAGATGTAACTCGCCCCTTGCTGTCCTGTGATGCCCTGAAATGCCCAAGCATTGGTTCTGGGCTGGAAGCAAAGAAGAAATGAGATAATTCACATGTCTGGGGGGTGCTCCCAGCAGAACACAGGCTGTGCCTGCAGTGCCCACCCTTCCCTGCCCTTGCACCCGTGGCTGGTCACAACGAGGGACTGATGGAATCAGAGAGGTTGGAAGGGGTCAGGGATCAGCAGTGAGACAGAACCAGCTGGGTTGAGCAAGAGCAGCTCCCAGATGCTGCAACCTCGTGCTGAGGAATGATTCTGAGAGAGCCCCGTGGCAGCCACGTCTCCATTTCACTCAGTGCCTCTCCCTCCAGCCCATTTCACTCGGGCAGCGTGGGGAGACAGGCAATTAGAGCCCTAATCAATAACATCCACAGCCCTCCCTGCTTCCAGCTCCTTAATTGGCATCCCGGAGTCAGGGGAAGGTCAGGCTGGGCTGTGAGAGCAAACAGGGGGAGAATTCCCAGTGCAAAGTGCAAACAAATCCCAGAGCAGGAGGTTCTGCTTCAAACCAGGTTTTGTTCAATACCAGCAGAGAGGGGAGTGATGGGAGGAGATTTGGGTTTGGTGCTTCTGCTGAGGATGAACCCAACCCACAGCTGGCCAGCTGTGCACTGTGCAGCTCCATGGATCCCCACAAACCCCATTTTGTGGCATTCCCTGGGGATGTTTCCAGGCCTAAACAGCACCTCCTGCCAAGGGGCTGCAGCCTTGGCCCCTGTGCAAGCCCAGGGTGTCCATCTGAGGATGCAGCTGCAGCCACAACCGGCCACGTGTGACCCCTCCACGGCCTCCCCCGGGGCCAGGCACCCCCCAGCACCTCCGGGCCACCATTGCAGAGGGATCACATCACATCCCCTCCCCAGTCACCGGGACAAGCAGAGTTCAGGCTCCTTCCCTCAGCTGCTGACATCGGGAGAGGCTCCAGGCAGGACTGGACCTGGGCTGTTCCCAGAGCTGGCACCAGAAAACACAGCTGGGAATTCCCAGCCAGGCCACCTCTCCCACATCCAAATGCTCCTCAGTTCCTCCCAGCCCCAGATAATCCTGATAAATTTTCTGAAATAGTCCATATGAAACGGGAAACAAGTCTGGAAGGTTTTGTCTCTGAGGTAATTTGCTAAATAGTCCATAAATGTCTAATTTAACAGGAGCCATCCTGCCTTGAAATCACTACCTGGAGAGTTCAGGAGCATATTTCCTTTTCTTGATGGAAGAATAGAAAAAGAAACCCAGCAACCCCCTGAAACTGATGACTTTGTTTAAATTCCTTCCAGAACTGTGATTTCATACCAAGAGACCCAGGCCTGCTAAGAGCACATCTTTTTTTTTCCCCAAGAAGATGACAATTTAATTGAGCCGGCATTCCCCGTGCAGAAAAAAGGGAGAGATGTGAACTGACACCAGGAGAGTTTCTGTAAAACTCTCACACTGACAATCCTGAGCGTCTGCTGAGCTCCACGTGTCAGGAATGTGATGCCCGATGGGGAACTCAGCAGATGGGCTGTAAAACCTCAAATATCCAACAGACCAGACCCCCCCCCCTACAAAACTGCCTGCTCTGCACTGTGTCCCGGGGTGACAGGGTAGGAAATGGGTACCCCATTTAGTCTGCTCTGGAGGTCAGTTCTGGTGCCTTTGAACTGGGTCTGAGACAGGGGAGGAAAACTGGAAGACTTTGGTTTTTAAAACAAAAGTTGGTGTTCAAGGACAGACCAGGCTGCTGGGGGCAGTGGGGGGTGGAGTATGCTCACCTTCCAGCCTGCTTTCCACACTTTTCTCCAGAGAGAGTTTTCCTGGGATATTTTGGAATTTTTTTTTCCTCTTTTCTTCTTCTCTTCAGGACAGTTTCACAACATCAGAGCACACTGGGACACCTTTCTTCCCAGGCCCCGGTAGGGACCCCTGACAGCCCTGAGGAGGAGGAT
>VXAC01007312.1:40985-77650 GCA_013399225.1 Rhipidura dahli | reverse complement strand
TATATATAAGTATATACGTATAATAAATAAGTATATATAATAAAATATAAGTATCACTTACAAACCAGTGGTCATTAATTTCTGACCCAGGCTGCAAACAGGGCCTGAGGCAATCAGTGGGGTTTTTAACAGAATTTGGGAGCACCACGAGGTAAATCCATGTCCTGTTCTGGTCCCAGAGTGGGGTGTGGGCAGACTGGGAAAAGAACAAATTCATAAAATCACCATGGAATCATAAAATCCCCAAATGGTTTGGGTTGCAGGGATGTTAAACATCCCATCCCAGCCTGTGCCGTGGGCAGGGACACTTCCCACTGAACCAGGTCGCTCAGATCCCAATCCAGCCTGGCCTTGCTCTCTGCTTTTCCCAAACCCACAAAGTGCAATCCCAGCACCACAAACCCTGCCTGGCCCCAGCTCTTCCCCTCCTGCATCACTTCCCATTTGAAGAGAAGAGATTATTGATCTCTGAGCTCGTTGTACAGGCTGGCATGATTTATTGAAGCCTTTGCCAATAAACACCAGGATGGGAGGCTGTTTTTCCAGCATTCCCACAGTGGAGCACTAGAGGAAACAATAACCAGCCCCGTGATTGTTACTGTGGGACTTCTCCTGCCAATTACACTGAGTTACAAGTTTCAGTTATGGGATATAAAATAATTAACTTCATAAGGTCCAAGAAGAATTGCTCGCTCTCTATGAAGAATCTTCTTCCTCTGCTTTTTTTATGCCAACAAAATGTACAATGACTGGAGTTTAAAAAAAAAAAAAACCCACTCTGCAGACTCCACAGAACTCAGTGTTTCATCACTTCTGCTGCTCACCACGATTTTAATAACAAAAACAGGCTGCCAGGGTCATAAACCCCAGGTGAACATTCCTTTCCTGCCCACATTCCTGTGGCAGGAACAGGACTTTCAGCCAGGAGAGCATGGCATGAAAACAAAGTGCATTTAGCAACAGCTCTGGGAGATTTGTCATATAAGTTTGAGCTTAATGAAAATAAAAATCAAATTAAAGATCTTGCACAGCCTTCCTTGGGATTTTTCAAGTGATGAGACTTAATTAAAAATAAGCAGGGAAAAAAGGAAAGCATTGCATGGACTAAGAGGAGCAACCCAGAAGCTGAATTGCATTCAGGACAGGGAGGAAAAATGAGGAGCAGTGAGCCCTGGTGGGAAAGGGTTTTTCTCAGGGCTGGTTTCACCTGAGAGCCTGGTCAGAACAGTCTGAGGGATCACTGCAGACTGGAGGAGTCTCCTCCTGCCCCTCTGGTTTAACTGGGATGGAAAGGGGTGAGGGCTGGGACATGGAGCAAAAGGGGTCCCAGCACTGTGGTGCTGAAGATTGTTGAGTCAGATAAAATCCTGGAATGGTTTGGGCTGGAAGGGACCTTAAATCCCATCCCATCCCACCCCCTGCCATGGGCAGGGACACCTCCCACTGTCCCAGGCTGCTCCCAGCCCCAATGTCCAGCCTGGCCTTGGGCACTGCCAGGGATTCAGGGGCAGCCCCAGCTGCTCTGGGCACCCTGTGCCAGGGCCTGCCCACCCTCACAGGGAAGGATTTCTCCCTAATCTGCAGCCTAAACTTCCCCTCTCTCAGTTTGACTCATCTCCTCACATACATTTATTGACTCCTTTCAGCCCTAATAAATACCCGAGCTGTGTAGCTGAAGGTTCAGATTACATTTTGGATCCAAACTAGGTCACATTTGCTTCCAAAGCCAAAAATAAGCTCTTATTCCAAACCCACAGGATAAACAGAAGCCTTTCCATCATCATGGAGCATTCTTCAGCCTGATGTTCCTTTCAGAGCACAGGCCCTCTCATGCATAAATGCCATGGTAGGACAAGGATTCAGGAGGGGCGGGTTAATGTAATAATGTTTTGCAAAATGAGAAAAATAATCAAATAAGCCCTCAAATGGAAATGTTGGCATTCACTCCCAACAGTGCAGTGTCAAAAAAAAGGAGATTATAATTACCTCTAAGGCTCACAAAAGCAAATGCAGTCTCCCACAGGAGTTTTACCTCCATAAATTAAAAAATATCCTAATTTACAGGTATTGGCTCCATTAAGCCCTGTGGAAATCCTGCCACAATCCCACAAACTGTAGAGCCCATAATCCCCCCTCAACCCTCGCAGCACCCGGGGGGTTCAGCCGAGCTGAGGAGCAGGGAAAGCTCCGTGTCCAGGAGCAATTCCCTCCCTCTCAGCCCAGGATGTGCCGAGCAGGAGCCACAGACCCCGGTGGGTGCTCTGGGAACCCTCCCTGCAGCATCCCAGAGCACATTTCTGCTGTTTCCAGGGGGAAAATCCCCCCTGCAGCACCCACAGCCCGGGCTAAACACGAGAGGAGAGCCCTGGATTTCCAGGGATGGGGCCTGGGCTGGGCTCAGGCTGCTTTTGCTCCTCAGTGAGGCTCCACCAAGCAGTACCAAGGTCAGCTGATGCCATTTTTTTGGTCACTTGGTTCCAAGTGAAGGATCCCACCCTGCCCCTTCATCCCCAGGGTGTTTTCTGGCAGCTGGACATAAGCAGGGATGGGGATGGGCTCAGGAATCCCAGAAAAGTTAAACCCTGAGGCATTACCCCTCTGGAAGCCCCAGTGATGGTGCCAGGCTGCTGTGGATCTGGTGGGATCCCTCCTGGTGCTGCTGAGCCAGAAAACATCACAGACACCTGAGAAACAGAGAATGGGGNGCTCCTCAGTGAGGCTCCACCAAGCAGTACCAAGGTCAGCTGATGCCATTTTTTTGGTCACTTGGTTCCAAGTGAAGGATCCCACCCTGCCCCTTCATCCCCAGGGTGTTTTCTGGCAGCTGGACATAAGCAGGGATGGGGATGGGCTCAGGAATCCCATGGGATTGCTGCTCCTCTGCTTCGAGAGAAAGCTGATGGCTCCAGAATCTTTTCTGTCAAGCCCCTCATGCACCTGGATCCAGTTTTGGTGCTGAGGCTTCCCAGTAACCCTTCGTGTTCTGCAGCTGCCCCCAGACTGGCTTTTTCCTTTTAAAACCCCCCAGTTTTACCATTTGCCTTTAAGATCAGGGCTGTGGAATTAAACAAAATCCACAGCAAAACAGAATCATCTCCCCATTCCCTGCCGACCTACGGACTTGCAGGAGGAATTTACAGATAATTCTGTGGCTTCTTCTCCTTTGCCTCAGCTCCAGCCACAGCCACAGCACGAATAAATGTGGTTTTTGCTCACTGCATTGAATCACCGAGCCCGGGGTGTGTTTCCAGGTGCTGACTTCCCCCTGGGATTTTGGGAAGGGGCTGCCTGCTGGCCTTGGGTCTCCTATCAAACCACCCAGCCTTGCTCTGCTCTCCCATTTGCAAACCCACAGGGGCGTGTGAAGAGTTTGAGTCATCTCTGAGTCAGCTCCTCTCAGCACACGGAACCCGAGGCCAGCAGCTGGAGAAAGGGAATTATTCTGGATGATGGAGAATAAACCTTTGTCCCTGAGGCCCCCCGGGCACCGTCAGTCCTTGCAGAGGTCACTTCATTTAATAAAGGGGGAAGCGTGAGGGGAGGGGAAATGATGGATCTTTGCTCCCTGCAGACCCCGAGGAGCAGCCAGCAAACCTCAGCCTCCCCTAAAAACCACCTAAAAACAGAGCCCAGCCAGGAGTAAAGGGAATAAAGGTGGGGATTTATTGGAAAGGCCTCCAAAGGTACCCCTGGGGAGCCAGAGGTGCTGCCCAGATGGGCCCCGAGATGGACCCTGAGAGGCCACGAGTTCTTCCCACTTTTATAGCTTTGGTTCATTTGCATCTCAGGGTTCATTCTCCAATTAAAGCTGCAGTTAATGATGGAATTGTCCTCAGCTTGCCCCCTTCAGAGACTCTTTGGTTGATACTTTTTGGGCCCAGTTTGGGCTGGGTGTCCTTGGAGAGCAGCCCCGGAGAGGCTTTGTTGTGTGTGCCCAGCACAGAGAGCAGCACTGAACAGGGAACAGGCAACTCCAGAGTTACACACTGGGCAGGGCAGGGCTTGGAAAATAGAAAAGTTAAACCCTGAGGCATTACCCCTCTGGAAGCCCCAGTGATGGTGCCAGGCTGCTGTGGATCTGGTGGGATCCCTCCTGGTGCTGCTGAGCCAGAAAACATCACAGACACCTGAGAAACAGAGAATGGGGTGGGCTGGGAGGAACCTTAAAGATGGGCTCGCTCCAAACACCACCATGGGGGGCTGATTGGATCTGAACCTGACCAGAGAGCTTGGGAAGAGCAGTGAGCTCGAGGGGAAGGGCAAAATGGTGGAGCAGGAAAGATCCACAAGGTTTTTTTTGGGCTAAAAAACCTCTCGGGGGTGGCTACGGGAAGGGATGAGGGAGCCAAGAAGGGTCTCTGCAACGGGGAGCGAGTGGGAACCAGAGCTGGAGAGCCACTGGAGCCAAGAGCACAGCCCAGGACTCCTTCCTGGCATGGATTTTCCATGGGACGCATTTAGCCCTGATTGCAGCAGGTGTCGGAACAAACCCCCTCAATTAGACTGAGAGACAGAGAGAGGGAGACTCGATGGGGAGGATGAGAAAATCAAGAGAAGCCATTTCATGCCAAAGCTGCTTGGATGTGGCTCTGACAGCTCCCAGCTCATCCCACTGGGCTGTTTGATTCCAGGTCAGTGTCCTTGCTCCTCCTGCTCTTCTCCTCTGCCTTGGGATTTCTGGCACTTAGGAAACAACCAGCTGGAGCAAAACTTCCATTTCCTCAGCTTTCCTCATTACTTGGGATTTTAAGTCTTCAGGCATCTGATAAATAAAAATCCTGCCTTTCCCACACAGCTCTGTGTCCTATGGCCACCAACAAGCAAAAAGAATCATTTTCTTACATGAAAACAAAAGTATAATCAAATAGTGTTTTTCTAGATGCCTGCTCACACTCCATGGTAGAAAATTAATTCCAGAGAGAATCTTGCTGAACTCCAAGGCCTGACAAACTTTTCATCCCGTAATCATTTTTCAGAGGAAGGGAAAACAAAATACATAAACCAGACAAATGGAAATATCACTAATCCCATCATGGCCGCAGAGGAAAGGGTAATAAAGAGAAAGATGACAGACTGGAATTGTTCCACAGTGAATTTTCAGCTCTTTATCCCCTAAGCTTTCCAGCCCACTGCCTCACCTGGGGGAAGGAGCTGTGCTGATGGCAGCCAAAGGTCTGCTTCCCCTTCCAGGAGCTTTTGCCATCCCTGAGAGTTTCTGCTGGAGGAGCAGAACTGCACCAAGTGGGGAGAAGCAGCCAGAGATGCCAGGACTGTTTGGAACACAGGAAGGTTTTGGGGTTCAGACTGAAAGAGGGGGATTTTGGTTGGATATACAGAAGAAATTCTCCCCTGTGAGGGTGGGGAGGCCCTGGCACAGGGTGCCCAGAGCAGCTGTGGCTGCCCCTGGATCCCTGGCAGTGCCCAAGGCCAGGCTGGACAGGGCTTGGAGCAGCCTGGGACAGTGGGAGGTGTCCCTGCCCATGGCAGGGGGTGGGATGGGATGAGCTTTAAGTTCCCTCCTAACCCAAACCCTTCCATGATTCTGTGATTTGTGGGTTTTTGTTGAAGTGTGGATTTTGTTAATACAGAATCCCAGCATCAGCAAGGTTGGAGAAGGATCACTCCAGGATCAAGTCCAAGCCTTGACCAAATCCCAGCGCTCACCAAACCTCAGTGTGACATAAGGAAGACAATTTCCAGCTTCCATAGAGGAAGGGAATCCCCAGCTTTGGTAGCACTGGGAAATTTTAGGAGCATTAAAAGCCTCCACAGTGAGCATTAGACCCTCACCCATTTGCACAATAGAACTGGACTTAAACCCTGGCTTAACTGGAGTACAATGCTGAAATATTTTGATTTGTGAAGAACTGAGGTTCTTCACAAGGAACAGAATCTCTTCTTTCGTACCACAGCCCCAGTAAAACATCTCTGATTCAGCTCCAACCACAGTCCTGTGGCCTCTCCTCTTCCTCTCTGGAGTCTGTGGCTGGCACAGGAGCTGAGCTGCGAAGAAATTACCCCCCTCCTCCAATAAAACCCACCCCAAAACCCCCAAATCAACCCCCAAAAACTAATTTTGCAATAGTCAGCAACCAACCCTGCCAGCAAACTTTTCACATCCACTGATTACAGCTCAGCCCCCCTCACTCTGTCACTCAGGTATCACCTACAAGATCAACCAGACCTTTATCCCAGTGTTTGGCACCTTTCTTGCAGAAGGATTCACGGGATCTCACAGAGAATAGCTGGTTTTTGTTTCATTTTTCTGTTTCAAGCCTTGCTTATTTAAGAATGTTTGTCTCAGTGGTCAAACCCCTGACGTTTTACCCGTTGCAAGGGAGAAAAAGCAGCACCGCTTGCTCGGGAAAGTAGCTAAAAAACCTCCCGGGGCTCCAAATGATTTATTCTCTCTTTGGTCCTTCAGACTCCTCTTCTGTTTAAAAATGGGTGAAGTTTAGCCCTCTGAAAATTAATTGCTGATGCTTCCTGCAGTGATGGATCTCTCCAGAGGTTTTGTTGGCAGCCTGGGAGCTGCTGCTCTGCACATCTGCACTGAACGCTGCCCGCCGGCCATAAATCCCACCCGAGCCCTGGGTGCCTCTCACCCCATATATATTCCAAAATGGGAGCCAGAGCCAGCTGGAGAGGCAGGGGGAGAGGGGAATTAGCCAGGCAGGCACTTCTCAGCCAGCCACAGAGCCCCAGCACTGGGCTGTGCCTCCAGCTAACGAGGAGGGCGAAGTGGAGGCAGCCAGAGCGTTATTGATGGTTTGGGATGCCAGTCAGAAAGCCCAAACAATAAAATCACTGCAGTTGCAGCTTCGTGCATGCAGGTTAAACCTCCTCCAGCTTTCCCCATCATTTCATTTCCCCCCCTTCCCCTTCAGGTAAAAGGGAAAAAGTGTTTTTGAGAGGAAATAAAAAAACCAGCGTTGCCACCACCAAGCAAAACCTGTCAAACTCCAGGCTCTGAGAGCTCAGAACTCCTTTTGTTCTTTTGAATGGGGCAGGGAAAGAAGCAATGCATGAAAAATGGAACAAGGTGTCAGTATTTATATCCACAAAGCCAAGGCAAAGGAACAGCTCCTCAGTAATGGCTTTCCTGCCACCAGCCTGGGAGCCCTCAAAGGGAGGGATAAAAGCAGAGCATGATCCAAGCAGCTCAGCTCGTGCAGGGGAAGAAGCTCATCTGAGACACGTTATTTGCCAAGCAATGACCTTTGTTGGCTTGATGGGAATCTCATGAGCTGGAGGTCTAAAGGTCTTTGGCACCTGGGAGGGGGAGCAGCGTCCTCCACACGCGGGGATTTTCAGCCACACCACAACCATCGTTTCCATTTTCTCTCTCATTAAGAGCCAATCCTTTTGCAGGTGAGGAGAATTGAGCAGAAAAACGTGGTGATGCCTCAGATTGACGTTTTTGACTTGGCTACTCTGAGTTATTTCTTTTTCCTCGTCCCACCTCTGGCAGAGCTGGCACTGCAGTTCCAGGAGGGAATCACTGCTCCGAAAAACTCAGGTCTCTCTTCCTCATCCGCTGTGCTAAAATCCTTTCTCAGCAGCTCGGGACCCACAGCTTGGTGCAGCTGGGAGTGGAGGATCAGGGAAGCATCACCCACCTCCTGCAGAGGCAAAGCAGGGCTCCAAAGGCCCCGCTGCTGAGTTTATTTTAAGGATGAGATCTTGCTCTCCCTTGCAGGAAGCAGACGCAATGAGGACATCGAGCAGCAGGGAGGAAGGGCTGTTTGGTGTGGAAAGAGGAATAATGATATTAAAATGAGTTTAATGGAGGATTCCAGCGGAATATTGGGGGAATTATCCACCATGGAGAATCCCTGAGCTCTGCCAGTGCCTGATGGGGACAACACTGCTTGGTGTGGTGAAAGCACCCAAAGATTGCCCCAAAGGCAGAATTTTTGGTCAAACCAAGAGCCACGAACCCTCCCAGGCTGTGCCATCCCTGTTTCCAGGGCTGAGTCTGAATCTCCTTCTCCTGCTCCCTCCCCACAGAGAATTGCTCTTTTCTTTAAGGTGTACAGCTCCTGCCTTTCCTACCTGCAAACTCTGCAGTGCTTTCCATCAAGAGCTGCCCCAGGAATATAAACCAGGCACATTCGGGCAGAAAGAATGACAGGATTAAGTTTTGTTTTATGTTTCCTTCCTCTCAGGTGCTCTCCATGCCAAGAAGAGATGCAGATCCAGAAGGAGCGGAATATGACTCCACAATAAAGCAACAATAGGTTGGATTGAACCATTTTAGGAGCCAGAGTAAATTAACAAAGAAAAAAAGAACCAACTTAAAATATAAATAGTTCTAGCAGGAGCACATCCCAAGGAAGCAGATGGTACAGCCTGTTTTACTAATTAGTTTTCAGACCCAGTTGTAGAAATTAGAAGTGATAAACAGCGTTTCTCTTGCAGGATCCAAAAGTGTTTGAAACACTGGAACAGAGTTGAGTAATTGCAGGGGAATATTCACTGAGGGATCTGAAGCCACTGTTGCAGCACAGTGGGGTTTTTGTCCATTCAAGTGAGTGGTGATAGGCCACGTTCCTTCATATGGGAAGGAAAATGGAATCAGGAAATCATGGAATGGTTTGAGGTGGGAAGGGAATGTAAAGATCACCCATTTCCATCCCCCTGCCACAGGCAGGGACGCCTTCCAGCAGACCAGGGTGCTCCAAGCCCCACCCAACCCAGCCTGGGACACTGCCAGGGATGGGGCAGCCACAGCTTCTCTGGGAATTCCATCCCAACCCCTCACCACCCTCACAGGGAAGAATTCCTTCCCAATATCCCATCTAACCCTGCCCTCTGGCAGTGGGAACCCACTGCCCCTTGTCCTGCCACTCCAGTTTTCCATGTGAAATCAGTTAGAATTCATCTCATCCTGATTGTCAATCAGCATTTTTTAATTATCTGCTTAATAATTCCATTCCTTTGTCCCCACACACTGCCCAGCCTCTCTGATGGACGCTGTCACGCTGGACAGGCCGAAGCTTGGGAGATCCCCAGACATCCCATCACCCCCAGACACAGCCCAGTTCCTGACCCCTCTGTCTGGAACGCATTTCCCAGCTCTCTGATCAGCTCACAAGAATTGATCAATCTCCAGCTCCCGTTTTGTGGAGCAGACAAAACAAAACGTTGCTATTCCCACTGCTCCCTGGGCTCACAGATGGGCTGTGGCTGCACAGGAGCATTAACAACCCCACCAGGCCCCCCAACCAGCCATTATTCAGGGAGGGGGAAGCGAGAGAAAGGCAGGGCTGAAGCCCTCCCCAAATTCATGGCTGTGCCTGCAATAATGACTTTGCAAAGGCAAGAGGAAGCAGAATTGTTCAGAACGATCTTCTCCCAGCCCAAATGCACAGAGATGGAATCACGGAATCATTAAGGTTGGAAAAAACCTCCAAGATCATCAAGTTCAACCTTTGAAAATCTTCAAAATCTGCACAGTTTTAGTGCCTACCAAGAGAACTTTCTGCAGCCTTTCAAAAATTATCAGAACGGCACTTTTGGGGCAAAAATCTGCAGTTTGGCGTGGAAAGAATTTGTTTCCTTTTGTGTTGGAACAGGCAGTGCAGAAAGAATGGTCTGATATTAACAAAGAAAGGCATTCAGAAACAAAGAATGGGTTTCCTTCCTGGTGGACTGTGAAGCACTGCAGGGAAAGCAGCACTGCCATGAGGAGAAAGGCAAAATCCAAAGATTCTCTGGGAAAATGGCATCTCCAGCTCCAGCATTCAACCATCCCCAGCCCCTCCTGACTGCAAACCTCCCAGCACAGCAGCCTCCCTGCTCAGGGCACCGGGGAGGAATGGCCTTGGATACCTGGGAAACCAGGTGCTTCAGGCAATTTATTCTATTTCAAGGAGAAGAGATTCTGCGAGAGAAAAAAATAAAAATACAGAAATCAATGATTCTCACTTGAAAAATGGTCACAAGTCATAAATCCCATTTTGCACCAGCACAGCTGGGCTCCATCTCTGCTGCCTCCCACTCTCCCTGGTCACAGGGGTGTTGAGCTCCTTAATTTCAAACCTATTTTAAGGAAGAGGAGACCAGGATGCTGCACCCTGCTCTGGCTGGGCTGAAGGCTTGGAAAAGCTCAGGACTTCCACCTCCTCCCTCTGGGACCCTCAGCAGGGCCTGTGGCAGCAGCACAGCCCAGGGGTGCCCTGCCTCAGTCTGGGACTACACCAGGGACAGAATCTCAGGGCTGTGAAGGCTGGAAATGCCCTCCAGGATCATCAAGTCCAACCTTTGACCAACCTGTGCCCTCCAAACCACGCTGTGAGGACTTTGGGCACAGGCTCACAGCCCCAGCCACTCTGCATCCCCCCACTCAGAGACTCTCATTCCTCACAGCAGCATCCCCCCATCCCAGCAGCATCCCCTGGCCCAGGAGCAACATCTGCCAAAACATTTCCCCAGCCCTTCCAGCAGGCACTGAGGAGCTTTTCTGGCACAAACACACACCTGGAGCCATTTCTGTGAAACCATTTCTTTTTAAACCCAGCAGGAGAGAACAGCTGTATTTTATAGGGTTCAGGCTTTATGGGGAGCAGTGAATTTGTTTAATTGTGGTGTGGCAAGAGCTCAGTTCTGCTTCCCCACTCCAAGGAAAGGCTGGAAAAGTGTCCGAGTGTCTCAGGGCAGAGTCCCCGGTGCGTGGGCAGAGCTGGTGACATCACACACGTCCCCTCCTTTATTAAAAGCCTACAGCAAACGGGGATTTAATTCCATCTGCTCATCTCAGTGCCCTCCCTGGAGTGCTCCTGAGCAGGTTAAGGTGAGAGGCACAGCTTGGCTGTGGCACCCAGCCCAGGGTGCTGGGCTTGCTCCAACACCGAGGGACCCGAAAGGACCCGAATGTCACATCTTGAGTTAAAAAACTCCAACACTGCAGCTCTGGAGCAGTAAAAGAGCAGATGGAAGCAGGAGATCAAAGAGGTTGTGCTGCAGGGAGCTGCTTCCAGGAGAGGTTACTCAGCACCTTTCGACTTGCAAAGTGTCTCGCTGTGGCAGGAGGGTTGGGACGGGATCCTGGAATCCCAGCATGGGTCAGGTTTATGGGACCACAGAGGGTCACCTGCCCCAGCAGGGCCATCCCAGAGCACAGGGCACAGGATTGCATCCAGAGGGCTCTGGAATATCCCAGTGAGGAAACTCCAGCCCCTCTCTGGGCTCTGTTCCAGCACCCACAGTAAAGCTCTTCCTCGTGTCCAGGTAGAACTCCCTGGGCTCAGTCCCTGCCCGTTCCTCTGGTGCCACTGCTGGGCACCCAGAGCAGAGCCTGGGTCCTGCTCTGACCCTCCCTGCACCCAGGGACACCCAGGGATGGACAGGGATGGACAGGGATGGACAGGGACAGCCAGGAATGGACAAGGACAGCCAGGAATGGACAGGGACACCAAGGGGCACCCAGGGATGGAGAGGGACACCCAGGAACAGCCAGGGACACCCAAGGATGGACAGGGACACCCAGGGATGGACAGGGACACCCAAGGATGGACAGGGACACCCAGGGACAGCCAGGGCTGAGGGCCCCTCTCAGCATCTCCTCAGCCCCAGCTCCCTCAGCCTTCCCTGGGCAGGGAGATGCTCCAGGCCCTTCCTCACCTCCACAGCCCTCCAGGAGCTCCCTGTCCCTGCTGTGCTGAGATGCATTGAGGACAGGGATGGATTGAGGACAGCACTGGCCAGGAGATGGGACACTGCAGCTGGGATGTGACGTGCTGGGGGATCATCCCTGTGGATTTCAGTCCCAGCTCCTGCCGCTGCTCCTGCTGCCTTTGGTCTTGCAGCAAACTCAGCTCCACCCGAAGGCCTCTCTGACCCCTCCAAACCCCAGCAGGAAACACCCAAACCAAACCCCTACCCCATCCCTGGAGAGGCCAGCAGGGCTATTTATAGAACACCTGATTGCATCTCTCTTTGTACCCCCCCTTCCCCATTAGCTCATGTCTGGGGCTCGGTTCCAATCCCAGCCTGATTTGCACCTACAGCCCCGGCTATTTTTAGGGCTAAGTAAGTAAATGGCTCATAAATAGCTTCTTGATTCCTACCAGTCCATGTTGCTCTTATATGTCCTACTTCTCTCCTCTGAAACTTTTGTCCCTCCCTGGTGACAGCGTGTCACAGGGAGCTGTGCCCTTAAGTGTTTTCTAACGAGGGAAGGCAGGGAGGGAGAGGAACCAGGTTGCTGTAATTGCCTCAGCAAAGAGCCCAACATGCCCTTAGACACCAGGATTAGGGGGCCTGGGTGACAACTTAATTTCACACCGCTCGTGATTAGACCTGGTAGGGAAATTGATTTCTCTCCCTGTGCTGCTCGCATTCCAGCTTGGAACAAGCCACCCAAACTTTTCACAAAGGATAAATTGATAGGGGGAAATTAATTTCCATTGACACAGCTTGGGTTTTCTTCAGCTAATCAAAGGCAGCCTCCTAATTAAAGCAGTGTGTAAACAGCAGAGGGAAAATGCAACTGCTGTCCTCTCCTGATGCTTCCCACCTGGGTGGATTCACCACGCTGCTCAGACCTCAGGAGGAGGATGTTCTGCTCCAGAAAAGGGTGTGGAATGATCTGCTGAGGGGTTCTGCATGGAGAGCAGCACCAGCAGGGGTGGAGGAAGGAAGGAGCTGTGTGGTTCCTGCTGGGCAGCCCCCAAAAATGGGACTCAAAGTCACAAACCCAGCCTGGGTACCAGCAGTTGGGGCGAGGGTGTGCTGGGAGTCGGGATGTTTGACACTGCACAGGTTCCCAGCTGGGGGACAGGGACAAGCCCCCTTCCCTGCCAGTGCTGCAGGGAAATCTGCCCTGGCAGACGTGTGGCACTTGGGGACAGTTCTGCCACTCCAGGCTGGACCATTTTAGCCCCTCAACGCTGAGCACCCCCCACAACATCCATCCCAACCACCCAGCTGCAGCAGCAATTTCTAACCCCATACCCAGAGTTCTGTGATCCCATTACTTATTTGAGGTCAGCCTGACCCCCAAAACAGGCCTCCCCTAACCCTGAGACCTTCAGGGGACTTAAAAACCTTCAAACACTGAAAAACACACCAAGCAGCAGCCAGGCCAGGAGAAGAAACCTGTTCACAGTGATGACAGCAATAAAGCTGCAGCTCGACTTGTTTGGAGTTAATCTCATTTGCTTTCTCAGGTTTTCAATAAGCAGAACATGAAAGCAGTGACAGGTTCAGCAGGTGCCTCGTTCCAGCAGGGAAATCCTGCTCTGGCAGGGAGGTGCTCAAACCATGGGAATATTCAGTGCATGGGAATATTTCTCAGCCCACCCTTTCCCTGTGCTTCCATCCCTAGGGCAGGGTCCCCAGGGCCACCCCAGCTCTGTTTTGAGGTGGGCTGAGAAATCCCCACTGTGATTCTCTGCTGGCCCAGGACCCCTCAGCTCCCCCAAATCACAGTGACACCATTTCACAAGCTGTTCACCACTGAGAAAAAAAAAACCCAAACAACTCAGGGTCACGGGGTCTCCAGAAATATTTTTGGGACTTCAGGAAGTACAGGCAGCTGCTGTTAGGTCTCATCTGAGCTCCCTGTCCCAGAAAAGGGTTATCAACAACTTCTCAGGTGACAACTTGATTTGTATATTTATTCTTAAATCCACAGAGCTCTCCTAGAGAGGTGCCAAGTGACATTTGACGTGGCATCCTTCTTAAGCTGAGGACTGCTCTGCAGTTTGCAACTTACTGCAGATGTTTGCTTGTCAGGGAAGGCCACAAACCTATTTTAATTAAAAGTGGAGCTGAGGACTGACAGCTGAACTGAGCTGCTTTGAAAAGAAGCGCTGAGAAGAGGCTGGGATGAGTTTTAAGTTTCTAAAATAGCCCCATGTTTTATATCAAAGGGAAGAAGGAACATCCCTCAATGGCATTTTACAGTCACTGCAGGACAATGGGCTGAAAGCTGCGGGTTCAGAATAATTCCACTTGGAATTAACCCTCCTGTGGGATGTCTGTTTTATCAGCCAGAGGCTGCCCAAGGCTCCTTACACTCACATTGTATCTCCAACAAGCCCAAATCCCCTTCCTCCCACCAGCCATCAGAAGCACGGGGCTGGGAGAGGGAGAAGAAAACTGGTTTGATTTGATTCACTTCGACTGCATTTGGCATTTTAGGGAATGGCTGCACTTTTCCATGGACAACGGGTTGGAAGTGAAGCCCTGGCCTGCCCTGCACAGCATCCTGTGGGGAAAGGGAGGAATGTCACCTATTGCTGTCCTTTGCTGTCCCCAAAAGCAGGGCTGTGGGCCACCAGTGACGCTGTGCCTGTCGCCGTTTGGCCACAGCTGCTGCCACAAAAACATCTTGCACCGGCTCTCCAAGCAGCACCTAATTGAAACATAAAAACACACTCCAGATTTTTTATAGCCCATACAAATACTGCTTCTCCTCCTGGAACATTTGAACGTTCAGGAGGAGAGCGCGGATCAATAATTCTTCTATTAGATAATTGAAACCTGCCTCTTGATTTACACTAATGCACTTGTTAAGCAATAAGTGATGGGGCTGTGGGCAGGCCTGCAGTGCTGGAGCTGGGCTTTGATTCATGGGCTGGGAGCAAGTGAGGGGCTGGCCCAGCTCAGCTCAGCCAAGCCCAGCTTTGCTTTTCAGAGGGCTTTACCCACCCAACATCTGCCTGGGCAGCTGGAGCCACCAGGGCTCCTCAGGGCAATAAGCTCTGACTCCTGGATTTAAGGGGTCATTCTCTCTACTTAAATAAAAAGCATTTTTAAACCTCTGCCAGCCACCAAAGAGCCCAAAGCAGGCTCCTTCAGGCAGCCCTGGTGCTGGTTCCCCTTTCACAGCCCCAGGACAGGGCAGGTCCCACACCCAGCTCTGCAGGGCAGGAAAATCACCCCAAATCCTGTGCCCGGCAGGAAGGACAGCCACTGCCACACACCAGGCCGTGCCAAGGCCCAGCACTGAGCCAAGCAATTTGGTTCATCACAGAGAAACCCTTTGGCAGTGGCTGCAGGGAGGTGGGAATGCCAGGATCAGCACGGGGACGCTGCAGCAGCTCAGCCTGGCTCGGGGCTCGCTCGGGGCACAGCTCCTGGTGCAGTTCTCACTGACTGCATCACTCCTGGCTCAAACTCCATGAAAAGTTCGGCTCAATTGTACTTTCTGGAAAGTGAAGCCATAATCAATGCATGAGCAGGCAGCCTGGTTCTGCTCCAGCACAAGCACGATGAATTCCCATGGGATGGGAAGCAGCAGGATCTGTCTTGCGCTCATTAGCGCCTTACTCAGCTCCTCAAGGAGCAAACACTTCGTGTGCCATTTTTGGGCAGCACTGCCTGATCAGTCATCCCCTGTGCCTCGGGGGAAGCCATGAATGGAGGAGTTTTTGCTCGCTAGAAGGGCAGGTTGGAAACCTGATGCTCCAAGGTCTGCCCACAACAGGAAACAAAACCCGCCAGAAAGGTTCACCTCGAGCTGGCTCATGAATCACCCGCAGCAGGAAAGGACCCCCAAAGGCTGTGCCCAGAGGCCCTGGCAAGCACAGCTACACAAACAGGGTTGTGAAGAGCAGCTCCAAAAAGCCACCTGAGCTGTGTGGCTTCACCCCAGCCTCGCCTTTGCCTTGTTTACCCAGCAGCTTGTCCGTAATCAGAGTGGATAACGGAGTAAATCCCTTCGATTGCACCTGCAATGCTGACCTGTGGAGCACAGCTCAGCCCCTGCCTGCCAGCACAGCCTCCAGAGGGTCCCATCAGCCTGGATTCACTGGGGGACAACGGGGGGACAGTGCCATTATTTCCCTGCCCTCTGATAACCACGTGCAAACGCCCTCAGGCATTAAGGTGAAGCTGCCAGGCAGCCATGGGAGGTGTAATTAATCCCTTGCTTATTAAAGCCTCTGGCATCTTGAAGAAATGCTGACAGCATTCTGTGAGCAGCCATTCCATAAGTGTGAGTCCTTCCCCAGCCCCTCCTCACGGCTCACCCCGAGCAGGAGGCACCCAAGGGCCTGACTTGTGAGATGGGGGCTTTTAATGAAAGCAAGGTGAAAGAAATGTCACCAGCTCGGTGTCCACCCATTCCACCTGAGGGGAAGGATTCAAAAATGCACCCCTCAGATTATTTGGCCTGGTTTGCTTTAAAGGTTTTTTTAGTATTTCATATTTTCTTCCCCTCCTTTTCTTTCTGAAAGAGGAAAGGATGAGGAGTCACCTTTTCCCCCTTTGTAGGACCCCAGTGCTCCCCTCCCAGCCAGGAGATAACCCAGGGATGTTTTCAGATCTCCTCCCACTCCCTTGCTTGTCCAGCAGCAGCTGAAGAAGCACCCAGGTGCTCACAGCTCAGGGCAAGAAGGTGCAAGGAAACATCCCAAGGATGAATGGAGCCAGTGGAGAGTCTGTGCTGGGCTCCCCTCCCAGCACCCAAACCCTCCCAGCACGGCAGGCACCAGCGATTGCACCAGCCTGGAGAGTTTCCAGCTGATGCCAAAGCCCAGCTGGACACAGTTATCTCAGTCTAAGCCTAATTGTGCACAAAAAAAAAAAAAAAAAAATCTGAAAAGCAAAAATCTGCATGTGCTTCAGTGACCAACTACTGTGAGCAGGCAGGGCCTGGGGATCTCTTCATGTTCTTTGCTCCAGCAACTGCAAGTAAATGCATCAACATCCCCTCAAGAGCAGAGCAGAAGTCAGGACAAGTCCCTGCAGCTGCAGAAAGATGTGGGAAGATCCCAGCAGACTATGCAGGCTTTATGTCTCAGCAAGGAATGAGGGAGGTTATGGTGGCAATTAAAAATGGAGAGAGCTGGCAGAGCTACACTTCCCTTCAGCAGGGCACAGATGCTGGAGTTAAACAGAGGTGTTTTAATGAGAAACCTGCCTGAAGTGAGGTCTGGGCAGCACACAAACAACTGCTGGTAAGAGCTGAGAACGCTGAGGATCCCAGGGTGGTTTGGGTTGGAAGGGACTGTGAAGATCATCGTGTCCCACCCCTGCCATGGGCAAGGACACCTTTCACTGTCCCAGGGTGCTCCAAGCCCTGTCCAACCTGGCCCTGGACACTTCCAGGGGTGGGGGTCAGCCCCAGCCTTCCTGGGAGCACCCTGAGCCAGTGCCCTGCCAGCAGCTGCTGGGGTGGGAAGGAGACACCAAACTCCTTCCCCCTTAATGAGGATTCGGTATTAATTGCTGCTGATCTCAGTCAGGTCCAGCAGTGGATCAGCTGAGCTGGAAGGTCTGAAATGTGTTGCTTTAAAGGGGCCCAGGGATACCAACGAGGCTGCAGAAGTGGCTTTGTGCCAGGCACGGGGCTCCATTGCCTGCTCTGCTCTCCCTGAGCCCCTGCCCACACGGAGCAGTTCACAAAAACACCCCCAGGCCTTGCAGACACAATCTGGTCTCCCTTTTTTTTTTTTTTTTTTGGACATCCCAGGAGTATCCCTTCCCTGTCATTTTGCTGGATCAGCTTCTGAAGTGATACTTACAGGAGTTATTCATAAAGTGAACAAGGGGTTTCAGAGCCGAACATGAAATTGCTTTTATCCACTGCACAGAATGACAAATCAGGCAGCAGTGCTGATGACTCCCTGGGAAAATCCACCTCCAGGAACCTCCATGAAGGTTCCTAATGCAGTCAGGGAAAGCTGCTGGGAAGGAGGGAGGCGAGACAGGGGTCAGGAGGAGCTGCCTGATCTCAAACACGCTCCAGAGCAAGTGTTCTCTGCTTGTTTGCTAATCCCTTGTGACCGATCCTGAACCAAATCCTCCTTCCTGCAAGGACTGAGAAGGGAAGAAAAAACCCCAAAAGGCCAACACTTCAACAATAAATAGGATGTCAATGAAACAACGAGAGCATTCACCTGCACAAGCAGCTCGAGGAGGAGCCACTGATTGATTCTTCCACCTGAGCCTGGACTCAGCACACCCCTGGTTGCTGTGGTGAAGTGTCTAAAACCCTCAGCAAGCAGAGAACAGCTTTCACAATGAGGTGAAATCACAGTGCATCTCCCCTCAGCTAACTGTTTCCTTTTATTTAGGTAAATAAATAACAACTGTCACTGTGGCCTGGATGGATTTGGTGAGAAAAATCCATGGGATGAGTTAATTCCCAGAGCAGATCCCAAGGCTCTGTCCCTGCCCCACTGTATCTGGCTGAACGAAGGCAGCTCAGATCATCTGGACATTTTACAACTCTCCAGTACCTGTGGGAAGAGTGTAACTCCTCAGGTTTTGGTCCAAAGCCAGAACTCAGGACTTTCTTAAAAGGAGGTCCCTTGCACAAATGGAGGCTCTGTCCCTTCAGCCTTGGGCAGGGACCCCATCCAGCCTTGGCCAGTTTGCATCGCCCAGAGGTGGGCCTGGGATTCCCTGCTCCAGAGCTCCTTCTCCTACCTCCAGCTGAGCAAAACCTCATCCATCTCGGAGCGTGGGCTTTCAGAACTTCCCCAGGAGAGACTGACAGAGCTTCACTGAAAGGAAGTGCCTGGCTGCAGACAGAGCCTGGCTGGAGCCTTCAGCAGATTGATGCCAGGCTCTGCTCTGCTCTGATCTGTTGGGCACCTTTATCCCGGGCCATAAAGCACTTTGGGATGACACTGGCTCTCTGTGTGTGCCTGCAGCATCACCCCCAGCCCCTGCCACCCGCCTGGGCATGGCGAGCTGAGCAGACAGATGCACACATGGATTTAAATTGTAGCTCCTGGGCGAGTTCCAAAGCACAGGTGGTGATTTCTGGACACTGGATATGTTATCTGCTGAAAAGCAAAAATTACAGTGATCAACCAGAAAGGAGCATTATCTCCCTCCCATCATTCCCCCTCTGGAAACCCTCAACAGGTCAGCTGCTTCTGAGCCCGCCCTGATCAATCACTGCAAACACTAAAAGTGGGGAGATGTCCTCCTTCCAGCCATTTGTCAAGTGGAACCTGGCAGGTTTTAGTCCTTTTATTAGTTCTGCTTGTGAGAGGAATTCACTTGCAGCCAATACTTAATGCAGTGAGGACACAGTACATATTTCTGTGGGAGAGAGAGCTGTTATCCAGCTGAGTGCAGGGGTGGGAAGGGGATTCACAAAGCCCTGGGCTGGAAGAGAGAGGAAGAGAGAGGAAGAGAGAAGAAGAGAAAGGTGTCCCCTGCCTCGAGCTGCTGTCCTGGACACACATTCCTTTATCCTGCTCTTCACCATCTGCCTGAAATGTATTACAAGTGGGGGAAATAAAAAGTAGGTGTGTGGTGGTGGGAGGAAACAGGGTGAACCCAGCACAGGCTGTGTGAGCTGCACCTGCTGATTCACCCAGGAGAAATCCTGGATGGAGAGAGAGGACACAGAGGTGCAGCAGGGATGGTCCCACGGGCATCCCACCAGCTTTTCATCTTCCAAGTCCACACAGACAGCCTGGCATGGATCATTGAAGCTGGAAAAGACTTCCAGGGTCATCTGGAACCTCCAACCTCATACCCCACGGCCACTAAACCACACCATGAAGTGCCACATCCTCGTGTCCTTCCAGTGTGGCTTTTCCCAGTGTCACACACGGCCCCAGAGCAGCATCAGCTGTACCTAAACCCCCTCTCATATTCTCTAAGCCTGGAGAACTCAGGCACAAAGGGATTAAGAGAACTGCCCAGAGACCACACAGAGGAGCGCGTGTCAAATTTGGGAATGGAGCTTTTATCTCCTAAAAACCTCTCCGGATCGGTGCTCAGCCGTTTACATCAAACCTTTTTCGGCTGCACAGCAGCTGCCGGAGGGGTTTGGGATTTCCCCTCGCAGGCATTTACACCGTGCCCGGCACTGCTGCCGCAGACCCAGCACTTTGATAAGCTCCGAACGAGCAGTGCTGGATGAGCCGTGGGAGAGGAGGAGCACAAACGGGACCCAGCCCTGCCGGGATTGCTCCCCGCTCCCTCCTTGCTCGCAGCTCTCATTATTTTCCAGCAAGGGCAGCCGTGTTTTTCCTCTCTCTCGCTTGTCAGCACGAGCTGACACTTGAGCTGTGCTGATGAGACCTACCAGGGTGAGACACATGTTTGCGGTCGCTTTGGGCGACCGGCTGCCAAGGCCTTTAACTTCTCCTTTTTGATTTCCCTGCCCAGCCGAGCTCCGCGCTTCCCCGGCAGCTGGAGCCGCGCAGCCTCCCGGGGATTGGTGCGGGAGCGGGGGATGCTCTCACCTCAGCCGCGCTCTGCTCCGCGAGGGGAAGGGGCTGATGTTTGTCTGGGATGCTGGCTGCACTCAGGGCTGGCTGTGTCCTGCTGCACATTCGGGTTTTGGGGGCACAGCCACGCTCAGCTGGCTCTGTCCCAGCGGCTCCATCTCCTGCAATCCTGGTGAACGCCAGGCGGGGATCTGGCCCCAAAAATCCCTTTCTGACCTGAGGCACGTGAGAACATTGTCAGGATAAGCCCCACCAGAAGCTGTGATCGCCACTCTTCAGCACAATGTCACTCTCCCACTTGTCCCAGTGGCGCTTTCCCAGTGGGAAACTGGCCGGTCCCCTGGGACTGACTGGGCAGGGAGAGGACTCAGCACAGGGACGAGGCTGCAAAGCCCATTCCCTGGCTCTGGTGCAGCACTTGGACAGCGTTGGGCATCAAACTCTGTCTGAGCTGCCATCAATCACCAAGTTCACAGTGCCTGAGTGAGCCACGGGTCACATCCCAGATCCTGTCACATCCCAGATCCTGTCACATCCCGGATCCTGTCACATCCCAGATCCTGTCACATCCTGAATCCTGTCACATCCCAGATCCTGTCACATCCTGAATCCTGTCACATCCCAGATCCCATCACATCCCAGATCCCATCACATCCCAGACCCTGTCACATTCCAGATCCCGTCACATCCCAGACCCTGTCACATCCCAGATCCCGTCACATCCCAGATCCTGTCACATCCCAGATCCTGCCACATTCCAGATTCTGTCACATCCCAGATCCTGCCACATTCCAGATCCTGTCACATCCCAGACCCTGACACATCCTAAATCCTGTCACATCCCAGATCCCATCACATCCCAGACCCTGTCACATCCTGAATCCTGTCACATCCCAGATCCCATCACATCCCAGACCCTGTCACATCCCAGATCCCATCACATCCCAGACCCTATCACATCCCAGATCCTATCACATCCCAGATCAGTGGATGGGGGAGCCGTGGTGGTGCTGCCCTTACAGGGGTTTGCAGCCACAAACGCTTTGGGCCTGGCTGGATTCTGCTTTGCACATTCCCTGACAATTTATATCAGTGCTTAAATCAGAAATAAAGCAGAAATTCTCATTTCACTTTCATGGGCAGGTTTCATATTCTTTCTGCAGGAGTGAAAATGACAACAGAAGATGTGAGATAAAGGAGGATTTAAGGGAGACATCCCAGATGGTTTAATCCAGTGGAAGTGTGACCTGTGCCAAAGGAAGTCCCGTACCTTGTGACTCAAGAGAGAGGGGAACATCCAAATGAAAAAGATAAACCCACAGCATCCACAGGCCATCTTCCTTCTGTCCATCCTGCTCTGCCACTCCCAGAAAAGGCAAATAAATATAACAGTAAAATCCAATGTGCCCTGTGTGAACACTGATGTGTGTCACAGATCGAGGACAGCTTGTTTTCCCCAGCACAAAGCACCACTCGGAGCTGTGAACGATTTCTGAACGGGAGCTGTTCTAATTAGCGAGGAACATTTAGGTCAATTACAGCAGCGTGCTGGCCACCACAGTTACTGTTATTAATTGTATTCGATTACACATTTGCAACTATTAAGTACAGTACCTCTTGAGTACCTGTGTGGGGTTTGAACTCAGCAGCAAACAGGGGCAAGTATTTAACACAGAGACGTGGCCAGGTAATGCCAGGCTAAATCCACCCCAGCCCCATGCATCATTTATCTCCTCTCTGCGTGTGCCTGGCTCATCCAGCACGTGAGAGACTCAAAGGATTTGTTTTCCTTCATCCTCTTTTCTCTCTGGACCAAAGCCTTCTTTCCTCAGCTGTCCTGTACATGCTGAGGCTGCTCGACTGCCCGAGCACATGAGCAGCACCTCACAAGGGCAGGACAGGTGATTTATCTCTCTCACAGGTGCCCAGAGCAGGAAAATGCTGCTTTGTGGAGGTTCTGGCCCAGCTTTCCCGTGGCTACAAAGCCTCTTGCATTCCCTCCCCCACAGCCAGGACTTTACACTGCTTAAAACAGGAATTCACTTTGAAGAAGTGTTTCTGTGTCCTACGATGTTAAACTGCTAATGGGAAAGGAAATGTATTCATGATTCACTGTGTAAGAGCAGCCTTGGAGGAATGCAGATTGTGTTTTCCCTCTGCAAACATTTGATCATCCCAATAAAAGAGCAGCCCCACCTTTCCCAGCAGCTCCAGTAAATCACGGGGAATGGAAACAACAGGTTTATGGTTGTCACGGCGCTCGTTACCGCGGGGTTTTACGGCTTCTGGAGAGAGCAGGGAGCCTGTTCACGGGCACGAGGTGCCTCCTGAAGGACTGCGGGACTCTCTCGAAGTCATCCCGCTGCTGCTCGAGCCTCGGGTTTCATAAGGAAATGATCCTCCTGGTTGGGGCAGCCCCCGCGCTGTGATCGCATCCCCCGGAGCTCCGGGCTCGGCTTCCCGGGGAGTCCCGCACGGGCGGGGAAGGAGCAGAGCTTCGGGGGGTCCCGGCTGCTTCCCAGCCCCCGTGCAAATCCCTGCTTTGGGAACTCGCGGCCCTGGGGGCTGCTGAAGCACCCACACAGCTCTGAGCTGCTTCTGCTACCGTTAATTAATTCCACTGATTGGGATTTGGGCTTACAGCAAGGAGCAAGGCCGTGTTCCACAGCTGGAGTAGAAGGCAGCTTCATCCAGGAGTGGTTTTTGCACCGTGTCTCATTCCCTGGGGAGATGGACACTCTTCTGCCACATGCTCTGTATCCCCAGGAATCATAAAACATCCCGAATTGGAAGGGACCCACCAGGATCCTCAAATTCCAACTCTTGGGACCAGCAGGACCTGGGGACTTAATCCTTGGGGCCACTCTCAGGACTGCCTGAGACACCAACAACCCTTTGGAAGGAGATCCCCTCGTCCCAGGCAGCTTCAGAGGGAGCTGGCAGCGGCCACCCCCGGCTTTTCCATACCCTGGAAAGCGCTGCACCGATTTGTACCCGCGGTTTCCTCTCGGCTTCCAAACCTCCGAGGAGACGCCGTCGGCTGCCTGGGCTGTAAATGAGGCCAGCGAGCGCTGAGCCCCAGCGTGTGGCAGGAATTTGGGTGCTGATTTAAGGGCTGAACGCTCCTCCCAAAGCCTGCTCAGCCCCAGGGATGCTGCCAGAGCCAGGAGCCTGTCCCACTGCAGCCCTGGGCTCCGCTGCCCCCTCCACCAGCCCTCCCCTGCATCCCTCTGCCCATCGGAGCTCCTTATCCCTCCATAGAACATCTTTCCCCCTTTCTCCGCGGGATCTCGCCCTCTGGAATGACTCTGTACAGTGAAATATCCCTATCGTAACCCGTGGAAATGGTTTCATTTTTATTGGAATCTCCTGCAGAGATTATCAGTGGTTATGAGCTGGCAATAAAGGAGGAGGAAGAGGAGTGTTTGAGAGGGGCTGAGTAGCTCCAACCCTGCCAGCTCAGCGCTCCCCAAGGAAGCACCCAGCATCTAGAAGGATTGAGGTTTTGCACATTTTTTTAAAAGCCCTTCCCCTGTTTTTTTTTAATATTATAAATTCAGTATATTATATATATAATATATATTATATAATATATAATATATATTATATAGCATATATAATATAATAATATAAACATTTTTGTCCCATGTGTGAGAGAAGAAAGAAGTGGTCAGGAAACTCTTCTGGCTTTTCTCAACTTTTGAGTTCTTGGNATATGATGTCTAGTATATGTATATTATATTATATTTATTATAAATTCATTATAAATACAGCAAAAACTCAGTTTAACAGCAGGGCAGGGTGCAGTGGTGCTCAGGGCAGGACGTGCTGATGAGCTGAGCCTTGTGATGCCAGAGCAGCCTCCCTGCCCACCTCACCTCCTGCCTTTTCTGCTCTTTAATACTTGGCCTTTCCTAAAAATAGCCCCAGCTCTTAGTCCTTGTAACATGGTCTTCATAAAAAGTAGTTTTTAAAGGTCTCCAAAAGCCTTGCTTTGGGTTTAATAAGCTGGACAAAGTGGCCATCCCAGGAAATGGGAGAGGAAACCCCCAGCTCCTGGTGCAGGGCTGACCTCAGAGACTGAATACAAACACTCCCCGCGGGGCAGTGCCCAACGCAGCTCCTTCAGTGCAATAATGAAGAAAATCAATCAGGCGCCCATTTAGCACCTTTTCCCCAGCAGCTGCTCTGCCTCTTCCCCCAGGAAGGGGAGGGATGACAGATGGGAGCTGAACTGGCCCCTGAGAACAGTGAAAAGGGTCCCACACCAGGCTGGGTGAGGAGCTCCCTGCCTGCCTTCCCAGGCTCAGTGACCCCAGCTCTGCATCAGGAAGGTGCTGCTGCACCTGAAATTTGGGTTCCAGTCCCACAGCTGCTTCTGAAAGGTTCCCCCCCATAAGGAGGTGCAGGTGTTGGGTTCTCTGAGCAGTTCTTCACTGGGGTGATGTCCCAGGCTTGTTCCTGCCCCACCAGAGCCAGGATGGAGAAGCAGGACAGGACCTGGCCCAACCTCCTGGGCTGTTCCTGAGCTCAGTTCAGCAGCACTGCCCCTACTTGCAGTGTCTGTGCATCCTTGCAAGTCACAGATCTGGAAAGGGGGTGCTGAGCAGGCCTGTGAGGGACTCAGGCTCGTGGAAATAAATGGCTTCAGAATGAAGACTGTGAAAAGATTAATCTCTTTAAACTTATCAGGAAGAAATTCAAAAGGTAATTTGATTATAGTGCACAACCACTTTCACAGGAGGAAACTATCAGATACTGAGGGCTTTTTAATCTGGCAGAGATGAGCACAGAGAGAATCTCTTAGTGGAAATTAAAGGCAGGCAAATTTGAATTCAAAATAATGTGTGGCTTTTTTTTTTTTTTTTTTTCAATGGGGTAGTGAATCACTGAACAGCCCAGGAGCATGGACTCGCTGTCAGCTGGGTTTGGGTCTCTTTGCAAGACACTTCTTGTAGGGAGAAACTCAGAGAAATCAGCTCAGGGATCTCCAGTCCACAGCCAGAGTAGTGGGGATGACTTTGCCCTCTGTGTGAGGGGCTTTGGACCCACCTGGGTTGGTGTGGGGCAGATGAGGAGCTGTTCACCCACTGATTTGTGTTCTCAGAGCAGATGGAAACCAAGGGCAGCTGAGGAGCAGAGCCAAGGAATCTGCAGGCTGGGATGATGCTCACTCCAGAAGAGGAAAATAAATGGGAAGAGGGACCCTGAGCAGCCCCCCCAGCACTGAGCACAAATCCCAGCATCAGTGGGATGCACCAACCCAGATGTCCTGTAAGTGATGCTCCTGTTTGGCAGGATCTCACTCAGGAACAGAACCAATTATTTCCCTGCACAGCAAATTAGCAGCAGAGTTTGGATGTTCATTGACAGGAAAATCCTCACATCCTTTATAGACTCCTGGGTGGCTTCCCCCTGAATCCAGATATCACATCATTTATTTAACTTAGAGAATAAAGTAATTAATACCAGGGAGTTCTGGCTGCTTGGCAGGATATGCTGTTACAGCTAACAAATTTTATGTCTTTAGGCTTCACAGCAGAACTTGATTTAATTTGTCCCAAGGTTAAGAAAGACGGGGAGGAAATTTGATGGTTCCAGATCACAGGTTCACTACAATTTATCACCTTCACCACGTGGCGTGGACAGACACCACTTGCAGGTGGGGATGGCAGAAGTTTACTCAATCATCTTTGCTTTAATCCTGCCTTCATCCATTAGCTGCCACCATATGTCCCAAATATTCCCTGTCTCCCTGGGAGCTGCCTCCAGCCCTCCCCAGCACCAGCCTGCCTGCCACACCCTTGGGATGAGGATCCCCAAAATTTTGGGATTATTTAATTAAGACATGACACAACCCCAAGGAAAGTGCAGGATGCAGGGAAGCATCTTAACCAGATTTTCCACTAGAAGTTCTGTTTCAACAGCATTTTAAAGAGTCAGGAAATTCAACAAAATGTTCTGAACTTTGGAGGTGTTTTTAAATTTGGTGAGAGAAGAGAAAGTGTTGCACAGGGGCTGTTCCTTAGCCACATCCAGGTTGCTGGGTTAATTTCTGTGGCTGGATTTCCTTACTCAACTAACAGAAAAATGGAATAATTTCTTTATAAAATGTCATTTTAAGCTGATGTTTTCTACAGAGGAAACCCAGGCACAGAAAGGGGCTGCCCCCAGTACCCAGTGTCAGCTCTGCAGAGCACCAAGTGTTCAACCTCACCTCAGAATTCCCTTCAGGAGCCACCCAAGTGCACTTCCCTCCCTCAGCAGGGAATTTGGGAGCAATGAGGCTTTCAGAGCCTCCAGAACCAGAGGCTTCATCCAGAATCTCATGGAGCAAAGGGAAGGGATGCAGAGTTTCCCTCTCAGAGCTGAACACCTGGCCAGGAGATCCTGCTCCATTTGCAGAGCAGGGGCCACAGCATCCCACCAGCTTCTGAGGGGCTGTGCATGGGGCTGCAGCTCGGGAGCAGCATGAGGCAGCAATTATGCACCAAAAGAGCTCCCAGATGTGCAGTGAATGTGATAACAAAATGTCCCAGTTTATGGCATTTTCTCCCTCCCTCTCTCTCTCCCCCCCTCTCGTCCGTCATTGTCCTTTAGAAAGTGAACATGAGGAATAAAGTTCTATTTTTAGAAACTAGTCCAGGTCCTAAAAAGCTGGGAAATTAAGTGCAGAGATTTCCATCGCATAAGGAAATCACAAACTCCAGGCCAGCTCAAGCCTCCCTGATGGGGACTCTCAGCAGGGCTGGGGCTGTTCCCACTGGAGCAGCACCAGGTGAAATCCAGGGAAGTCAACGAAGTGGGAAGGCAGAACTTCCAAAGGTTCTTCCCCTCCCTGCACTCTGAGAACTGAATTTGACTCTTCCTTGTCCGTGTGACAAATCCTTCCAGCTGCAAAGTCACATTGTCAGGGCTTCAGAGTGCCTCCAAGGGAACCAACCACTTCCTTAGGAGCTCTTCCCAAAGGTTAATCTGATTTTGAGGAGTGGGTTCTCTGCTGGGTTTGCACTGTGGCTCTCCAAACAGCTCCACACATAAATCTCTGGGTCAGACATGGCATTTATCAGTGCTCCAGTGAAAAGAAAAACAAGAAGGGACTTGCTGGGCAAGAAAACAAGAGGAAAGAAATGTTGTATTTGTGAAGTTGTGGATTAGAGGGATCACAAATTCGAATGGAAACCCAGATGAATGTTTAAAACCACGGCAGGGCTTCACTCCTGACACTCTGCTCTCTCCTGGAAAACTGTCTGAGAGTCACTTGGACCTGCATGTCCTCAAAGAGGTACCAAACCACCCAGTGCAATGACCCTCAGCCTTCTCCCAACCGGAGCACTCCAGATTTCCCAATGGAAGAACAAACATCCCGCCAGGAAGAGCTGCTGGAGCCAGCCAGGGCACGTGTCCAGGGGCTGGCTCCAACTCCTGCTGCCCTCAGGCAGCTCCTCACATGATTTATCTCAGAGATGACACAAAATTAATATTGCTGATCACTTCAAATGACTTCCTTTGGGAGCGCCTGGTGGATGGGATCCCTGAGCACACCGGGGACATCGCAGGCCCTTGGGTGAGGTGGTTCTTTTGGGGTTGTTTCCTGGGTCTCATTAATTCTCATTAATCTGTGGGTCAGATTGTCCAGCAGGAGCCTCTGTGCCACCTTCTCCAGGCACAGGAACCTGCCACAAATCCCTGGCACGTTTTTTCCATCACAGCCCAAGGCTGCTGTGGCTGCTCGTGCTGTTCCCCAGCACCTCCTACACAAAGCACCTCGCTGCTTCTTGCACTTTTTATCTCACTTAGTTCTTGTCTCTCATAATATTTAGAGGCTCTTTGGGATACAAATAGTATTGATTTGTATGTACAACCACCTAGAACAAGGAGGGCTCGGGTCCTCAGCCCAAATAATAAATAATAGTTAATATAGTTCAGACATGACCAGCCAGTTTCTGCCTAAAAATGTCAATAAAGCGGGGCCATATTGATGCAAAGGGACATAAAATGTGAACTCCTTCAATACAGGCACTTATTTGTCTCCGTTTGTGAGGCCAGGAAGGAAAGAGCTGTTAGCAGTGAATAGTATTTTATTAGCATCATAAACCCCAAGAGCAAAGTTTGTGTCACAGAGAACTGCGCATGCATTTGAAGGTTTAATTTATGTTCCTGACTCCTCTTTTTTTTTTCCCCTTCTCTTTTTTTTTTTTTTTTATTTTTTTTTTCAAACAGGGGCATAATTTAAAACAAAGCCCGGTAGGGTCTGAAGACACCTTTGGGTGAAGGGGATGTTCATACTAAACCAAACCTACACCCTCCAGAAATCCTGTCAGAGAGAGCTCAGTAGAATCAGTGCCTGGATCCATTCTGCAGAGCTCCAGGGAAAATTCAGGAAAACCAGTCTGATGTGCACCAGGAGCATCAGCGCTGGGGAGCACCAGCAACCCTGAGAGGCAAAGCCCAGAAGGAAGAGCCAGACGGGGAAGAAGAGACTTCCTGAGGAACTCCAACAAATTAGCAGTGGAAAACTGGTGAGGATAGAAAAGCCAGCTTGGCTTTGGTGGCTTTCCAGGAGTTTGAGCTCAGCATATTTTCAGCAAAGCTGATGGGAGACTCAGCAAGCACAGCAGCACAGCCCCACCTCCTCCAAAACCAACCCAGCACGAGGGCTCCAAACTCCTCCAGCTCCTGGTCCTTCTCCTGCATTCCCAGCATTTTCCTCTCATCTGGCCCCTTTGGAGAGGGGTTTTTGGTGATGCTTGGGAATAGATATCCCAATACAACCCCAATCCAGCCCTGGCAATCAGTGAATTACAGCCTTCCACCCATCCCAAAGCTGTTAACTCCCAGCTGCTCATCGTGGTCTCTTTACATGGTGACAATTCTGCAGAGCAGGTTCTGTGTCTGTTCCAGAGCTGTAAACATGGCTTTAATGACCAACAGGCATTTATTTAACATTCTGCCTGTTTCAGAGAGGGAAATCAGACAAGGTGACTGCTGGAGGCACAGAATGAGGGGTTTGTGGCAAAGAAAAGGCTGCCCAAGGAGCTGTGGAAAGCTGTTTGCAGGGCAGGGATAAAGCTGAGCAGCGTGGGGCAGCTTCTTCTGGAGCTGTGGAAAGCTGTTTGCAGGGCAGGGATAAAGCTGAGCAGCGTGGGGCAGCTTCTTCTGGAGCCTGGGACTCGCTGCCCACGGAGCAGGGAAGGTGTTTGTGGCTCTGAACAGCGAGGTGAGGTAAATCTCCTCTGTCACTGCATAAACACAAAGGTCTGGGAGTTCAGGAAGGAGCTGCTTTTGTTGGTAAAAATATCCCTTCTCTGCTCGAGCAAGGTCTGTGAACTCCCAAACCACTTCAGCTCTGCCTCTGCTGAAGGGAAGGGAAGCACAGAATGAGAGCTGAGTCCAGTTCTGGCCCCTCATGGCCAGGGAGACCTGGAGGGGCTGGAGCATGTCCAGGGCAGGGAATGGAGCTGGGAAGGGGCTGGAGAACTCCTGAGGGAGCTGGGAAGGGGCTCAGCCTGGAGAAAAGGGGGATCAGGGGGGACCTTGTGGCTCTGCACAGCTCCCTGCCAGGAGGGGGCTCAGGGGGGCTCGGGCTCTGCTGGCAGGGAACAGGGACAGGAGGGGAGGCTCAGCTTGGACAGCAGCAGGAATTCCCCCATGGAAAGGGTGCTCAGGCCTTGGAACTGCCCAGGGAGGTTTGGAGTTCCCATCCCTGGAGGTGTCCAAGGAGTTCCTGGAGGTGGCACTCGGAGCTTGGGGACAAGGGGGGGATGGCTCAGCACACCCAGCAGAGCTTTGGCACTGCCTTTGCCTTTGGGCTTCTCTCAGCACAGCCAAATGCTCGCTGTCTGCAGGGGCAGAACCACCCTGCAGGAAAGGCTGAAGCCCCCATTAAGAGTTTATGATGTTCTTAATTACCTGCTCTGTGCTGGTGCCTTGGGAATCCCCTGCCCTTTCCACCAGGCTCAGGAATCCCACGTGCTGGGCCCTTTGCTGTTCAGCCACAAGACAAATGGGGTTTGCTGCCACGGGGATTTGACTTTTTAGGGCAGCAGAACACGGAAGAGCTTCAGGATGTGATTTGCAGAATGCCACAAAGGTTGCTGTGTATTTCTTCCAGGCACAGGGAGTCAAACCATTTGCACGGCCACCAAACTGGGCTGAACCAAAACCAGCAGGGCCACCAGTTCCTGTCTGTCCTTCTGAAGGAGAAAAGAGTAATTTCATTGTCCTGGAATGCTTGCAGGAAAAGGAAATGAGAAAGGATTGTTCTACTTGTCTTCCACCTTGAAATTCAGATATTGCTCCATATAAAACCACACTATAGTACATTATCTAGTCTTTCTCCTTCCCACTCTTTTAACAATTTCAGCTTTTTATTTTTCCCCCTCTTTTTTTTCACAGCTTTTAACCTTGCCCAATTGTCCCTCTTAAACAATAATTAACTCCCTGGTTCAGCCAGGGAAGTGCTTTAAGGCTCCAGCAATTTTATTCTCTGTGTGATGCTGCGGGAGAGGACGGGAGGGAAAAATGAAATCAGGAGTTCCTCAAGAGTTGCCCCTCTAGAACAACCCTGGTGAAAGGATCCTGCCAGATCCCAGAGGAACCATCAGAGAGCCCAGCAATTAACGGGAAGAGAGGAGAAAAAAAGAAATACATGAGCAGGCAATGCTGTTGGCTGCATTCTCCAGAATGTTCACTCCCAACAGAGCCACGTCCTGAGTTGTGATTCCACACAACAAAATGATGCCTGGCACTGGGTGACCCAGGGAAACCAGGAGTAATGACTTGTCTCCCTCGTGCTTTGGGGCTGAACGCAGCACTGAACCCTTTGGGGCTGCTCTGCAGCACGACACAGTGAGTGGGAGAGCACTTCCTTTAATTACAAACTGGACCAAATAAATTATAAATTCAATTACAGCGCCACAAGGAACTCCAAACTCTCAGGCTCTGAGTTCCATGAACTAACTGTGGGAGGTAACAGTATTTGTGGGGAGCCATCCTGTACCCTCGTTGTAGTGAAAACACTGAGGTCTGAAGTGAGGCAGAGTGTGCTGGGCACAGTCAGAGACTCTCCCTGACAACCAGGGGAGCAGCAACGCCTTCCCTCAGAACGTTCTTCTCCTGCACAATTGCTCATTCAGACACCTGGGTTTTGGACAAAGGAGACCTGCCCTGCTGTGGAAGTATCTCAGTGGTTACAGAAGTATTGATAGCAGACAGAAGAGCCTGACCTGCAGCAGCCCGGGGGCCACAGCGTGTTCCAGGCACCCAGGGGCGCTGGGTTCTGCCCAGCCACACGGATGAACATCCCCGGGAGAGAAAAGGATGGCTCAGGTTTGCCATGACTGAAACTGAGAGAGAAGTCTGAGCTCCTGAGCTTCCCCTGGTTCCCAGCTCGCTGCCTGGAGCAGATAACCCCAGGAGCCAGGGATTATTAAATCACATCCCTCCGCTGTCGGGTCGATATCCCGAGCTCTCTCCTCTTCCTGACCTCTCCCACCATGAATAATGCACGAGCTATCTGTGGGGCAGTGCTGGCTGGAGCCTGGCCAGCCAAAGGGCTCTCTCAGCAGATCAAAAGCCAATCAAGTTCATTTCAATATTTATGTTTAATCCTTCATTCCGAAACGATAAATATTTCATGCTACGCCCTTACAGGAAAGCAAAGCCAAGCAAAAGCAGAGGAGACACCGGCCCAGACAGAGAGGCTGTTTCATGCTAATTCCTGTCCGGGCAGACTCAGCTCCTGATGCCATTAATATTCCTCAATCAACCTGGATTATTTATTGGAGTCCTGCCAGAGCCTGCAAGGACAGAGGTCAGAGCTGAGGAGCACAACAGGCACCAAGGAGGGTTCAATTCCTGGAGCCAGGTTCGATTCCTGGAGCCAGGATTCATTGCTGGGGGCTTTCATCAAGGTTTCCTTTTCTGGCCTGCTGTGAATATTCCATGGCAGCATCGTGGTGCTGGCAGTGCCCAAATACCCTGATACCTGCCCACCCCACCCTGGCCTCCCCTAGAGTCATCCCAATCCACAGATCCCCTCGATGCAGCCCTCAAACAGCGTGTTCCCAGCAGCTCCCACCTGTCAGAGCCCCACCAAAGGTTGGATGTTTTGATATCTGATATTTTTAGATCTATTTATCGCAGCAGACAAACCCCTCAGCCTTCTTTGCTGATCATCCCCCCTCACCTGTCCATTCTCCACACACCTGAGGAGGAGAGATGGGAACAAAGGCAAGTGTGGCAGCACCGTGGGGTTTGCTGCCAATCAAACCCTGCCTACCTGGGAAGCAGCGAGGAGGAGAACCCTGGATTAAAGAGATGTAAATGAACTGAGGATGCAGGAGAAGGGACTGGAAGGTAACTCAGAGTTCTCTCAGAACCCACCTGCTGGCTTCTCTAATCATGACTTAAAGACAGCACCCAATTCCTAACCAGCAGTGTGAGGAACAAAGCCTTTTTGATGGGGATTCTGTTTTCCAGGGAGAATCATTTAATAAGTCTCACTCAGGAAGTCTCTGTTCCCAATAAAGACTTAACAAAGTTAATTAGACTAAACAGTAATTATCGTGTCTCTTCATTGTTCAATTATCTTGCTGAACTGGTGTTTCCTGATTAATTTTCTGATTAAAATGTATTAAATTGAAAAGAACTTGCAAACATGAGATGACAGGCTCTCCCCCACACACCAGGATATCCGGAGGTCAGGGAGGCAGAGATGGTTGGCACCCACCCCCAAAAGGGGCCAGCTCCACACCCTGCACAGCCAGGAACCCAGCTCAGAGCCTTCACTGATGTGCTCTCCAGCTTGAGATCCACCACCAACACATCCCTGGAGTGTTCCTCCTCTGCACAGCTCCTGGTGCCTCTTCTCCTGTTCCCTGCACTGGCACAGAGCAGCTGGGGCTGCCCCTGGATCCCTGGAAGTGTCCAAGGCCAGGCTGGACAGGGCTTGGAGCACCCTGGGACAGTGGAAGGTGTCCCTGGCCATGACAGGGGTGGCACTGGGTGGGCTTTAAGGTCTCTTCCAGCCCAAACCACTCTGGGATTCTCTGATTCCTACTCCTCCACAATTTTACCTTTCTCAGAGGCTTTTCATGCACAAACACAGTGCAGCACAAGTCCCCATGCTTGGAGCAGCCCTGCAGCACAGGAGGGAGGTCCTGGAGCCAGGTGGCCCTGTTTCCAAGCCCAGTTCCTTCCTCCCTCTGGATCCCACAGCCCGGGCTCCCAAAGCTCCCACCCAGCTGTGCCTCCCACCTGCCCAGCACCACGGAGGCACCCTCTGCTCTCCCACCTCCCACCCACCACAGCAGCCAGCACAGAGCAGGAATTCCCAGAGCTGAGCTCACCCATGGAATCTCTCCAGCCCACAGAACATCCCTGGGTGTGGTACTGCACCTCCTGCTGCTCCCAGCATCATTCTGCGCTTCCCCCAGGAGCTCAGCTCCCTCCTGATTGTGTTCAGCACCCCAGCCTGCCTAAGCTGGCCTGGCCCCTCCATCCCTCAGTCAGATTCTTCTGGTGGGATCACCAGACCTCCATGGATGAACCTCGTGGATCATCCCAACCTGCAGCACTCTGGTTTCAAAGAGCAGAGACAGCCCTGGCACTCCTGAGCCAGCACAGCCTCGCTTTCCAAGGCCCTGCTTTAGCATTCACCCCTGGCAATGCAGCAATCAGAGGCATTTTGAGCAGCCCCTCGCACCATTTGCATATCTTTTATAAGACAAATCAGAAAAGGGGATTAATTTTCCTTTCTTCACTTGAATATCACCTGTGGCCGGGAGGAAACAAACAAACTCATCGTCTCCTTCCCCAAATCCTCCCCATTAGGTTATTAGAGCCCCAGACTTATTATAAATTATTGAAAGGACACAGCTGAGCCCAAATCCCACGGCGGGCTCTCTTTGTCTTCCACAAGGCTGGCAATTCTTGATTAACTCCCATGCAGCAGGAGGCAGGAGGGATGAGCAGCATCCCAGACGTTCCAGGCACGGCTGTGCAGGGGCTCTGGGCTCCCAGCAGACAGCCCGAGGGGAGCTACAAAGGAATTTTCTTCCCTTTCTGCTCTCCCTCTTGGAAATTCAACACCACCCTCGCTGCTGCTGGGAGCAGCTCAGGCTGGGGGGCTCTGAAAGGCAGAGAGCTGACTGTCCCTTTTGGATACCCATCCTAAAAGGACTTCTCCATAATTTCAGCTCCGAGGGAATTATTCCACATTCTCACAGGCTCCAGATCTGTGAGTGTGGAATGGCAGCAGCAGCGTTTCAGGTTTCTCCTGCTCAGTGCCTTGTTTTGCCCTGTTTTAAGTCACGCTGATGAAAGCAGAGGAGGTTCTGATAAGGAGTTAACTTTGTTTGTGATGTGCGAAGCCTCCAAAGGGAGCTGCGGCTCAGCTAAGAATAAGTCTCTGTCTATGAGCTCAGAGCTCCCACCTCCAGATAAGATAGAGACAGAACCAGCATTTACAGCAGCTCCATAAAACACACTTAGGCTGAGACTCTTGTTACAAACATTTACCACTGGTTTAGACTCATTCCAGAGGCCAAGCCAAAAAAATATCAAAGTCCAACAACCCAAGCACTTTTCCTTTTTTTAATTTTTTTTTTTTTAATAATCATATAATCATAAGTGGTACATCCAAGGGCTTGCTGGTTCCTGAGCTGTCATTTGGCAAACAGCTCCAATTGCAAACCCCAGACCTAATGACACTTTCCCCGTGTCCCTCAGTGCTCACAGGAGCATTCCTCCTGCACCAGGCTGAAAGGAGACCTCCACGGGGAGTTAGTGTGAAATGCTGGATTTCAAAAGCCTGCAGCAAGTTGATTCATGTCTATTTAATTTTTCCAGGCAGTTTCACTGGAATGCTGTGTATAAATCAAACACAAGGCCAGCAGCAGAGATGGACCAAGCTGTGGAAGGACTGTATGATTTTAATTAAACTACACACACAAATCAGGCAGGAGTGAAGGTGGAAGAGGAGAGAGAGAGAATTCTATCGCTGGGGATAAGCCAATGTTTTTGAGCAGGGAAACAAATAACCATTTACTGTGAAAAGTCTGATTTCAAAAGCAGCGTTTTGTCATTGTGCTGATTTTCATAATCAATTTAAATCTGGAAGAAACCAGGCTTGAGCACAGCAAACAAAGAGCCTGAACGGAAGTTAATTAGACTGTATCAGCTCAGCCTCCTCATCCTTTACTTACTGTCAGGCTTTATGGGCTCCAGCAGGCACTTCACTGCCAATCCTGCTTTGGAGACAGCAGAGCCAGCTCTGCTGGGGCTACAAGGCCACCATCTCCTGCAGTGTCCTGTGCAAAACCCCAGAATCCCAGAATCCCAGACTGGGCCAGGCTGGATGGACCACAGAGGCTGAGCTGGTGCCACCTCCCTGCTCCAGCAGGGTCATCCCAGAGCACAAGGCACAGGATTGCATCCAGAGGGCTCTGGAATATCCCAGTGAGGAGATTCCAGCCCCTCTCTGGGCTCTGTTCAGGGCTGGGCACTGCCCAGGGCTGAAGTTCTGTCTCCTGTGCAGGAGGAATTGCTGGGCTCAGTCCCTGCCCGTTCCTCTGGTGCCACTGCTGGGCACCCAGAGCAGAGCCTGAGCCCTACCCTGCACCCAGGGACAGCCAGGGACAGCCAGGGACAGCCAGGGATCCCCAGGGATGGACAGGGACACCCAGGGCTGAGGACCCCTCTCAGCTGGGGCTCCTCTCGAGGCTGAACAGCCCCAGCTCGCTCAGCCTTCCCTGGGCAGGGAGATGCTCCAGGCCCCTCACCTTTCACCCTTTGCTGGACCCACACCAGGAGCTCCAGGTCCCTCCTGTCCTGAGGAGCCCAGAGCTGGAAAACTGAGGATTCCTCTTCAGAGCACTGATCCACCCATGGCCACCTCTGCATTTGTGGGGTGTCACACCAAAACTGGTGTCAGCCAGGCTGGCAAATGGGGAAATAGCAGGGAAGCCACAGAGTGGCCCTTAAAGGGCAGGACTTCTGCAAAAGAGCCCCAGGACTGCTTCTGTTCTTTGACATCATGGGACCAGGAGATCCAGTGGTTCCACAAGGATTCCCATACAGGAGGAGGAGGATTCAGTATCCAGAGGGCTCTGGGGGATGCAGGGATGGGGTTCCACCATAAAATCCTCACTGAGAAGCCTCTGAAGAGTCTGTGCTGCCTTTCCCCTCTCCCTGCATCCTGCAGAGCAGAAAAACAGCTGTGCTCAGTAACCCCCGGGCAGTGCAAGGATGAGCACAGGGGACAGCAGCTGCTGTGAAAACGGAGCCTGGGAATTCCTGGGACAGAAATTCCTGGCATTTCTGCAGACCAGGGAAATACCAAAGCAACCCCATCCAAACCTGCTCCAAACCTGCTCCAAACCCCATCCAAACCCCATCCAAAACCCATCCAAACCCCATCCAAACCTGCTCCAAACCCCATCCAAAGCCTCTCCAAACCCCATCCAAACCTGCTCCAAACCTGCTCCAAACCCCATCCAAACCCCATCCAAA